>CM055278.1:49020091-49091570 GCA_029237695.1 Conchocele bisecta
TATTTTTTAGAGTATTTCATAATTCTACGAAACTGAATGTTAGCTCCGGTTTATTTTGACATCTTGGAAAATTTCGCCTGCTATGCTGCCTCGCCGGTACAGTTTTCGCATCAGAATTTAATGAGGTAGGGTACTGGGTGACACTATGCACGGAAATTTAACATGTATTTTCCACATAGACATTTTATCTCCTAGGAAAATTTTTCAGTAAAATACATGTTAAAAAACCGTGCCATAGGTGGCACCCCACTTATTACTCCCATTATCAGGGGAGGGTGAAACTTCTTGTATTACGCCATAGTACCACCTTGAACATTTAGGGGTATACTGTTCTGTATATAATTTTCAAATATTTTTGACAACTCCAATATTATCAAATACATATGAAAATATCCTAGAAATATTTTTCATCCATCACTTCGACAACTCTAATATTGACAAAAGTTAATGAAAAATATATTGATTGTAAATCAATATAATGGTATTTTTCAATTTATAGTGGGAAAAATTAACAATATTTTATTGAACAACAACATATTTACAACATGGAATTATAGACCAGATATGATATTCATATTTGATCTTTACAAAGGTACATGCAATATTATGTTAACATATTTGCAACATGAAGTAATTTTGGAAAATGCAAAGACATGGCATGATGATATTGTTGTGGTTTACAACATTGACACCCGACAGATGTTGAACTTTGCTGAGGTCCTTCGTAGAGTGTTCCGAAGTGATGTTTGAACCAGATCGTTATAGTCCTATCATTCTTGAAGTAATTTGATGAACTGAATGTTTGTTGAATACAGAGACGCAGAGTATTTCCTCTTGCAATCGCAAACAACACAAACACACAGTATTTTCCACATGTTGTACTGAATACACTTTGTAATCTCTGTTTGTTAAATGTCCATTTCGTAGAATTGTTTGTCAAGAAAGACAATATTTCTGCGTGTAGTGGTAGTAATCCATAGGAGTCAAAGTAGATGGCTTCATTCTTCTGATCAAATACAATAGTTACCCAATGTTTTCCAGGTTGATCAGAATTATCCGTGTTGATTATGTACGCTTGGACGTCTAATGGTCTGTGATTTGGTAGCTTGTCTTTTGGGCATACTATTCCGTTTAATCTCTTCAGCCATATTTCTCGATCCAGAATATACTGTAATTCGATGGTTTCCATCTTTGGATGTTGATTTCACCAATACGTTACTTTCAGGATTTGTTTTGTTCATAATTGTCCAATATTAATAGTCGGTGATCACTTCACGAAGACTATTTATTTCAATCTGGTTATCAAACTCTGAGAACACTATGACATTGATGACTTTTTCAAGTGCTCTGGCAAACTGAAGCTCATGCGTAGATTTCCAGTTCTTATAGGGTGTAGGTGTCCCTCTTCACTGCCCTGGTCAGGTGTCAGTCATACACCCCCACAAACAATATCCATTTACATATTCATCTCTAGTAATATCAAATGATTTGTTTTGACCTAGTGAAGACACAGCTTGATACAAAGACATGTATGATTTAAGATATAATTTATGTTCAAAATCCGGCTCAAATGGACGGTTGAAAATACCATGACCATTACAATTTACATCAATTTTTGATAGATTAAAATGCTGAAAATTGAATGGATTTTTTGCGTATTCCCCATTGAAACTAGCATTATCAACCATACCAATGAATATCCGTTTCGGTAATTGCCCCTGAAAAAGATGATCTTCTATTTTGAGCGCATTCCAGTTGCAATTGTGAATGTTTTGACTTCTACTCTACGTATAGGAATTTTCATATTCTTTTGAGCTATGAGTCTGTTCATGTCATTGGACACAGACGGTAATAACTCAACAGTTCTTACATTGAAACTAACATTTTCAAATCTATTTTTGTCTCTGGTGCGTCAGTACCGCCTATTAAAACAAACTTTGGCGATGCTCTATTGAGTCTTATTCTAATTTCAATTCCATTGGGTAAATATTTTTCTTGTAAAAATAAATCCAAATGCAATCGTGCTTGAAGTTCGATTACTTTAACTCCCCGAAATAAATGAATTCCTCATATAAGACCTACATTTTCACTGCAATGTCAACAATCTCATATTTACAGCGGTATCTTTCAACCACATTTCACTAGCCGCTAATTGTGTTGATTTACATTCAGCGTTATATGACAAAAGATTTTCTAAATATGCCCGAAAAGGATATGTATCAGAATTATTTGTTATCAGTTTTATTGTTTAGATATAAATCAATATTACTGAAGATACTATGAAAGAAATTGTTAACTGGAGCAATATTATTATCGGGGTCTAATGTAGTATTATCTATTTTTAAAATTTTCAATTTCAAATACATGTAAGATTGAGATAAATCTGTCCATTTATCTGTTTGTGGTGGAATTACAAATTCTATTGGAGCATTATTGTTGAGAGAGGAAATCGGAAAATGTTCAATCCATTGACTTTCATGCATGGCAGTCATGGTTGGAGGTACTGATTGAACATCCAACTCAGTCTTACTACATTCACAAGAACCGTTTTGCATCATTTTTTATTTTAGTCAAAAATATCTAAATTTCTGTTAGATATTTTTTTCCTTTTTATACCTTTTTGATTGTTACTTGATTTGTGGACCTTAACTCTACGATGTATTGAACGCGACTGATGTTTCCTCTTATTTTTCTTTGTTTTTATACCTAATTTCTTCAAAAATGATTTTCCTAGTGAATTCATTGTTTGTTTACCTCGTGAAATAATTACATCCTTTGGATTTTTGTGTTGAAGAAAAATATCTTGAGCTAAACCTATTCCTTGTTTCATTCCTTCATTTTTAAAAGAATTTACTCCAGTTTTTATTATTGGTTTTATAATTGGAGAAACGGTTCTAATTGCAGATTTGAACAAGGATCCTAAATACCTGCCCCATACTGACGTGTAACTCCTCGATATACAGGATGCATTTTCAATCTATTTTTCTTTTTCCTAAAATGTAACTTCACCATAGACTTTCCAAGAACAAAATGAACAGGATTGCCAGAATCTCCTCTTATATTTATGAATGAATTGTATCAAATTCAGATTTTGATATAGGCATATAATGTAAGTTTAAAAATTCATGGTTAATATGTTGACTACCTATATCATTTTCAATTGAATTGATGTTTTGAATGGTACAACTCTTAAAATCGGAGCCTGAATATGTCCTACAATCGAATATTCAACAATATCAGAGTAAATAAACAAATGATTAAACCCTCATTTAAATTTGACAATGTGGAAAAAAATCATTTGCATTACTGCTTGAAAAAAATGTATCGTTTACTAACTTTGGATCTCCACCTAACTTTAAAAACAATGTAGGGTTAAATTTAATTCCTGTTTTGCGAATTTTATGGAAACTAAATTTTGGACGTTTCATACCCGGAGAATATGAAACGTTAATCGCTTGCTTGTTTTTTTTAAAAATATCGCCAAAAGAATCTTGAATGATATTATCAATTGTTTCCAATACATGAGCTATTGATGAATAGGATCCAGGTTGGAAATTAAATTTGATAATCCATTTATTCGGAGTACCATCTTCACCAAAGCCTATCTCATTTATATCAAATTTTTTATTTTTTATTTCTGAAACATCCGAGTAGAAAGATAAATCTTTTGTTATAATATTAAATTCTGTTTCGTCTTTGGTAATATTTAAAAACTGTGAAGGAATAATTAATTCAGCTAATGCTATTTCCCAGTTTTCTTTATCGATTCGAACTGTTCGAGGTAATTTAACTTTAAAACAACATTGTATATTTGATGGATAAATATCCATAGAACTATCACTCAGTAAGGTTACGTAAAATGAATTCATTTTTTACCGTCTGTAAAATCGAAGCCTGTCTGTGGTTTTTTGCTAAATTTTAGCCCAGGACTTGGTAAAATGTATCCAAGAAGAACTACTTAAAAAGAACGAGCCACAATTCACGATTAGGACTTTGGATACTTAAATGAATGATGGCTGTTTGCAACAATTGCATATATTATAACTACTTGAGAAAGATATTGAAATTGATTTTTGGGTATTCGTTTACCACAAAATGAAAACTCTTGTTTTTCTATTTTTCCGTTTTCAATATATCTTGTTCATTCATATTATGTTTGATGACGAAATCCAACTATCAAACTTTGACGGATAACCCATCCAATGAACTTTAGTTTCCTTGATTGTTTTATTACCTACACGTCTTGTACGTCGAGCAAGAACTGATTCAATTTCATATATTTCATCATCTTTTATACCTTGAATTTCCTTTCCGTAAAATGTACCCATTATTTTTTCACCATCAAGATCTTCAATTTTATAAGTTGGTGGTAAACTTTTATTAATATGAAATATTTTAAATAATTCTGTCGTCCAGTTTGGTAGATAACCCTTTTTATTTCGTGTTTTCTTTTGTTTTTTAATTGTTTTCTTTTTAGTTTGTTTTTTGGTTAGTTTTCTATTTTTCACGTTTTTTGTACCTGTCCAACGAAGTAAACTTCTAATAATTACACCACCTAAAAATCCTCCTCCACCAGGTTTTAATATTATTTTTTTCTTTGTATTATCATCAACTGTAGGATCCGCTAATTGTTTAACATCTTTTTTATTTTTTTTCTCTAAAATAAAACGCACTGTTTGTTTTGTTAATTTTATTTTATTTTTCAACTATATTTTGAGCAGCTACTGAAAACCATTTCAATATCTCTTTTAACCCAGATTTCAATATTATTTCTCTTGTAAGTTTATGTTGTTCATCACTCAAATTTCTTAAAGCATGGATAATATTTCCTGATGTGTATGAGAAAGCCATGTTGGTACCTTGATAGAAAATACAATACTGATATCTATATTACTATATTGGAGAATAAATAATAGGTCCTCTAGCATTCTTATCTGTAAGCCAACGATGAAAAATGTCACTTCTTAAACGGAATTGTTTTTTAATTCTTGATTGAAAATCAATTAACAAATAACCATGTTCCTGAGAAGTAGCATCATTGTAGGCTGAAATTAAGTGTGGACTTTGCATTTGACGTGATAATGTTTTAATTTGTAACCCATCACGTTCATTTCTAAATAAAATCATGTAACGAGAGTTAAGACTTATAGTTCTACTCGATTTATTTTGTTGAAACATATTTTGTGTAATATATATTACACTTGAATTTCTATGATGACCTTTTCTTGTAAACCATAATTTTATTTTTTCTTCATCTTTTTCTCCTAACATATCATCAAATACTACAAGATGTGGGATTGTTACATCGGATACAATTTCATTTTCATCATCCGGGATACCTTCAATAAATTTAAGGAAATGAACTTTTCTTGCATAATAGTATAACTGGGTTGCCATTCTTTGTAACACCATATTACTTTTTTGGGTACAATATTAAATAAATCTTTACGATAATCAATAATCTTTTGTACAATTTCAGTTTTTCCACATCCACTCGGACTATAAATGTTACAGGGATGTTGAAATAACAAAGACAATAGGTCTTCGTTATCCATTGTTTACAGTACAAGGTCCATATGTATAATGATATACTATCATGTGTATAGCAATGTTTTATTTGAAAAGGAATTCTGTTCGAATAGTTTGGGATGGCCCTGAAAAGGGCCGTTTGGGTAAAGGTGCGAGTACTGTTATTTTATTTTTTAAAAAGACACGAGTACTGGTACATTTTTAAAATAAAAAAAGACACGAGTACTGGTACATGTATATTTTTTTATAATAAAAAATAATTTTTTAATTTTTTTAATTTTTTTTTAATTTTTATTTCCCACGAGTACTGGTACTATTTTATTTTCGTGGAATCAAATGATTTTCTTTTTCTGGACGAATGTGTTTACGATGTGCACCAACCCCACTTTTATGTGAATGTATTTTTTCGTCAACTGTACCACACAGGGCCCTTTCTGCATGTTGACTGATCTGCGCCACTGTTTTCTTGTCCAATTCAAACTTAATAGGCACTTTCAATGGTTTTGTGTTAAATGTCAAGTCCCGATTTTCACACTGTTTCTCTAGTTTCTTTGATAATGTGTCTGTCATGCGGTCCAGTTGAACACTATGTCGTGATGCGATGTTCTCTAGTTTCTGTAATATTCTTTCTGTATTGTGTTCAGTTTCTGTAGTTCTTTCAATATCATGGAATCTTCTTTCTTCTTCTCTAATGGAATGTATACAGGAACAGTTGGCTGCTTTTGTAGTTGTTGTTGTTGTTGTGGTGGCTGGAAGGTTGGTTGATATATTTCATTCATCGTCTCTGCTAATATATCAAAATCTTGAACGCCAAAATCGTAACTTCTGTTGTCAGCCATAGTGTAGAATGTAAATTAATGATTTATGATCGTCTTTTATACCCATCAGAAGGCTTTCTTTTATATTGACCTACTTAGAAATTGATAAAATCAAGTGACCAATCACAGTGTATCTTACAAAACGATAGCTGCTAACCAATATTCCATTTACAGTACTCTTTTCTAACATTTAATTGAGGGATACTGGATAACTCTTAATAATTTTTAGTTTCTATGTTCAAATCCCTCAAAAAAGGAATTTTATGACTGTATAGATGAAGCAAAAGGTTTAAGATCCTTGTCAAAGTAAATCTGACTATCCTTCCCGTATGTTCTAGAACTTACTAACCTATAAATTTTATTTTTTTCTATCACAGTTATCTTTGGACAAATACCAAACGGTATAAATCTAGAATTGTTTGTTATGTACCCTATGAAAGGATAATATTGATATTTGGGTGATTCATAAATGTTTACATTATTAATAGTGTATTCTCCGTTTACTATGCCTATAGTACAATTTTTGAGAAATCGAAACATTTACATTCTTCGACTTCAGGATGCTGATCACAATGTTTTCTTAGTTGATCCATTTTAACAGGGTTGCACTCTGAACAATGTAATGCTTTCGCTTCAGAGTTCAGTAGACTAATGATACCCCTATGGAATTTATGGCTTATTTTATAAACGTCACGATGTAACGATAGTATAGAAGCTGTTGCAAAATGCTTAATGTTTAACAACTAATGATACAATATACAAAGTTTAATAGGATATACATTGTAAAGTAATCTTTTCGTAATAATGTGTGGTGGCCCTGAAAAGGGCCGTTTTTGCTTAGAGTGTACAACTGTACAAATTAATATTCAATGGTAGTACGTCGCCATTTGTTGTTTGATTCTCGAGTTTTAACTTTCAAAACGCCTGTAGTGTCAGGTTTTGCTTCTGTCGTAAAACTCTTGCCGTCCTCCATTTCAAATTCTTTGTAAGCAGGTTTTGGCTTTTCCTTTATTTTCCTCAACAGGTCAGCCGTAACCATTTGTAACGTTTCTATGTCTTTCTGCATCGACCCTACGACTTCAACCAAATCTGCGATCCGCCTTCCCATCATATTGCTTCGATCGGTATTCATTTCTTTGAGTGTTCAATGAAACATGTGAAGTATGTGTTAAAAAACACATGCTTTTATACCCATTAAACGGATTGACCTACTTTTTATAGTTTAGTCATTTTTCAGATTTTCGTCCAATCAGAAAGCTTGTTGTAAAACGCGTTTTGTGAACAAAGTTTGTTTACACAAGCTTGACTGTAAAAACGGATTGAAAATCATCCAATGAGAGGGGTAGAATACTTAACCAATCAAATCCTCTAATTTTTACCCAATGAAATCATAGCTGAAATCATTTCTGGATTTAAAGCGTATAGTATTCATTCTATTCATTCTTACATACCAGAATGCAGATCAAGAAATTCTTCCACCGTTTGAGAAACATTGTATTCTCCAGGAAAAATGATGTGTTAAGGAAGAAAAGAGAGAATAAAGAGTTATTACAACAATTCTTTGCAAGACGTGGTTATCATTGGCCTTCCAAACAAAAAATTGTTTGGAAAGTTACATTGAATAACTTATATCCTGATCTGTCTGAATTCTATTAGACAGAGATCAAACGGTCCTTTTCAGGACCACAATATTTTCCAGAAAGAAACACTTGCATTTTATAAATCATATGAATTAACCATATGAATTATAAAAATGATAAATGACAAAACAAGAAAATACATTTCAACTTGTATTCGTTTAACAATATTTTATTGAACAACAATATATTTACAACATGTGTAATAGTGTCTATTCAAAATTGTATTCATTTAACAATACAAATAAATCAATCAAATCTAAAAAGTCATTTTTCATCTTCTTGACTGGAACCGCAATTTTCCTCTTCTTGATTTGAACACTCGGTTCATCTTGGCGTTTACGTTTACGATTGTTCACTGGTTTCTCGGTGGTCTTAACATCCACTGTGTTAGGCGTTGGTTTCTGGTCACAATCACAAGCCCAATGTAATTTCGATTTACAGATGAAACATCCAGCGTACATAACATTTCTTGGTAGCTTCAGATGACTCTCTCGTTGTAATAAGACATGAATTTTCCAACACACAGGTCTTGGGTAATACTAGGAGAATCCAAAAATTGAACTTCATGAGAATATGGATTCACAAACACATCCATGTACTTTCCTTGTAGCTTCTGGCTACATTTATTAGCCCAATGCTCCGTTGATTGACAGATGTAACATCTGTTAGGTGATATTTCGTTCCCTCCATATTTCTCATCGATGCTGAATTTTGTAAACCTCTTTCCTGTAGAAATCAGGTACTCAGAGTCGCCCAAATAATTGTAAGATGTAAACGATTCCAACAAAGTTCCCATTATGTTTTATAGAATAGGTTTTCGGTATGTTGCTGAATTCAACTTCATGAGTAAACGGATTTACATATAAATTCATTTCACATCCTTTGTGCCAATATTTCATACTTTCGAAATAGTCAGCAAAATGTTCCTCGTGTTTTTGTAGTTGAATGGAAGATCGATCTGTCGCTTGAGAGTCCATGTCGCTTCAGAGTTCAGTAGACTAATGATGATCATATGGAATTTATGGCTTCTTTTATAGACGTCACGGTTTAACGCTAGTATATAAGCTGTTGTAAATTGATTAATACTTTATTATAAAATTCAACATGCCACTTGTACCATACTCGGACACCGAGAGTGAAACCGAAGAGCCACCAGATGTTAGAAGATTTTATGATCTTATACAAGAAAAAAGTCGAAGATCAAGAAAATTCAGAACTGAATCATCAGTTTTTAAAACAACATTCAAGAAATTTGATGTAGACGAACACCCTCAAAATTTCGTTGGGGTATATTTATTTGATGATATCGTTCATCAAATCATCGAACGAATTGATGGTGATCCACACGACAAAATCAGGTAACATTAAATCATCCTGCATTAAAGATGGGGATACCGATTCCATTCTTAAATGTTGAAGATTTGAATGGGAATATATTGTTACAAGAAATAGAAAAAGTTATACAATCGAATATGGATTTTAATTTGAACGATGGTGAGATGACAATTGAAAACAACGTTTTACAAAAATACCAACAGGTTCTGGAAGAAAGAAGATGACCTCTGAAATTGATTCTCGAGTTTTCACGAAAAAAAAGAAAACTGTTGTAAAAATTGAAAATTCAAAAGACAATATGTGCTTAGCCAGGGCTATTGTTGTTGGAAAAATGTCATGCTGATAGAGAAGTTTCTTCAACATGGAATATGCGATGGCATATAATTCGACAGTCATCAAGTCCTTTACAAAGTATTGAAGCCAAGAAATTATTGAATGAAGTTGGAATTTCACCACAAAAAGCTTGTGGAATTGAAGAATATAAGAAAATACAAACAATATATGTATCCAGAATATGTGATCAAGATTATCAACAACATGTGAAAACAGAATTGATGTTTGAATATCCAGAAATTCAGTCATACACCAAAATAATACATGTATTCTATAATCAAGATCACTATGATTGCATTACAAATATCATAGGATTTCTTGGATGTGGGTACTATTGTGAGATGTGTGATGTTGGTTACCAAAATCGCGAAACACATATATGCCGTACTTCGTGTAAGGCATGTCGTTCCAAAACAAAATGTCATGTGATAGATTGTATTAAGTGTAAAGATTGTCTCAGAACATTTTATAGTGGAACGTGTTTTGCAAATCACAAGCAAATTGAAGGGCGACAAAAGAAATCAATTTGTCAACTCATAAAATGTTGCGGTAAATGTGGAGGGCAGTTTGCCGATTCCAAGAAGAATCATACATGTAAAGGAAAGAAGAAATGTAAATTTTGTAAAAAGATTGTTAATTTTGACCACAAATGTCATATTCAGCAGTATAAAAGCAAAACTGAAGAAGATGATCAGGAACCGTTTTTCATATTTTATGATTTCGAATGTCAACAAGACACTGGTGTACACATTCCTAACTATTGTATTGCACACAGAGCTTGTGATGAATGTATCAATGAACCATTAGAATTTAATTGTGAATGTTGTAGTCGGTTTCCTGAAGGACGAGAAGTAGTATTTGAAGGAAAAAATACTTTGACAGAATTTTGTAATTGGTTGTTTTCAAAACAACATAAAGGTGCTACAGCTATTGCCCATAATTTCAAAGCGTATGATGGTCAGTTCATACTTCATCATCTCATTGAAAAGGGGGTGTTACAACCGAAGGTAATAATGAACGGTAATAACATCATGGTTATGGAAACTGGAGGTATACGATTGATTGATTCATATAATTTCATAATTCAGGATTGGCAAAATTTCCAGAAACCTTTGAATTGAAAGAAATGGCTAAGGGATATTTTCACATTGGGCAAATACTGATAAATTTGCCGCTTATGTTGGTCCATACGTTGATGTCTCTTATTATAAACCAGATTCAATGGGGATAACTGCTAGGGAAAAGTTTTTTATCATGGTATAACGAACGTGTGAAAAACAACGATTGTTTCAATTTCAAACAAGAAATGGAAAATATTGTCGATCGGATGTAGATATTTTGAGACGTGGTTGTGGAGAATTCAGGAAGGTATTCATGGAATATGGGTGTATAGATCCGTTTCTAGAAGCCAGTACAATCGCTGACGCATGTAACAAAGTTTGGCGTAACAAATATATGCCAAGTAATCAGATCGGAATTATTTCAAGCAGAGACCCGATTTAAACGCAAATTTTCAATGAAAGGTATTCGATGGCTTCAAAGTATTGCACACGAAAACAATATTGTTATCCAACATGCAAAAAATGGTGGAGAATATCAAATTGGTCCTTATACTGTAGATGGATTTGACAAAGAATCAAATACTATCTATGAGTTTCTAGGGGACCTATGGCATGGTTGTCCTAAATGTTATCCAAATCGTAATCTAAAAAACCCGATAAATGGTGAAACAATGCAAAATTTATATTCTCAAACATTTGAAAGATTGGAATATTTCAGTGTAGTGGTTATTAAAATTCCATACTATATGGGAACATGAGTTTGATTTAAAAATGAAAACTGATAAAGAATACAAAAAGTTGATCGAACAATTCTTTCCAAACTGTGATCCGATTGAACCTAGGGAAGGATTGTTTGGTGGACGTTGTAATGCTATAAAAAATTAAATATGATATTGAAGAAGAAAATTCAGATGATGAAATCAAATATATTGATATTTGTTCATTGTATCCATTTGTATGTAAACACAAAGAATATCCGATAGGGACACCCCGATATTTTAACAAAAGAAAATATTGATATAGAAAACATCCGACAGTTATGAGGGTTTGATAAAATGTAAAGTTCTCCCTCCGGACAATCTATTTCATCCAGTGTTACCAACACATTGTAATAACAAACTCATGTTTCCATTATGTAGAACATGTGCAGAAGAAAGTTCTACAAAGTGTACACATACAATTGAAGAACGAGCTTTGGTTGGCACCTGGGTGTCAATAGAATTGTATAAAGCATTGGACTGTGGTTATACGTTGTTAGACGTGTATGAAGTATGGCATTTTTCAACAAACAAGCTGAAGGTATTTGTCTTGCTCCATCAAACATACAAACAAATACGGGGCGTAGAGCATTTGCAAAGATTATGTTAAATTGTTTATGGGGTAAATTGGCACAACGTGAAATCATGACACAAACGGAATATATCAATAATCCTTCAAAATATTTTGATTTGATTTCAAATCCATGTATAATGGTAAAACATGTAGAAATATTTGATAATGAATGTCCATTCATATTTGGTTAACTATGAAACTAGACTTGAACACATTGAATCCCATGTAACATCAAACGTTATAGTGGGATCATATGTAACAGCATATGCAAGACTTGAACTATACAGTGTTTTGGAAAAGTTAAATGAGCGTGTCTTGTATTTCGATACAGACAGTTGTATGTACATACACAAGCAGAATTTATGGAACCCTCCCATAATCAATAGTAGGCTTGGTAAGTGGACTGATGAAGAACCCGGAAATAAAATAATAAGTTTTAGGGGTATAGGACCAAAGAGTTATGCATACAAGTTGATAACAAGCTGGGGTAAATAAAATCCAAATGTAAAGTTAAAGGACTGACACTCGATTACAACACAAGTCAAGTAGTTAACTTTGATACGTATGTTCAATGTGCAGAGGACCGAAGTACCGAAGTGAAAGTTGTATATGCATGTAAAATCCGGAGACATGTAAACAGAACAGTAACGAGTGATGTCAAAGCAAGACATTTAGGTCTGTGTACACAAAACGTGTCATTGTTGACAATTTCAATACTGTACCATACGGTTATAAAACATTGAGATTTTGATTGAATATACAAGGTGTATTAAGAATTGTTGTTTGAATATCCAGAAATTCAGTCATGGACACATTTAATAACTACAGTCGGTTAGCTGTGCTACCAGTGGAGTTACTAGTTATGTTAATAAAATTGTATCTGTCTGAGAGTAATGCCAAAAGTCTCGCACGCACTGACGAGCGTGCAAAAACGCATTATTGAAGATAATGCGTTTTGGACTGTCATGCTAAGGAAAGACTTTAGGGATCACTCATTCACAGTTTACAAACATGAGCCATTTAGTGTATATAAATAAATTTTCGCAAGATATAATACACAATTTTTAACTGTAAAAACGTGTTTTACAACACGTTTTTTCTGATTGGACGAAAATCTGAAAAAATGACTAAACTATCAAAAGTAGGTCAATCCGTTTGATGGGATATAAAAGACGATCATAAAATCATTAATTTACATTCTATGAGAAGCATTACATTGTTCAGAGTACAACCCTGAGTCTACACATTTAGGATGATAACTTTAATATATTTATTTCATGAGTACGTGCTTAGGAATTTATTTCCTTACTATAATTTGAAATTTGAAGCAAGAGAAGCCTCGAATAGCTTCGTAATTAACTGGAACAAGTTCGATAATTTGCTGAACGATATCAACAGAACACATGTTTCACAGAACACTATGGAGAAGCCTACAGAAAACTGGAATAATGATGAGAGACCGAGTGTGCAACCACAGCGAGAAGACTGGGATGAGGAGATCCGACGAGCTCCGACACCATCATTTGCGATTCGTGGAAAACCTAACAAGAGGACTACACACAGATTTCTCTTAACATGTACAAGCTGTGGATCACGGGACTGTGGTGGGCATGAAAAATACATCAAAAGAGTAAACAAGTATAATAAACAGCAAACTTGAATTAGACGATCAAGACAAAAGGCCCTTTTCAGGGCCAATACAAATATTTAGAATAGAAAAAACTTATAATCAGTTGTACCTATATAAACGTTTTGCATTTTGTCATAAACCATTATCTTCAAGGTATTCGCTCTAGAAACAACAAATATTATACAGTACTTTTAGATAATAAACAATAAAAATGATGGGGCATAATTATGAGTTGTGGTTACAAAACGATGTTTGTCTGATAAAGAAATCACGAGAAGCACCCGACAAAGAAAGACAATACATGACACATTCAATAGATGTATGGTTGAACAACTTCAATCATTAATTAAAAAAGAAGTAAATGATAATTGTTATGGATGTCAGGTTGAACATCCAAGTCAATTACGCCATCAAATGTGCTTATTCACAGATCAAGATGAACAAACAGATTTATTCATATTGACCGCTCTACAGAAATTAGACCCCTATACAATTATGGAAGAATGGTATCCAATTCTTAAAGATATGACATTGGACGCCCAAGAGAAATTGGAAGCATACAGACTGTGGGTACAAATTAAAAACAAAATCCGTTTTAGACCCGATGAATCGTGGTTGGATCAGTTGAAGAAACAAGTCAAACAATCCTGGAAGTAGATTGTTACTGAAGACTATAAAAGTAGGAACGGATTATAACTGAATCATTATATGAATAGACACAGTTGAAGAAACAATGAATCCTTTGACAGATCTATTAAATCACATAGCAATCAGGAAACCAGTAACAATGAATCCTCTGACAGATCTATTAAATCACATAGCATACAGGAAAGCATTGATACTTGCTTTCAAACTAAAAGTATCAAATGAACAATATCTTACAACTGGGATCATCAAGGATGAATTAGAGAAAATAGAGATGTTTGATGAGTTCAAGGAAGCCCTATTAGTAACGACAGGGTTCTTCAAAGATTCAAGGATTAAAGTAGAACAATTAACATTTGAACAATGGAGAAACGAAGTTGTTGAAAATGACAATATTGTGAATTTCTTATTTAAACGATGTGAACCGAACTTGCGGAATAGTGTAAAGACTGAAACAATATCAGGGCTAAGGGCCCCATTGCTCACGGTTCCTGGACAGAGAGAGATTATACCAATGGAAATAGTACAGATTAGTGAGACTGAATCAATGTGTGTGTGCCCCTCTTGTTCACGCTTCATGGACAGTGATCACGATACACGGACAGAGAGCATACCTCTTGAATGTTAAACATACATGTTATAAAATATGTTATTGTTCAATAAAATATTGTTAAAACTTTACATATCTTGTATTCAATTTTTCCCCATAAATTGAAAAATACCAATATATTGATTTACAATCAATATTTATTTTCATTAAGTAAACTGAACACTACATAGTTTAGTTTACTAAAAGACAACAGCCCTTTTCAGGGCTATACACTTTCTCAAGAAATGAATACCTTACATACTGCTCTTATTGGTTCAGGGTGACACTATGGTACGGTTTTATACTGTAATACAAGAAGTTTCCACCCTCCCCTGATAATGGGAGTAATAAGGGGTGCCACCTATGGCACGGTTTTTTAACATGTGTATTTTACATAGATAAAATTGTCTATGGAAAATACACATGTTAAAAAACCGTGCCATAGTCTGATAATGGGAGTAATAAGGGGTGCCACCTATGGCACGGTTTTTTAACATGTGTATTTTCCATAGATAAAATTGTCTATGGAAAATACACATGTTAAAAAACCGTGCCATAGTGTCACCCATTACTACTTTTAAGGTATTTTTTCGGGCATTTGTAGCGAAAATTTCAGCTGGTTATGACCCCGCTTTGAAATCATTTTCAGAAAATGGTGTGGTGTTACAAGTGATAGAACAAGACATAACAAAGTATCTGTGCCTCATATTTTCATGAAAACAATTCCGATAAATTCAGCCGTGTTGAAATTTCTGGCCAAAAATAGGTGGGTGGGGTAACTTTGTAAAAAAATTAATTGAACACATCTGATGCGGTTACTGAATTTTTATTGTGGCCGCGATTTGTACTTCATTTGCGAGTATTTTTCAATACTTGTCGCAAGAGCCTCCTTAACTGATTGTGAGAGGCTGTTATTTTTATAAGTCACCCGCCGCCCTCAGAAAAGCAGTAAATTTTAGCTATTTTCAACCGTCCCGTGATGCCTTAAGGGAAAAGTCTGATTTTTCAAGGTGTCATATTTCACCTCTAACCAGTATTGTTCCACAGAAGAACATGTCCCAAGATAACATCCAGCAGTTTTAGTTTACTGCACTGAAATATGCAGGGCTCAGCAGGGCTGGAGGTAAGCATGGTATTTTGCTGTGATACACCGAAATGAAACTTCGCGTTTCGCCATTTTGGGGGTGGGCAATATCCGAGTTCCATTTCGACATCAGCTTTCATTTTGTACATTTTTCTTTGTTTGCGTTTTACGTAAAATTGATTAAATTAGCAATAAAGAGCGAGACGAGCCGTTTCGGGGAAAAAATATTTCCCCATAAGGGAAAAGTCTGATATTTCAAGGCGTCATATTTCACCTCTAACCAGTATTGTTCGACAGAAGAACATGTCCCAAGATAACATCCAGCAGTTTTAGTTTACTGCACTGAAATATGCAGGGTTCAGCAGCGCTGGAGGTAAGCATGGTATTTTGCTGTCGATACACCGAAATGAAACTTCGCGTTTCGCCATTTTGGGGGTGGGCGATATCCGCGCCCCATTTCGACATCAGCTTTCATTTTGTACATTTTTCTTTGTTTGCGTTTTACGTAAAATTGATGAAATTAGTAATATAGAGCGAGACCAGTGTTTCGGGGAAAAAATATTTCCCCATAAGGGAAAAGTCTGATATTTCAAGGCGTCATATTTCACCTCTAACCAGTATTGTTCGACAGAAGAACATGTCCCAAGATAACATCCAGCAGTTTTAGTTTACTGCACTGAAATATGCAGGGTTCAGCAGCGCTGGAGGTAAGCATGGTATTTTGCTGTCGATACACCGAAATGAAACTTCGCGTTTCGCCATTTTGGGGGTGGGCGATATCCGCGCCCCATTTCGACATCAGCTTTCATTTTGTACATTTTTCTTTGTTTGCGTTTTACGTAAAATTGATGAAATTAGCAATATAGAGCGAGACGAGCCGTTTCGGGGGAAAAATATTTCCCCTTAAGGTCTCACGGGACAGTGGGCAGCTAGCTTTAAAAAGGGGGTGGACGATTTTCTATATACTTCACTACCGACCCTGTAAGTTACACCAGTGTGTCTAGAAAAATAGGTGTATGGATATTTCTTGAATTTGGGAGGCTTGACTAGGTGTATTTTTTAGAGTATTTCATAATTCTACGAAACTGAATGTTAGCTCCGGTTGATTTTGACATCTTGGAAAATGTCGCCTGCTATGCTGTCTCGCCGGTACGGTTTCGCATCAGAATTTAAGGTATTTTTTCGGGCATTTGTAGCGAAAATTTGAGTGGTATGACCCCTGCTTTGAAATCATTTTCAGAAAATGGTGTGGTGATACAAGTGATAGAACAAGACATAACAAAGTATCTGTGCCTCATATTTTCTTGAAAACAATTCCGATAAATTCAGCCGTGTTGAAATTTCTGGCCAAAAATAGGTGGGTGGGGTAACTTTGTATAAAATTAATTGAACACATCTGATGCGGTTACTGAATTTGTATTGTGGCGCGCGATTTGTACTTCATTTGCGAGTATTTTTCAATACAAAGAGCCTCCTTAACTGATTGTGAGAGGCGGTTATTTTTATAAGTCACCCGCCGCCCTCAGAAAAACAGTAAATTTTAGCTATTTTCAACCGTCCCGTGATGCCTGAGCTAGGGAGGAAGATGTAATACATTTTGTGATAATCAGCCGGTATGTCCGTATGTATAATCCAAGTGGAACATACATGTACCTACATGCGAGATCGCAAGATCGCGAGAATGCGAGAATGCGAGATCGCGAGATCGCGAGATCGCGAGATCGCGAGAACGCGAGGCGAGATCGCGAGAACGCGATGCGAGATCGCGAGGCGAAAACGCGAGGCGAGATCGCGAGAACGCGATGCGAGATCGCGAGGCGAAAACGCGAGATTCAATCTCGCAATCTCGCCTAGCGATCTCACAATCTCGCATCGCGATCTCGCAATCTCGCATCGCGATTTCGCGATCTCGCAATCTCGCGATCTCGTGTTTTCGCGGTCGGAAGAAGTAAGTATATGCGCAACCGTCCTTTCGTCATTTGCAGTATGGACGACATATGAATACTTACATAATGGTGTAACTATACCGCCATGTTCGAAAATTACAAGTTGTCAATACAGATATTTATTAATTAATTAAAAATATAAATTAGTATAGTGACATAGCAATTAAGAATGGTTGGTTTCTTTTCACTAAAGTGTACTTTTTTCAGCATATGTTGCAAAAAACTAGTGTGAGGGACGCTATTTTTTGTCGGACTTGTCATGTTATTTTCTGGGCCATATGAACTCAGAAAATGGATACATATGGGCCGCCCACTGTGAAAACCAGCCTTAATGACAACGTCATGAAAGGCTGAAAATGACGTCGCAAAGTTACACATAAATTTACCAACGTCACGTCGTATTTTGACACTTGGAATTGTTGCGTCATTGCAATAAGTTGTCCTATTTATCACCGTACGCTTTACGGCTCACAAATATTTTAATGTTGGATATGCGTGGCAGAATTGTACAGTTGCTTTCATAGTGGTTCAGATAGTTGTCTTTTTTTCTTCTTCTGTTTCCTTCAAGGAAATACGTAGTAATTTTGTCGATTATTTTTATACAAATGGGCATATTGCATTTATGATTTTTATAATATATTATATGGACGACTTGTGAAATGACATTTGAAACTAAATAACCATACGACCGGTATTGTTAGATAACACATAACAATATCAGTATTATGTAATCATAATGCTAATATTTCTTTTAAACATTAATTATATAATTATGTATATACCAATTACAAACAAACGCGAAAACAATTGTACTCGGCGTAGATGGAGGCGTCTGCATGTTTCTTAATTTGGGTTGAAACCGGAATACTCACAGAAAACAAAACTTATCCTGTCTGGCGACCACCATCAGCTATACATGTACTTACAACTTTGATATCGACCCCGGGGCGTATGTGTGCGCTCTTTACTAATTATGCTATACGGTCCCGTTCAGATTACACTGCATTGCGCATTTTGATGAGTAACGCTAACCTTCATTTGAACGTGACAACCGATTTTCGAAATATGTAGACACACTCGGGTAACACTTCATTCATGTATGCATGACATAATTATGTGTCTACGTAGATCTACATATTGCATGGTCATATTTATGAAAAGGTCTTGGTTTACAGATGTCGTTCTATGGAAAGAGATTTAATTCGTAATGGCAATACTTTCTGCACTGTTTGTCGCAACTTTAAAACTCACGGGGAAATGAACATGCGCAATATAAGATATCAACTTAGGTTTGAACGTGTTTACTGATGGGGGCGGTTAGTGCTGACGGCCGGTCGGACCGGCCCCGCTCTACGTGAAAGTGTGCCCGCAACCGTTACTTTTATTAAAGAAAATGTAAACAGTTGACTCATTAACTGTGACACGTATTCTGGATAAAATTTGCCACGGATAGAACTGGGCCTAGGTCTTAATTCATTTGATTTACTGGTTCACCGTCGAATGTTTCGAAAATTAGCATAAAGTAAAATTGGGAAATAAAAATTTAGACGCATTTAAGGTGTGCATGTGCTTTTGTATTATATTATTTACACGCCTCCGACTGGAACGGCCCTTTGATAAGATACAAAGCACGCAGACGTGCATTATTTAGTACAATGTAGTACCATGAAAGAAAACTAAGAACAATCTGGCAAAGTCGGACTTCTTAAATGTGTAAATGTTGGAGACCTGTGCATCTGTTCAGTCTGATCAGTTTCTGCAATGATTGTAAATATACTAGTAACCGGCCTCGAAAATCAGCATAAAATAAAATTGGGAAATTGTCAAAAAAATAGTCGTAACCCAGATAATAAATATGGTAGTGCTAATTACGCGGCTCCTGACATATCGAATCATGTTGACACTGGTCCGAACATGTTTTATTATTTAGTAGTTCGTGTGTTGGTATTGTGTCACAGGCATATTTAGTGCGAACATAATTGTAGCCACCGGGGGCCCGTTACACAAAAATGTACGACTAAAATGTTCGTAAGTGCAAATCTAGGATCGTCTGGAAATTTCAACTGATTGATTTACATTTATTGAGCATAGGCTGCTCAATAAATGTAAATCCAATAATTGTTTACAGGAAAATGTTGTTAATGTGGAATTTACAGACTTAATTGTGTACTTACGAACATTTTAGTCTTACGAAGTTTAGTGAAACGGGCCCCTGGGACGTAGCCTACTGATTTGCATCTGTATCTGCAACCACTTACATGTACCTTCTAATGTCACGTAATTTTTAGCGACTTTCAAATATATCACATTACATCAGCAGTACGATTGCCGTTTGATGACCTAAACATTATTTTAATTGACCACTTGTAAATATGGTTATATGAATGTATGTCATATATTTTATTAGTATTTTTGCAATCAGTGCAGACCCTGATCAGGCTGCGCAGATGCACAGGTCTCCAACATTTACAAATTTAAGAAGTCCTTCTTTAGATCGTTGTTAATTTATTAAACACTGGATGTCTGCGTGCTTTATTGTTTTTTGTTATCAAAGTGACGTTCTAGTCGGAGGCGTGTAAATAATATAAAGCAAATACCAGGAGCGGATCCAGGATTTCAGATTCGGGGGGGGGGGGGGGGTGGGGGGGGGGGCGGTGCGGGACTTCTTAGCGGGACTTCTTAATTGAAACAGTTTACTATATTTTCGAGCTAGCACCGTTTGTTCGTCGACCAAGCGGAGCTCGGGAGACTGCTAGGTGGGTCCGGCGGTATGCCCTCCTGAATATGTTTGATATTTTTGATATCTACACCCCATTTTGCTGCGTTATAACGCATTTTAGAGCAAACATATCTTTACTCGCAAACTTTTAGGGGGACACGCGCCGGGTTTTCGCCTACGTGAATCCGCCCTGGAATACACAACTTCTATATTTTTTATATTTGTTATATTGACTTGATTATATAATGTGAAGACATGACTTCAAAATACAGTTCAGTTCAATTGTTTATTTACGTCTCATCAACTGTACATCATAAAATACATAGCAATAAAACAATACAGGTACATGTACAATTACCATTCTGTAAGAATTATAAGAGACGGCTCATTTAATGAGCAGTTATAATTACATTTCAGCATATACATAAAATACATTACTTGAATAATATGTTTCTATTGAAACTTTAAAAGGGCTACACACCAATATGCAACCGAGCTTAAAAGGGATACACAAAAAAACAAAAAAAAAAAACAAAAAAAAACACGCCGTTGTAATAAGAAATAGTTGCATTATTTACACGTAAACTAATTCACACATGATACTATAATTGTATTATTTGCACAACAGTGCAGATCTTCGATTTAAAATATAGCAAAGGGTTTTGGCACAAAATCGTATTATATTGCAGTTCGAGAAAAGAAAAACAAATTTGGAATCATCAGTCATTTCAGCGAACAGTGGTTCAATAGAACATGCTTTTTCGTATAGATCAATACGTATGTCGCTGTATATAGGGCAGCTAAACAGTACGTGGTACTCATCTTCTACTTAAGTCATACAAAAAGGGCAAACCCTATCGCCAATAGACAGTTGTTCATAACGACCAGTTTCCAACCGTAATGGGGCTACGCCGCATCTAAACTTAGCGAAAGCAGATCTGTGTGTTCGAGGCAACACAAGTTTACAGTATGTTTCCACCCCCCATGTCTGCTTAAACAGTTTATAATGCCTAAGTTTGATACCCCCATATCCCCGTAAACTAGTCATTCTATGCACAGTGGAATACCATTCGGTGCCTGTATAACTTTCCATTAGTCGCTTAACAATTTCGTTGATTAATACATTTCTAGAAAGGGTATGTACAGTATCAGGAGCCAAACCAAGATTATCCCACTTACATTGAACAGTGTAGCACCAGTTTTTGTACCTTGTGTTGCCTTGTACCGAACCCCATGCAAATACCTTCAGCATAGGCGGCGGAAGCCGAATATTATTGGGGGGACCCAATGTTTCGGGCCCGATAGCGCTAGGGGGTCCGGGGGCATGCCCCCCCCCCCCCGGAAATTTTTGAAATCCAAGTGGTGTGAAACGCCATTTCCTGCATTCTCAGCAAAGTTCCCAGTACTCATGATTACACAAATATATTAGAATAAAAAATCCAAAATTTGCAGAATTATTGGGATCCCCCAACAAAATTATTGGGCCCCCCCCCCCTCCCCGCTTCGCCGCCACTGGCCTTGTACGCAATTCTAGAAAAGTCTGTATGGCTTAGCTGGTACCAGTGAAGTGCAATACATTTCCATTCCCATCCCATGTCACCTGCCACTCCCGCCGATGGGGTATATTTACCTATATTTACCTGTCCCTAGAAAGAATCTCATTGCACGGTTCTGTACAGCATCGATGCATGAGTATGGTTTAGTACCCCATACACACATACATATACATACGCCACGGTGCTTTTTAGCATGGCTTGGTTGGCCACTCATTTCTTTGTTTACAAAGCTTAAGGCGTTGAATGTACTTTTTCTGAAACACAATTATATTGCAAATTTCGTTTTCAAATTAATTATTCCCGACGAGAGGATACAGTGTATACATATACATGCACCAGTACTATTATGCTTACTGCCGGTATTTTTATCAGAACATTTTATAACAATTATACAATCATGTATGTCACATCGACACATTTTCCCGACATTGACAGGTTTATGTATATATATTTGTTTTCAAATGGTAAACCCATTATCAAAAATTCAAACGGACACACATTTAAAAATACACAATTTACAAAATTCCACTTACTAAATAAATACGCATGCTGTCGCGCGGGCATCAGTCACGCAAATACAAACATATGAAGGAATCTACAAAGTATGGTTGATAAATGCGTACATTTTTAAAATTTGAAGAAACTTATATAAAAAACCAGTACCGGCAGCAAATTCATAGACAGGATCGAGACGGGTAGCCCACACAATAACTGTTTTTTATAACGCCTAATATAACAATGTCTGCCCTCTCGGTGTGGGGCAGTGGCGCGGCGGTGGGCAGCCGAGGGAGTGGGGGTCAGCGCAGGATTTTCCCATAGACCTCCTACCTGCTAGTACGAGGTACATGTACACAAGACCGTCCGACAGTCATATTGGCTACACAGGAAAACGTTCCTCCCGCTTTTTGAGATGTAAATTTAATTCCGAGAGTCGGGTATGGACAGTCGATTTTTTATTTGTTTAAAACTCCCCGGGGGTGTCTGACTACCCTCTATACACCATCGGGCGCTGAAGTCATTGATATGTACAGCCATATAGGCCTATCCAAATTCTAACCAAATTCAGGCCATTCATTTCTACAGAATTAGTCACAGAATTTTTCAATTTCAAACACCAGGAATGTCGTTTAGTTGTTTGTGTTTGGTCCTTGATGAGTGACGTAATGTCTACATCAATAAATGACGTCACAATTAACTGTTACGTAAATAACGTCAATTAGATTCTGAACTCAATTCTCAAATAATTACAATGTATCTTTCTGACGGTACATGTATATGCATAATCCGTGATAGTTGGCGATTGTAGCAAATTACGAGGTCACATGTTGGCTAATTATAGATTTAAAATCGATAGTGGTGCATTTGGTTTGTTCACTACATTTACATGTCATAGTTTTATTCTGTTCGATGTTTGATAGTATTCATAGTAACAGTTGTAGATACATTTAGTAAAACTTATCAGCAAATACAGTTTACAGCAAGCACAGTCAATGAGTCTATGAACTGTAGGCTGTTGTGTTGCATTGTACAAACGTCAGCGTTTCAATAACGTCATTTTCTCGATGACGTTACTTATTTTTCCTGGCGTGATTGACATGGTGCTACAAAAAGTGAGATAAAACAAAAACTATGAAACATATTTGCATTTTCTTTTCAGCATATTGTTTGTGAAAGGTGTCCGCATCCAAAAATGTAAAAAAGTGCAAATCTAAAATTTTGTCATTAAGGCCGGTTTTCACAGAGCGCGACCCATATATATTGCTAAAAGTATGTTTCGTTTTAGATTTACTCACTTTCAATGTATAATTATCTTAGAGCGAGTCACTTTAAACTATAGTACCTAGGCTCGGAAACGTTACATATGCAACTTTCGCGGCCACCTTACCTGGACAAAATCCATAGTGACCACATGGTCAATTTCAGCTGACCAATACGTGATGGTCAGTCGGCAATTTCCGTGATATCGGCTTTTTTTCGTAATCTCTCGGAAATCTGCAGGTGTCACGTGATGTATGCAATTTTACATGTACATGTAGTGTGGCGATACACCATTGACCATTGTGATATTCGAATTAACGTGTCAGGTTAACATGTATCTCACTTCCCGAACATGTTTATTTTATTGAAAATGACATTTATGACCACGTGAACATGATTTACAAAGTTAAATATGGTTTCCGTAAATGACATCGCATATATTTTATACCAAATGTGGAATTAAATATTCTTCCTTTGTACAAATAAAGTTCAATGAAGTTTTGTTTGCAGTAAATAATTCGCGATGATTCTGCTTAATTCCCTATAAATAAAAACAACACATTTCCATTTATTGACAAGTTTATAATTTCTGACACTTTCACCAATATTAGTTTCGATAATCGGTATAAATCCCGTTAATATTCACATGAAATCTAGATAAATCATGCAACGATACAAATATTTACAACCAGCGTAAGTAAATTTGTAGACTAACGTATCGACCAAGATTTATAATTCCCGTGTCGTAAAAGGGAATTACGTTAATTCTTTCTAAACATATATAAGATGAAATTATATCAAGTATTGCAAGTTGCAATTATCTCAAAGATAATCAAATAAGACAATGTATATGCTGAAATTACAAATCAATATGTCAGTTGCTATAGGTGTATACTATGATCAGACTGCGCCGATGCAGACCGTATATGCGTGTATGCTATTTTCTAATCAATTTTTAAAATGTGTACGTGTATGTGTCTAATCTGGGCTTACACTGTTTATTAATCATTATGAATCCTGCACTATAGTTGTGCGGGGTAAACAACCACACAGTCGTAACAATTAGTTAAACCACGTAAATAATTACAGATGACCGATGTACTCGATATATATATTCTCAGGCTAGCGAACTTGTTTTAAGTTAATATCTCGGGCAATATACATGCTGGGGATTATGATAGCCCTGTTAAAATCATGGATGGGGATTATGATAGCCCCTGCAAAAATATGAAGGGGATTATGATAGCCCCTGCAAAACTATGAAGGGGATTATGATACCCCTGTCATTTTTCAGCGAAGGGGATTATGAACGAAGGGGATTTTGATATACAATCCTATCCAAGACGTTTCACACTGTGGCGGTGTAAGCACGTTGAACGGGTGCAACATTCGATCATTCACATTTCAATACAAGTTTAGTATTATTCACATTATACTTGCAACTGCTTGTTCATCGCCTGTTTATTTGCACCAATAGGCTGAATGGAATCGAACATTGAAACACAAACGAGGCACATACCAAACAACCTATTTATTCCTCTACGCTTTGTATTCATAATTATGCATACTTACTCATGCAACTGAACATAATACAGGTACCATTACACGTGCACAATACGTCTTTGTCCTTGTTGGTGGTGTGCTCTGACGTTTAATTTGATGTCAATGTTAAGTGTCTTTTATGTCAACGTATATATATGATATCCATGTAACGAGCTAAGGTGAGAGGTGCGTATGCTTAACTGCATAATTATCGCGATAATAATGACTTACCGTCTAAAACGAGATAATGTGGATGCGCTCCGGCACGAAGTCCGGACAAAAAAACTTGACAGTACCCCCCAGTGCCAGTGATTTATATTTCAAGGTATACTATGTTTCTTCACGTCAAAGTGCATGTAATACAGTAAGCTATCACTTTATCTAATTATAGGCGAATAGTAATAGGGCTGAGAACGGAAAACATATAAGTCAAAGCTGATTTTGTTTTCAGGCTTTTTCCGTAATCAAAGGGAATTACGTTAATTATTTATAACCATATCAAATAAAGATGAACTTATATTAAGTACAGTAGAACATTGATTTCTCGAACAGGTCTCAGACCTCGACTGAGAATATATATTTGTATTTTAATTTTGTTCTCACAATTGTTATCAAAATAGCTATCAGCTGATAGACACTTTATACCAACAATAAAACTGTGCGTATTTTTTATAATACATGTATATACTGGAGAAACGGGACTTCTAACAAGCGTTATTAGACTACAGGATCGTGCTATTTGATCAGGATCTACAATGGTAACAAATACCATAAGCCCCATTTTCCCAGCAACATGACACATAAGTATACAAAGCAAGTCAATTTGACTTCCAAAAGTTGTAAGTTCACTTTAGTTTACCAGTGTCCAACAAAGCCAGTCAAAACAACAAGTAGCGCATGTACATGAAAACCAACATGGTTGGCATGTTGACTTCCTCACCCATCAGTTAACTAATACTGGTCGGTGTTTGAAATGTTTCAATTTCATCAACATATATATGGATAAATGACTAACAACATCGATTGGTATCCCAAGGATTTTAATTTTAACGTTGAAATAAAACATTATTAGGTAAACCCATATTTTATGTGGGATTTGCAAACAGGGCACGTTTTCTCGTGCACCTGTCCCCATTTTGAGAAGCGTAATATTAATTGTTTTAGCTGACAATACAAGGCTGTACAGGCTGAGGGCAGGTCAGGCCAAAAATTGGACGCTGACGTGTAAATGTAATTTACCTCAGGATAAACTGGATTAGTTTTTACTGATATTCATGCGCAATATATCAGTAAAAACTAATCCAGTTTATCTTGAGGTTTATCTTGAGGTATAACATTTAAAATATACAAATATTATTTAAAGGAGTATATATTTAAATCCCGTTAATATTTCCCTGAATTTAACGTAATAAAACAATATAGGATAGTTTATCAAGAGAAACGAGCGATATACAGATTTTCAACCAGCATAGATAATTTCATACTGCATAGTTGACCAACATTCATAACGTAGACAAAAGAAGTAAATTATAATTACCATGTTACCGATAATTATTTATAGCTGTATACTGAACACAGAATAACAAGTGCAAATTATATAAATTACTTCTAGCTGCAATATTGACAATTACATAATTGCGAAACATATTTTAGTATGCTCCATAAAGGTACACAATGAGCTGTAATAAATCAACAACAATTGTATGCTGTTTTGTAATCACTGTAATGTACATGAACACGAATCTGATCAGGGTTTGCACTGTTCGCTGTGAAGTGTTGACTACTTACACAGCCGCGAGTGGGGCGGTAGCAAAATCCTGGGACACATTATACAATACTGTGTCCCAGTACAATCTGATCAGGGCTTGTACTGTACGTTATTTAGTCTGTACTGGGACTCACTATTCTATAATTTGTTCAAAAAGCTTTTGTTAGTATTGATCTTAAATTTATAATTAAATGTCTAAAGTACTTCAACATCGGAGATTCTTTTATCCAATGGGTATCGCTTCTATATCATGTATATAGAAACACAAACAGGTGCATTTCAAATAACGGCAATTTTTATATTGTAAGACAAGGCTGTAATAACGAAAATATTGAAGGACGAAATCTTGATGGCAGCCATATAAAACAAACACTTTTTGCAGATGACGCCAGCTTTATACTTAATGGTTCCAAAAAATCATTTAATGAATTAGTAAAAACCTTAGATTCTTTGGCAGTTATATCCGGTCTAAAATTAAATAAATCAAAATGCACAATACACTAAAAAAAAATAGGATCCCTTATAAATAACGCAAATGCGTGGTGCAACAGTAACTCTACACATGGACATCAAACCAAGCCTCCACTTACATAATTGACTCACCAAGCTGTACTTGTGGTCAAATAGAGACGACCCGACACTACTTCTTCCATTGCAATACTTATAATCACATTGGACCAACATTGTTTGATAACATATCCAGATATTGGACGCTGTCACTGGAAGTAATCTTGAACGGAAATCCAGCGTTGTCTTATGAAGATAATTCGTCAATATTTTCTGCTGTTTTCGTATATATTGAAATGTCCAAACTTGAATTTCTGAATACCGTTTAACTGAGAAGCCTGATTGCTTCCAAATATGTAAAAGGTTGTTTGTCTCGTTTCCCCTCCTTGCATTTTATTTTGCAATCCCTTTGTTTGTGTATCTGCAAATTTTAGTTGTCTCCTTTTCTTTTTCTTTCTTTTCGTTTTCTTTCTTTTCTTTTGCTTTGTTTTGACTGATTAGCACACATCATTTCTTTCTTAATGAATATAATAAAATTTAGGTTTGATATTATGACACAGTAAGTAGAAACTTGTATATTTCATACCTCGATGAAAAATACTGGTATCTTACCCTATTTTGCATGCATAGTTAACCTGTATGAACAATGTAATGTAATCACTTCATAAGTCGCCAATGTAAATGTTGCATAATGTTTTGGAGAGGATTTCAATAAGTTTGTATAAGTTTTCAATCCAATCCAAACAACTACCTATGTACATGTTTGTATGTGAATGCAGTAAATAAATATGTTTATACCAAGCCTCAACTTTAGGAATAACTTTTACAAACACGAAATCAGAACTGCATGGACTATATTTAGATGAAAAAATAAAATCGTTCCAACATGTATTAAACAACTGGAAAAAATGGAACCTTACACTAATCGGAAAAATAGCAGTTCTTCAAACTTTCGCTTTCCCAAAGCTTGTATATCATTTAACAGTCCACACAACCACCAGACAAAACAATATCCGAAATAAATAACATAATGTTCGATTCTTTATGGGATGGAAAACCCGACAAAATATCAAGAAAAAATATTATTCAAGACTACAAGGATTACGGTTTAAAAATGATTGATATACACTCATTTGTTCATTCACTAAAAGCCTCCTGGATAAAGAGTATTCAAGAATCACACAGTAATTGGAGCAAAGCCTATAAGGCCGAACTAAATAAATACGGAGGAGAATTACTCTTTAAATGTAACATTAATCAATACGATGCAAAAAATATGTGTAGAAAATATACTTTTTTAAATGAACTAATTATTTCATGGAGTAAAATCAACTTTAAATGTTATCTGAAGATTCGCATAAATCAAATGAAATTATATGGAATAATTCAAATATAAAGAATTCAAACGGAAATACCATATTTTATATTGATTGGTTTAGCAAAGGAATAATGTTTATTAAAATATATATGATTACAGAAAAAAAGACTTTTACTCATTTCAATAAATAAAATAATTATTCAATTTAAATATGGGTGATTTCTTAAAATATTATTCGCTACTAGGAGGCATTAAACATGATTGAAAACTAAAATTAAGTCTGAAACAATAGATTACAATACACCAAACTTCATTTTTTCAAATAATAACATCAAAGGAGAAAATAAGTAAAGTAGTATACAAAAAGCAAATAGAACAATATAAAACAACAACCAATAAACCTCTCGTTAAATGGGAAAATGAGATTAACAATCAAAATATACAATGTAAACAGATATTCACCATACCATTTAAATATACCATAAGCACAAAACTGAGAGCGTTTCAATACAACTATTTAATGCGAATTATTCCAAACAACGCATTTCTATTTAAATGTAAAATAAAACCATCCAATTTGTGTGAATTTTGCAAAATGTCTATTAATTCAAACAAGCATATGATCTGGGAATGCATACACATACAAGCTTTCTGGTCAGATATAAACGAATTGCTAAACCGAACAATGCAGTATAATACTGCAGTAACATATTAAACCATTTCATTCTGTATTATTCGGGACACATGTAAGAAGAAAATTATTGGGTTCATAATTCTTTTGGCAAAATACTTTATTTTCAAATGTAAATGTAACACATCTCTACCACTAATCCAATCTCTTAAATTATATATCACAAACACAATCAAAATAGAAGAAACAATTGTCTTTATGAAGAATAAAATTAATATATTCAATCAAAAATGGAATTATTTTATATTAACTATCTAATACTATCAGTACATTATTACATAATCATTACCACACCGTTTTAGCTCACCTGAGCGAAGCTCAAGCTCATGTGAGCTATTGTTACCGCAATGTGTTCGTCCGTCCGTCGTCCGTCGTCCGTTGTCCGTCGCCGTCGTCCGTGAACATTTTCAAACGTCTTTTCCTCGGTAACCATTGGGCCTATAGTCACCAAACTTCATGGTCATGGTCCTTAGGTAGGGGGATTTCACAATTGTTAAAATGACGTCAATATGTAATCCAAGATGGCCGCCGTCTAAAAATAGCACACATTCTTCAAAAAAAATCTTCTCAAGAACCGCCAACCGGATTTCGACAAAACTTCGTAGGAATGATCCATGTACAATGCTCGTTCAAACTTGGTAAAATGGTGACCCCTGGGTCAAAAATGGGCGTGGCCCATGGGGTCAAATTGGGGTCAAATTTTATTTTTGACCGAATATGGTCATGCCATATATCAACTCGAAGGTATCAACGAGACGATCACTCTGGGCATTTCTTTTGTCGAAATCGGATTATTTCATCCAAGATGGCCACCGAAAGGTCAAAAGGTCGTTCTTTTATCAGACTTTTCAAAATTCTTCTTCACATTAACCGCTTGGCCCATATTAGCCAAACTTAAAATTATGGCCCATGGGTGAAGCCTTTTCATATTTGTTAAAATGGAGGTCAACGCTAATCCAAGATGGCCGCCGTCTAAAATAGCATAAATTCTTAAAAAATATTCTCCTCATTAACCGCCGGCAGGATTTCGACGAAACTTGGTAGGAATGAGCGATGTACAATGCTCTTTCAAAGTTGTTAAAATTGTGACACCGGGGTCAAAAATGGGCGTGGCCCGTGGGGTAAAATTTTATTTTTGACCAGATATGGTCATGTCTATATCAAATCGAAGGTATCAAAGAGGCGATCGCTCTGGTACATTTTTGTCGAAATTGGATGGTCATGTCATCCAAGATGGCCGCCGACAGGTGAACAGGTAGTTCTTTTAATAAAGATTTCAAACGTCTTGTTCTCGTGAACCGCTTGGCCGATATTGGTCAATCTTCACGGTAATGGTTATTGGGTCAAGCCTTTTCAGATTTGTTTAAATAGTGGACATCGCGAAATCAAAGATGGCCGCTGTTGAAAAGTACGTCAAATTCTTAAAACATGTTCTCGCGAACTGCCAGGCCAATTTTTACGAAACTTGGTATGAATTATCGATAGTTAACGCTGGTTCAGATTCCTTCACATGGTGGACCCCGGGTCAATAATGGGCGGGACAGGAGCGGTCAAGTATGCGTCAAATGTCACATTTGACAAAATATGGTCATGTCATATACAATCGAAGGTATCGACGAGACGGTCACTCTGGAGCTTTTTTTTGTCGAAATCAGGTAATTACGTCATCCGATATGGCCGCTGAAGGTCAACAGGTCGTTCTTTCAATATAGATTACAAACGTCTTCTTCTCGTGAACCACTTGGCCAATCAATATTGGCCAAACTTCACAGTAATGGTCAGTGGGTCAAGCCTTTTCATTTATATACGATCGTTTTTTAAAAACGGTACGTATTATGTTTTACCGCGGGGCGGGCTGGCTGGCTGGCGGGCGGCGGACAGAGAAAGTGCATATTTTGTGTTTTTACGGTTGAAATAAGCGGACAAAACCGGATTGCTTACGACACCGGTAGAAGACTCGTACATGTGACATGAAAAATCCCATTAAAAAATACCCTCACCTCACCCACCTGTTGTTGTACTGTACATAACGTCATTATTAACATGCGTGTGGGATAATGGGAATTTTTATGTCACAGGTGCAAGTCTTCCACATGCGTCACTTGCGTCTTACGACCCCATTCCGAGTTCCTGACTCTGGTATGACATTGCAAGTCACAGAACAGCCCATTTCGGCCTGGTCGTTCTCTCATGTTTGCAGAATGTCATTGTGGACGTTTTAGGGGAGTAAAAATAGGTGGACGGGGCCATTTTGGAAAAGTGTAAATACATGTATAAGTAAGTGGGTTCATATCTTCTTATTGCTGCATCACTTGCATGCGATGTGTGTTTTTATTTTCATTTCTTTTAAAAGTATTTAAAATTAACATAAGAGACATAAATACTGTAACAAATCTAACAAACTCCATACTAGTATGTATATACTATCGAAACTATCGTACATTTTGTAAATATTTCACACGATATATCGCACATCTTCTTAGGTACAAAATCACATGGCGTGTCTCATATACGTGTATGCCATTGTAGATGATGACCAGGCCTATCGACGTCACCGTTTGGCTGCTGACCCTGCTCGGCACGTGCTATTCTGGTCAGTAGAAGCTGAATCTCATATTTAACCCTGTCAATGTTGGATTAAAAGTTCTCGTCTGCTGTTTATTTTATATTTTCCATTTTGTTCTCGTGAAATTTAGTCCAATATTGATTTTATTATGAGGATTTAACATGGGAAAAAAAAAAAAAAAATTTCACTTTCAGAAATAGTGGACCGACTTGGAGGAGTTAATTTCCCTCTTTGTTTGCGTTGTTCGACTCCTCCTGCAGGTTCTCCAGTTCTTTTCCCCATGTTAAATTCCAATAGAGAAATCATTTTTCGTAATAAAATTAATATTTTACCAAATTTTACGAAATAAACGGAAGGCTCATTTTTAAATTTTGATAAAATTTAATATTATCAAAATAATATTGTTTTTGCATTGTTTATATAGCCATACAATTTGACACCGACAGTAGGCTGGGTACACATCATCTTTGCAATCTCGCTGTCAAAATAACAGCCCAAAATTAGGATTATGTTTTCGTATTTCTCTCTGTAAATATGTCTTGGTATTTCATTGATATTTCATCCTCCGGACTCAATGTTATGACATTCCAAGATATGGTATTTACATGGAGAAATGGAATAGAACATAACGAATTGTCATCTGCGATTTTTGAATTATTTCTAACCCACACGTTTCCCAGCATGTAAATAGTCAAACACGGAGAGTATACTGTTCACAAGTCATGACGTTGGATATCAAACAGCACGAGTCAAATAAATACGACTCTAGCCGCTACATACGATGTTACTTCGCTAAGGTGAATGGTATATCCTAGATACTAGTATATATGACGACAACGTCCTATAAATATTATTTCAGCAGATATCTGAGACAATACCATCCCTCACAAAATGTACAATGGACACTTTTTCAATGTGTAAAATTTCAAACTGATGCACTGTCTATTATTAGAAGTGCACATGTCACAGGTAAAAGCCGTATTTACTCGCAGAGCAGGCAAGCAGACAAAAGTGACAATACACTCAGATAACTGCTTACAAATCACTGGATTCAATACAGTATATATGGTAATACGTGTATATATTTACTGCACTGTGTATTGTTCTTACTGTTACACAGTCGTTACTGAATTCTCAAACATTTTAACAAAGTGTTAACAAACCATATATCAGACTTTGTATATAAATTGTATGAAAACAACGCATAACACGGTGTGATCTGGTGTCTTTTCATCATGTTACAGCAAATTGTATTAATGTGTTTGTCATAGTATGTGAGTGGTATGTGTCAAACACCATAATAGACCGATGGCTTGTACACACTAAGATGGCCGACATGGCAACTCCGTGCACCGTGTAGGATATAGTAAGAAGAGAATGTTCACATTATTGTATGTTATGCATATATCCCGTCACATGTATGTATCAATTATGAATGAATCATAGGATGGTACCGGGTCCCACGGGTCCTTAGCCCTAATTTTCTGTCTGTAACACAGTGCGACTTACAATTCGCCCTGCGTTACAGACTGAACATTTGGCTTGGGTATTCGCTTTCTAATGAAAGCCCACCTTTTACCACAGTGGCCCTGCATGGAGCATGTAACGACGCGGACACGTGTACCACATCCGGACAGTCGTGTCCGCGGGTGGTAAGTAACTGTGTCCACTACGGTCAGTGTGAATGTAAGTATGTACATGTATTATACAAATATTAACTTATAGGTGGTTTCCCACAGCAACGAATGCATAATTACGTTAATAACCCTAAATATTCCGACACAATTTATTCTAGGAGCGCTTATGAATGTATTGTTTCCCTCAAAAAAGAGTGTCCCAATATGCAGGGTCAGTATGGTTGTACTGGTTTATCGCAATAACACTATATTTGGATACAATGTTTTGGGAAACCCCTATTTTATAGGGCTTCCCCACAATAAATGGTGAGAAAAATATGTCACTTTTAACCCATGTATCCTACCTCATATACTACGTTCTGTTCATAACCCTAAAATTGATGATACACACTTGAATGTTGATATGTTTTCTATCTCAATATGTGGCTGTGGCTGTCACTGAAGAAATGGGGATTATGGTATTTGTGACCAATGTAGCTCCTAATCAAATAGCACACGCATGTATCCTGATAACGATCCATAGTGTTTGTCAGAAGCCTGATATGTATTTAATTTATGGGATGGCGAACAGTGAAGATCCTGATCATACTGTGCTGATGCATAGGCCGATCTCGATCTAAACTGTTCTCATAACCCATACATCATGTTTCTCCAGTCACAGTTACGTTTAAGGTTTCTATATCCACGTGTTCCCCATTTGTACCATTTCATACCTGTTCGTATCACAGGTTCTTGAAGAACGGTTGATATGTCGGTGTTTTATGGGTTATTCCGGTAAATCTAGTGGGTTGAGTGCATTGTTACAAAATACAATTTTCCCTACCTCCCGCGAGTTACACGTATACGTACGAAAAGAAATTTCATTTGTGGGTAGTTGGACAGTATAAAAGGGGTCCGAAAGTTCTGACCGGTGAATGTATAGATAATTAATTTCTGGCGTGTGTAATGATTGAGCATTGGTAGTTGCACAAAACTGTGTAAATCACCCAAAACCAACGAAATCCACGCGAATCTACCCAAAATCCACCAAAATACCTATATGACACCAACATTCTGACCATCTGTTCAAACACATGTAATTCTTATTGAAACAGATCAATAACACAGTGACTATCAAGGCTGCCGGTGGGGACAATCGTGTTCTATGAACACATTTTCTAGTCATACATTTTGTTTCAATAACCCAGGGACTATCGAGGCTGCAGGTGGAGGCATCCGTGTTTTATGAACACATTTTCTAGACATACCTTATATTTCAATAACTCAGGGACTATCGAGGCTGTAGGTGAGGGCATCCGTGTTAAATGAACACACTTTCTAGTCATACCTTATATTTCAATAACCCAGGGACTATTGAGGCTGCAGGTGGGGGCATCCGTGATCTATGAACACATTTTATAGTCATACATTATATTGCAATAGCCCAGGGACTATCGATGCTGCAGGTGGGGGTATCCGTGTTCTATGAACACATTTTGTAGTCATACATTATATTTCAATAGCCCAGGGACTACCGAGGCTACAGGTGGGGGTATACGTGTTCTATGAACACACTTTCTAGTCATACCTTATATTTCAATAATCCAGGGACTACCGAGGCCGCAGGTGGGGGCATCCGTGTTCTATGAACACACTTTTTAGTCATTCCTTATATTTCCATAACACAGGGACTATCAATGCTGCAGGCGGGGGCATCCGTGTTCTGTGAACACACTTTCTAGTCATACCTTATATTTCAATAGCCCAGGGACTACCGAGGCTACAGGTGGGGGCATCCGTGTTCTATGAACACACTTTGTAGTCAAACCTTATATTTCAATAGCCCAGGGACTACCGAGGCTACAGGTGGGTGCATCCGTCTTCTATGAACACATTTTGTAGTCAAACCTTATTTTTCAAAAATCCAGGGACTACCGAGGCTGCAGATGGGGGCATCCGTGTTCTATGAACACACTTTCTAGTCATACCTTATATTTCAACAACACAGGGACTATCGAGGCTGCAGGTGGGGGCATCCGTGTTCTATGAACACACTTCCTAGTCATACCGTATATTCCAATAACTCAGGGATCAAGAAGTACAACACAGAAGCATGCGTAGACAGCGATCAGTGCCAGGGCGGAACCATGTGCTCTAGTAGCACCTGCTCATGCGCATCCGGAACTTACAACACGGCGCTCAAGTTGTGCACGGCCCTCAAGGAGTACGGAAAGGCGTGTACAGCCAGCACGGAATGCTACCAGGGCAGAACTGGTGGAAATGGTAAGGCCTAATGGACCAATTTCACTTGAGCACACCATTTAACCTTTTCAACACCACATACCTGTATAGTGGTATTGGCAAACAGTGTAGATCCAGATGAGCCGGCTCGTAACGAGCTGTCTCATCAGGATCTGCACTTTTTGCAAGTACTTTTAATATTGTTGAGAACAAAAATACCCCCTTTTCATAAATGGACAAGTCTGAAAATCATTTTGTGACGATTGGATTGGTTGCAAAATTAATATAATACCAAATTCCATTCCAAAAGGGCCCCTTGAATGCAGTTGTCTTTCATATGCACATTATAGTTCTTGTCAATCTAACATGGGTCGTGAAAACCGCATGCAAATATTCCATGAATGTCACAAGTTATTGAGGTTTTAATGACTGCATATAGTATGCGAATGAGTGTCGCATCACAGCATGTTCATTTAAATAATGCAAATTTGTTTTTGTCATTAAAGTCAATAAAAAATGTTTTTTTAAATTTGAATTGTCTTTTTCTGTATACATGATCAATATATGAAATTACTTATTATGAATTGTGAATTTTTAACATAAAGTTATTATAGATATGTATGGATGCACAGCAACTCCTGCATAATCCAAGCTAATTTAAAACTTGTGACAAATAAGAAACTCTTGTTTATTTGAGATAATGTAAAAGATATGTCGTAAAGTCAGACGTTTTATCAACGTCATTTTAGCGGCTATTAAAGGACGGCATATTTTTAAAAAATAAAAAAAACTTGTGTATCGCTTCTGGCTGACATCGATTCTACTTTCAGCGGAGTGCAGCTCTAACGTATGCGCGTGTAAAAGCGGCTATATCAAGGACGCCAATACAAACCAGTGCCGAGCACGTAAGTTCTTCTTAAGGTAGTAGGTCATTGATGAATACAATACAAACCAGTGCGAGCACTGTAAGTCTTCTTAAGGTAGTAGGTCATATATAGATACAATACAAACCAGTACCGACCACGTAAGTTCTTCTTAAGGTAGTAGGTCATATATAGATACAATACAAACCAGTGCCGAGCACGTAAGTTCTTCTTAAGGTAGTAGGTCATAGATAGATACAATACAAACCAGTACCGACCACGTAAGTTCTTCTTAAGGTAGTAGGTCATAGATAGATACAATACAAACCAGTACCGACCACGTAAGTTCTTCTTAAGGTAGTAGGTCATAGATAGATACAATACAAACCAGTGCCGAGCACGTAAGTTCTTCTTAAGGTAGTAGGTCATAGATAGATACAATACAAACCAGTGCCGAGCACGTAAGTTCTTCTTAAGGTCCGTAGGTCATAGATAGATACAATCACAAACCGTACCGACCACGTAAGTTCTTCTTAGGTAGTAGGTCATATATAGATACAATACAAACCAAGTACCGACCACGTAAGTTCTTCTTAAGGTAGTAGGTCTATATAGATACAATACAAACCAGAGTACCGACCACGTAGTTGTTCTTAAGAGTAGTAGTCATATATAGATACAATACAAACCAGTACCGACCTTCGTAAGTTCTTCTTAGGTAGTAGGTCATATATAGATACAATACAAACCATATCGACACGTTAGGTATTCTTAAGGTAGTAGGTCATAGATAGATACATACAAACAGTACCGACCACGTAAGTTCTTCTTAAGGTTAGTAGGTCATATAGATACTAATACAAACCAGTACCGACCACGTAGGTCTTCTTATGGTAGTAGGTCATATATAGATACAATACAAACCTAGTACCGACCACGTAAGTTCTTCTTAAGGTAGTAGGTCATATATAGATACAATACCAAACCAGTACTCCGACCACGTAAGTTCTTCTTAATGGTAGTAGGTCATATATAGATACAATACAAATCCAGTAGCCGACCACGTAAGGTCTTCTTTAAGGTAGTAGGTCATAGATAGATACAATGCAAACCAGTACCGACCACGTAAGGTCTTCTTAAGGTAGTAGGTCATAGATAGATACAATGCAAATAGTACCGACCACGTAAGGTTCTTCTTAAGGTAGTTAGGTCATAGATAGATACAATGCAAACAGTACCGACCACGTAAGGTAATCTCTAAGGTAGTAGGTCATAGATAGATACAATACAAACCAGTACCGACCACGTAAGTTCTTCTTAAGGTTAGTAGGTATATATAGATACAATACAAACCAGTACGACCACGTAAGGTCTTCTTAAGGTAGTAGGTCATAGATAGATACAATACAAACCAGTACCGACCACGTAAGGTCTTCTTAAGGTAGTAGGTCATATAGTAGATACTATACAAATAACCAGTACCGACCACGTAAGTTTTCTCTTAAGGTAGTAGGTCATATATAGATACAATACAAACCAGTACGACCACGTAAGTTCTTCTTAAGGTAGTAGGTCATATATAGTACAATACAAACATTTTTTTTAGTACCGACCACGTAGGTCTTCAGTAAGGTTAGTAGTAGGTCATATATAGATACAATACAAACCAGTACCGACCACGTAAGTTCTTCTTAAGGTAGTAGGTCATATATAGATACAATACAAACCAGTACCGACCACGTAAGGCCTTCTTAAGGTAGTAGGTCATATATAGATACAATACAAACCAGTACCGACCACGTAAGGCCTTCTTAAGGTAGTAGGTCATATATAGATACAATACAAACCAGTACCGACCACGTAAGGCCTTCTTAAGGTAGTAGGTCATATATAGATTACATACAAACCTCCAGTACCGACCACGTAAGTTCTTCTTATAGGTAGTAGGTCATATATAGATACAATACAAACCAGTAAGTCCGACACGTAAGGCCTTCTTAAGGTAGTAGGTCATATATAGATACAATACAAACCAGTACCGACACGTAATGGCCGTTCTTTAAGGTAGTAGGTCATATATAGATACAATACAAACCAGAGTACCGACAACGTAAGGCTTCTTAAGGTAGTAGGTCATATATAGATACAATACAAACCAGTACCGACGCACGTAAGGCCTTCTTAAGGTAGTATGGTCATAGATAGTACAATACAAACTTAGTACCGACCACGTAAGGTCTTATAAGTAGTAGGTCATATATAGATACAATAAAACCAGTGTACCGACCACGTAAGTTGCATTATAAGGTAGTAGGTCATAGATAGATACAATGTCAAACCAGTACCGACCACGTAAGTTCTTCTTAAGGTAGTAGGTCATATATAGATACAATACAAACCAGTACCGACCACGTAAGGCCTTCTTAAGGTAGTAGGTCATATATAGATACAATACAAACCAGTACCGACCACGTAAGTTCTTCTTAAGGTAGTAGGTCTTATAGATATACAAACCTTAGTACCGACCACGTAAGGTCTTTTAGGTGTAGGTCATATTATAGATACAATACAAACCAGTACCGACCACGTAAGGTCTTCTTAAGGTAGTAGGTCATAGATGATACAATACAAACCAAGTCCGCCACGTAGTTCTTCTTAAGGTAGTAGGTCATATATAGATACAATACAAACCAGTACCGACCACGTAAGGCCTTCTCTTTAAGGTAGTTAGGTATATATTAGATACAATACAAACCAGTACCGACCACGTAAGGCCTTCTTAAGGTAGTAGGTCATATATAGATACAATACAAACCAGTACCGACCACGTAAGGCCTTCTTAAGGTAGTAGGTCATATATAGATACAATACAAACCAGTACCGACCACGTAAGGCCTTCTTAAGGTAGTAGGTCTAGATAGTTACAATGCAAACCATACCGAGACCTACGTAAGGCCTTCTTAAGGTAGTAGGTCATAGATAGATACAATGCAAACCAGTACCGACCACGTAAGGCCTTCTTAAGGTAGTAGGTCATAGATAGATACAATACAAACCAGTACCGACCACGTAAGTTCTTCTTAAGGTAGTAGGTCATATATAGATACAATACAAACCAGTACCGACCACGTAAGGTCTTCTTAAGGTAGTAGGTCATATATAGATACAATATTACAAACCAGTACCGACACGTAAGTTCTTCTTAAGGTAGTAGGTCATATATAGATACAATACAAACCTGTACGACCACGTAAGGTCTTCTTAAGGTAGTAGTAGTCATATATAGATACAATACAAATCCAGTACCGACCACGTAGGCCTTCTTAAGGTAGTAGGTCATAGATAGATACAATACAAACCAGTACCGACCACGTAAGTTCGGTAGTAGTAGTAGGTCATAGATAGATACAATACAAACCAGTACCGACCACGTAAGTTCTTCTTAAGGTAGTAGGTCATATATAGATACAATACAAACCAGTACCGACCACGTAAGGTCTTCTTAAGGTAGTAGGTCATATATAGATACAATACAAACCAGTACCGACCACGTAAGTTCTTCTTAAGGTAGTAGGTCATATATAGATACAATACAAACCAGTACCGACCACGTAAGTTCTTCTTAAGGTAGTAGGTCATATATAGATACAATACAAACCAGTACCGACCACGTAAGTTCTTATTAAGTAGTAGGTCATATATAGATACAATACAATAGTACCGTACCACGTAAGTTCTTCTTAAGGTAGTAGGTCATATATAGATACAATACAAACCAGTACGACCACGTAAAGGTCTTCTTAAGGTAGTAGTAGTCATATATAGATACAATACAAACCAGTACCGACCAGTAAGGCTTCTTAAGGTAGTAGGTCATAGATAGATACAATACAAACCAGTACCGACCACGTAAGGCCTTCTTAAGGTAGTAGGTCATAGATAGATACAATACAAACCAGTACCGACCACGTAAGGCCTTCTTAAGGTAGTAGGTCATAGATAGATACAATGCAAACCAGTACCGACCACGTAAGGTCTTCTTAAGGTAGTAGGTCATAGATAGATACAATGCAAACCAGTACCGACCACGTAAGGTCTTCTTAAGGTAGTAGGTCATATATAGATACAATACAAACCAGTACCGACCACGTAAGTTCTTCTTAAGGTAGTAGGTCATATATAGATACAATACAAACCAGTACCGACCACGTAAGGCCTTCTTAAGGTAGTAGGTCATAGATAGATACAATACAAACCAGTACCGACCACGTAAGGTCTTCTTAAGGTAGTAGGTCATAGATAGATACAATGCAAACCAGTACCGACCACGTAAGGCCTTCTTAAGGTAGTAGGTCATAGATAGATACAATGCAAACCAGTACCGACCCACGTAAAGGTCTTCTTAAGGTAGTAGGTTCATAGATAGATACAATGCAAACCAGTACCGACACGTAAGGTCTTCTTAAGGTAGTAGGTCATAGATAGATACAATACAAACATTGTACCGACCACGTAAGGTCTTCTTAATGGTAGTAGGTCATAGATAGATACAATGCAAAACCAGTACCGACCACGTAAGGTCTTCTTAAGGTAGTAGGTCATAGATAGATACAATGCAAACCAGTACCGACCACGTAAGGTCTTCTTAAGGTAGTAGGTCATAGATAGATACAATACAAACCAGTACCGACCACGTAAGGTCTTCTTAAGGTAGTAGGTCATAGATAGATACAATGCAAACCAGTACCGACCACGTAAGGCCTTCTTAAGGTAGTAGGTCATAGATAGATACAATACAAACCAGTGCCGAGCACGTAAGTTCTTCTTAAGTTAGTAGGTCATAGATAGATATACTGCAAACCAGTGCCGACCACGTAAGTTCTTCTTAAGGTAGTAGGTCATAGATAGATACAATACAAACCAGTGCCGAGCACGTAAGTTCTTCTTAAGTTAGTAGGTCATAGATAGATCAAATGCAAACCAGTGCCGACCACGTAAGTTCTTCTTAAGGTAGTAGGTCATAGATAGATACAATACAAACCAGTGCCGAGCACGTAAGTTCTTCTTAAGTTTGTAGGTCATAGATAGATCAAATGCAAACAGTGCGACCACGTAAGTTCTTCTTAGGTTAGTAGGTCATGATAGATACAATACAACAAAAACCCAGTGCCGAGCACGTAAGTTCTTCTTAAGTTAGTAGGTCATAGATAGATACAATACAAACCAGTGCCGACCACGTAAGTTCTTCTTAAGGTAGTAGGTCATATATCTCACATCCCACGTTGTAATACAGCGAGACACATTTGTTTCGTCCATTCTTTAGATAGGACATTGATTTACCATTATCGAACGTGTTAACTGACATTGTACATTTTATTTAAAACGTGAATTGTCAGTTTGATATCAGGGGCGATAACCGTGTTTCCTTAAAATGTTAACGGAAACAACTACTTATTCTGTCTATTTGTTGTTTGATGTGCAATAATCATACTTTATAATATTACGTCAATAACATATTTATTCAGGTGACGCATTAAGTTAATGTAAATCATTTAAAAATGTCCTTCCTCGTTTGCATATCAAACTAGCCTGATATAATAGCACGTTTTATACACTTATGTAATTCCTATAAAGAAAAACGTTATACCTAACAGATGGGACCCTAGCTTTAAATGACTGCATCTCGGATGCTGTCTGAAATATCCAATATGTGGTTGTTTGTTTCATGGACAGTAAATATACAGATCACTCCCGCCATTTTATATGATCCCATTCCCTATAACATGTATATTATTCAAGTACATGCTATTACAAACTGTGATAAGCAGTCTCGATAAAATGGTTGGAATAATTGGTCATTTTCGCTAAGCCTATACCAACAAGGAAACATTGTGAACTTTATGCTTTGTTGTGAATGTGTAACACTATACCACATTTAGAAAGAAGTTCCCATGATAGACGGATAGTGTATTTAATTATAATAAAATAATTTAGTAACCATCGATTGCAACATATGTTTATTATACTGCGTTGAAGACGCTACTTATTTTTCAGTATTATGAACATATCTTTACCAATCCACGATATTTTACAGGCGACTTATACTACATTTGGATTCTACGGAGCCTCGCAAGGGACATGGGTTTTTTTTATTAATTCGTTCCGAATTGTTTTTTCGTGAGAACGAATTGTTAATTCGTGGGAACGAATTGTTAAATTGAGGGAACGCATTGTTATTTCGTGGGAACGAATTGTTATTTCGTGGGAACGAATTAATAAAACAAATAAGTATACGTCCCCTGCGGATTCAGATATAGATACAAAACTACAATTAAAATTCCCAATCTGTTTGATCACTTATAATCATATCTGAGACCCAGCGCCTTTTTCTAGTACATGGGTGCGTCTATGTTTATTTAACCAGTGTTGAGGTGAGCTGAGAATCTTTCATTTATTATATCATTCTTTGCATAACCCATTATCGATCATTCCCTGCCTGATCTGTTTTGCCCTGACCAACTCCCAAATATCTTTAGCATATAGTACAACACTGTTACGGCCGAGTCTCCATATGTCACATGCCGTCACACTCTGCCCTTTTCACGGTCTGACATACCGGCATCGTGCGATAGGAGAATGAGCTATGGGATTTGTGGAAGGTGTATATAACCACACTACTGTAGCCTCATAGCGATCTAAATTGCATGTTAGAAGCATGAAGGGTGTTTCATTGATGGAATGGCTAAGTTCCTTAGATTTGCCTCCCTTTTTCCATTGACACCTTCAAATGTTATAATCCCAATTTTAATATCACATTGCTGGGAATGGGACTTAAAGGTTTTTCGACCAGTGTAGATCCAGATCAGCATGTGCATCCGCACAGTCTGATCAATATTGCTACGCTGACCGGCCTGACACATTAAATTGACCATTGTTCCATTTTAATGCGAGAATTGTTGAGAAACCTGTGCTAACGTACTCGCTTAGCGCGAGTGCGCGTTCTGCACGTTGGCAACTTCACGGTTCGATTGCATCATAATAATTATTGTCATGCGCTAACTCCGCATTGATTATGTGAATAACATTGTACTTACCTTTATGCTGAATGTGATGTCTGTATTATATTATTAGACGCTAGAGACGATTTTCTAAGCCGCAACATTGCAAAAGCTGTGTTGTTCGCCATCTTGGATTTATGACGTAACAGCCAGAATCGCTTTCACCGTCCGACTTCGGATTACCGAAATCGGCCGAGTTAACCCGAAGACGGTATGACGTCAACTCCGGGATTCCCTCGCGTGATGACGTGGGTATAAAACGGAACGTCACTACCAGATCTGGGCTTCTGAATGCCAATAGACCACTGACCAACATCGCACTTCCGAGTAGGTGGATTGACTCTACCACTACCTGATACTCTCTAGACACAAAAAAAAGAGATGAGTCCTCCAAGAAGAGAGGTAGTAGATAATTCCACCCAGTAGGGAAATTAATGACTAGTAGATTCCACCAAGTCGTTCTTAACATGACAAACACCGGATCCGGGGTTGGAAGCACCAACTAAATTCAGAACGCCGAGTCCGGAGTTGGCTGAGCATCGACTTGGGGAGTCAACTCCTATAGCACCTACATGGCTGAAAGTTTTCCGTATTGATACGGAATTCCGTATTGGAGATATTTCCCGGGACTATTTTTCCAATTCGTGTAAATCCGTTGAGGGGGGGGGGGGGGGGGGGGGGGGTGAGGGTGTCTCATTCGGTACTCCAGCCGATGTTTCATTTTTCATTCGGCCAACTGATGTTTGGCGAATCGGCGATAACTTTGATGCGCTGTCAAAATTAGGTTCACTTTCGTTTCGCGCATCGGCAATTTGTCTGGTCCCTCCTATATATATTCATATGATAATATGCACCTTCCATTTTAGAGCGGCGCTTAGAAACCGGGCACCAATTATTCAGTCAGTCGCCTTACCGCACCGTACCGAAGCTAACAACAGCTCGGAGACGGCAGCTCGGAAATTACCGAAGACTCACGGAGAGTTCGCGGTGCGGTGTATCTGCGTACAACACGTGTAAAAAATAAATTGGTCTAGATGATATATAGTTTATTTTCAAACATCTGCCCACTATTCAAATTTAGTACATGCTATCAGCAATATTTTCAATATATGAACTGTGATCAACAATTATTTTGGTAATTTAATATGTCGTAAGTTTAATATGTTGTAAAAATGTGCCGCCGCTTTAAGACCTAACAACAAACGTTTTTTCCAAAACATGGAAATTCACACCCGTGGCCTATATAATCATGCTAAATTAGTAAATACAGAGTATACATTGGGTAGAATGGTGTAGAGGGTACTACATGCTTATAAATAAATGGAAATAGACATGGTTATTTTCTTCCAAATCTGTTTAAACGGTAACGTGACATCTCGGGTACTCGGCCCTATGACACTTCGACCTTCAACCATTTCGCACTACCTGTTACACCTACAGTCCAAAATCAATTCCCATATGTACTAAAGGCAATGATTACGCATTTATTGCATGCATTTGTTTTATTTTACATCATTAAATAACAAATATTATTTACAGCCAGCTCAATTTCTTTTCACTGGTTGGAAATGATGAATTATATTCGAAAACATTTATGTAGTACCCGTAGCTGTCAACATCACAGCCCATGCACCATGAATAATGTAACATAGAGCATGCCAGTGAATATTTCTCACTGCAAAATTATGAATATTGCTTCAATTTTATTGGGTTTAAAGCAGTTTTAATTGCTATAATCCTGCAATTTGACAAGTCACAAATATCATCAAATGCTGTCTAAGCAACTCTGAATGTTCAAAATTTTCGGGGGAGATCCCCCGTACCCCCCTTACGAGAAGGGTTAGCACCCCCTCTCGTGCTCTCCCCCCGGTCGTGCTTACGGCACTCGTTACGTGCCGTTAGCACTTTTCAGTATTGACAGATTTTCATACTTTCAGCCATGCACCAAGGCTTACACCTGATATGATTTAGTTGTATGATTAAACAGGCTTCTATTTATTGTTAATACATATTTTAACCTCCATTGAATTGAATAAATATATTGAACTTTTAATAAATCTCCTCCTCTTTACACAGCCAATCATCAGTTCTTACCCCACCCAGGTTCACCATATAACCAACATTCAAGCCAAATCGCTCGGCTTATAATTCGAACCCGAATACTGTAGGCGACCCACATCCTGACCTACTTCGTGTAGGGGTCGCCGTTAAAATATCAGGCGCGGAACCAGGAAACCAGAACCAGGAACCGGGTCCGCCCCCCCCCCCCCTGAATCCGCCCATGAATATATGCACTGTTCGTCATTCCATCAATGAAACACCCGGCCTGCTTCTTACAAGCAATGTAGATCATTATCAGTCCACATGAGTATGTTATTTGATCAAGAGCTACACTGGCCACAAATCACATAGGCCCCATTTCTCCAGTTACAATCACCTTTAGATTAGACACCATAGTTTTACTATATAATTTAACCGAATGCCATCCAATAAGGCCAGTCTCTCCTACTTTCATTATTCGTATGGATGCTGTGGGACCCACTTGTACATGACCTGCAGCCAGTCTGTACTGGTTCTGCATGAACTAAACAATAGGTTCACTTACTCCTAAGAAAGAAAAATCCAACCTTGTCATATCCTCCAATATTGTTTACATTTTTTGGTCACGGAAACTCTGTTTGCGTCACGTGACCAACAGGTTCAGTGTTTTCTGTTAAATGCTACAAATATGCTGAAAACTTGTGTTAAAAGCACCCCAAAATGTTCCTCTTGAAAGTGAAACTGGGTAGTAATGGATCAAGATTTGCAAGCAAACGGTGACCTTAAAACGCCCGCACTATTTGTTTATACTGGACTCTTTGTGCATACCCCCTGTGCGATTTCGCACCATTTGGTATCCTCTAACCTTTATAACATGACATTCGTTAATATGTGTCCTCCTGCAGCATATATATCAGAGGCTTGCTCTGCCGGCGGGACGCCACCTTGCAACAGCCAGAGGCTTGTCGTATCTGGAATCGTCTCGGCGACTTGCTCTGCCGATGTCTGCACGTGCCCGGCTGGATCAACCTCCAAAACAGAGTCCGTGATGGGCTACAAGGCATGCTTCAGTGAGTTGCTTACAACATTGACAGTTGAGCGTTCCAGATAATGTGCGTATTGGCGTATTTTAGCAGAATACGCACTGATTATCAAAAGTGGTAGTACAGAATACTCTCAGGAATGTGAAAATACGCATTAATTTTCAAACTGAGTAGTGAAAATACTATTAATTTTCAAACTGAGTAGTGAAAATACTGTAAACGCATTAATTTTCAAACTGAGTAGTGAAAATACTGTAATAAAGTTCAAATTTACTTAGTTGAGCGGCAAAACGCAGCTGAAATACGTGAATTTGTAAATGTGATTTATTTTTGTATCATGTGTTCCCTACCTAATAAGGAAGAACATCAATAATACATCTGTAAAAGTAAAATACGCATAGAATTTGAATTCTTGGGGTATAATACTCACTAGATACAAAACGTATCTGGAACTCTGTATTGTAACTTCATTTTCGAAAACAATATTACAAACATCCAACATTGAAGTCATGAATATCCGAAAATTCAATATTATATGGATATCCAAAAGTGCTGAACGAAAACGGCGCCTTAGGAGTTATAAATATCAACACAATGGAACCTCTCTAAACCGGACACCCTGTGAGGTCCGCAGGGTGTCTGATATGGAGATGTTCCACTGTAAACAGACATATGACAATACAAAACACGTTATTCTGCTTTGTGATCACGAACAGACAGCACCATCGGAGTTAAATGACAGTGAAACTCATCAAAATAACCCATACATGTGTTTAGTTTTACAGGGTGTCCGGTTTAGCGATATTTTACTGTACATGGATTAAAATATATATTCATACGCACTGGTGCTGACGATATACCACTCGGTTCTAGTTAGACCTATCGCATAAACGCATATTTCTAGCGCCGGTTACTAGAGGAAAATATATTCACGTCCATCATCTGTTGTAGCTGACGTGACGATGCTGGCCGACGGCGTCGTCTGTACCACACCGAACCAGTGTAATTCTGGCCACTGCACAGCTTGCCCCGGCACGACAAGCACCATATGTGTGACAGCCGCCGGCGTTGCGGGTGCGTGGAGCCAGTCGACCTGTACTACACAACCGTCTGCGTCAATCTTGCCCAGTAGCCGATTACTTGTCTAGCTATACATATGGGGAGTAATTTTCAATTTATACCTAAATTTAACGAAATTTAATGAAATAAAATAGTTTCTGTTCAAAACAATGGTTATGGTAATATACAAAATAAAGCATATGAAAGCTGCACAATTTAATCATCACATACAAACAGCAATTTGTTCTACATGAAATAACGCCTTTACTAAAAATAAATAATTACTCCCTCAAAGTATACGTAGCTAGGTCAGTATGATTAAAGCAGTTTTGGAGAAATCGGCTACATTTGTCAACGTTTCTGAACATCTATTGGCAACCTCAACTACCAATCAAGCAGTTTGATTGGCTGAGCCTGAGCTCTCAACTCTCAATCAATCAGCTTGATTGATTGAGCCTGAGCTTTCAACTATCAATCAGTCAGCTTGATTGACTGAGCCTGAGCTCTCAACTCCCAATCAAGCAGCTTGATTGGCTGATCCTGAGCTCTCAACTCTCAATCAAGCAGCTTGATTGACTGAGCCTGAGCTCTCAACTATCAAGCAAGCAGCTTGATTGACTGAGCCTGAGCTCTCAACTTTCAAGCAAGCAGCTTGATTGGCTGATCTTGAGCTCTCAACTCCCAATCAAGCAGCTTGATTGATTGAGGCTGAGCTGTAGCACAGCTCAGGATCAGCCAAACAAGCTGCTTGATTTCAAACACGATATTCAAGTATTTTGAATTAAGCATAATTTCAAATATTGGCAAGATTAGCACAGGCGGTGGCGTATGATAGCTTGTGCCAAGATGACCGGTTTTCATGTGTGACCATTATAGTCTCCGATCAGCATCATCATATGTTAATCAAAAAGTATTATTCGGTTGACATGAAGATCGATAGATTGGCTGAATGGCGACCAGTGTGTGACCTTATCTGGTACTACGAGTGTCACACACGTCGTAATAGTTGCTCAGTCCGTTGCTCAATCCATGCAACGTAAAAATTCACCCTCCCCCAAAATAATTAATGGATGAAATTCTTTCAAATATTGATTTTATTGCCAAAAAACGAATTTCCTATGGGAATTTAAAGGAGAAATAAATTCAACATGATTTGCATCGTATTCTAAAAATATATATATATTTTAGATTTGTTTTTACTTGTGGACCAATTTTCAAAATCTAACTTTTGTTTTCTTATTTTATATCATTTCCAAGCGATCTAACCAGGTTTCGGAGTCATTTTCTAAAATTGTTTTGACCCTCCGAGACCTTCCTCCACCTTTTTGCCCCATGTTAAATACCCAATAAAATCAATGTTTTATTTTTGGGGAGGGTGACTTTTTGTTATTGATAAAAAAGTACTTACATTCAAACATTTTTTAGATTTAATATGTTTAATAGCCAAAAGTTCGTCCGCAGCAAAAAGTGGAACAGACAGTAGTTATATGGATCCATGTTATCTTATTTTACTTCAGGAATGCCCGTGATTGGCCTTATGACGATTGTTTCCATGGTGACAGTTGCCATGACGCTGGTTCTGTGAGTGCGCCAGTGTCGTAAGTAATCGCAATGATATTATAACAATATATTAACCGTTTCAACACTAGATACCTCTTTCTTACTACATGTATTTGCAAACAATGTAGGTCATGATGAGCCGGGTCCTCTCCTCAAGATCTGTGTCATTTGTGGATATTTTGTTTTAAAAATTATCCCCTTTTCCGTAGAATGGAACAGTCTAAAGTTAGGGGTTAAAGGGTTAAAGTTTCATATTCGCTTCACATTCAGTGGGACCATTTTAAGCAATGGAAGTCAATGTGAGGTTGACCAGCTAAGACAGATTCCACTGTAGATCAGGTATATGACTGCTCTGAGATACATCTCTGTACGTTTCAATCCTACTAAACAGACAGGGGCGGATCTGGAGGGGAGGGTTCATGGGTTGCCCCCCCCCCCCCCCCCCCCCGTTCAGCCACGGAGTTTTCATAGATCACAGTTTACCACAAGCTGGAGTCTGAATTTAAATGAAGTAAAACACAGGAAAGTGCATTTCCGGATATCTAGATTCAAATCTTTACGGGGGGGGGGGCATGCACCCGGACCCCGCTAGAATACTGGTGTGGAGCTCGAAAATAGGACAACACCCCCCCCCCCCCCCCCCCCACACACACACACACACGACCCACCCGACCCCCCCCCCCCCCACCCCGCCCCCCACACCCACACCCCCTATGAGTATGAGCCTGTCATTGTATAACGTTGTTATGATTATGTACTCAATATCGTAGTACCCATAGAGAGCAAGCTGTAATGCCACAATTGTCTGTATATGTAAACTATTTTATATTTTAGGTATCAAACATCGGGGCTCGAAGACAACGAAGTCAACACAAGAGTTCCTCGCATATTACTGTCCAGAACGTCGACATAAGCCGGAAATGATTGGCACATGCGCGAAATGGTTGTAAATTGCGACGAAAACTGACAAAAGCTTTCAACAACTGCACCCGTCTGTATCTTTTAACAACTCGTGTATTTACTCGCCCAGGAAGAAATTGTGGCGATTTAAAACTGGCAACGACTGTTTAACTTGATAACATGGTGGCGCATGCATAAAATATCATGTATATATTTCTACATTACATTAATCAGCAAACTGCAATGTAGGTGGTGGAGAAACAAACATTATCTTTGAATATATGTGTTTAGGAAAGGAAACTTCTCTATATCTGTTGTTTTCATGATAAAATAGTATGTGGATATGAACATGTACGAGTAAAATAATGAATATTTTGTTCAAAAACGAATCTCCACTCTTCATGAAGAATATCATTTACATGTTTTTGATAAATTTCTATATTACATTCACATTCATAGGCACGCCCATTGTCTCATCATTTCTCGTTTGGTATATAAACATTACTAATTGTACAAATGTAAACATATTACTTAGTAATTGTACAAATGTACAAGTATGCACGATGATCGCACTCATGTGGAGTGGCGTAAACCTGTCGAATATTCTTCAACTATTTATGACATTATTTAAAAGTACACTATTCTTAATAATAAAGGCGTCGAGAGTTGAACAAAAAGACTTTAAATACTTTCTTCATGCATTTCATGTGATATGACATCGTGTTATATTTTACTTTTGTGCCACATATTATGACGTTCCTTAACAAATAGCATGTTAAAACGTATTGCGAATAACTATCAAGTTGGAAGGTTTAGACTCTGAAACATACATGACCTTAAAAAAGAATATAGGCAAATACAAATATTGCGAAAAAATCGACTTGAATACTTGATACAAATTATATGTAAGTAGCTGTACAATAATGGTACAAACATATTTAATAACATTGAAGAATAGGCCAGCTACCGATTGATGAAATTATTAAAATAGATGATACATTTGAAAAAAAATACAATGCCTGAAAATGATAAGTGTAGATTTTTCGTTACAGCTTGACTCCATGATCCTCCATGGATAAAGTTAAATATACCTTAGATGTTCTCCACTTGGAACACGTTCGCAAGTGAAGTAACACCGAGTGTCACTGAAGGCGGTTCACTAAAGATAATGTACGACAAAAGGATGTGCTTCACAGTACAGTTTTCACGGCATGGAATACACTTTGAAAGCGGCTCATAATGGAATAAATACTATGCACTTGTCGTGAGTGTTTCGCCGTACTGAAAACATAGTAGCATATCCGATGTACGGGAATTTGTGGACAGAAATGTATTGGTTGTGGGATGAAGTAACATCATGATGAAATATTAGTTTTATCCTTTCAGATGATAAATGATGAGACAATGATGTACATGAATATATACATGTAATTGTACTAGTTATAATGCTGTTATATAATGCTTTAATGATGCACGCTTCTGCACATATCTATGAATGTATATACATTATATGCTGTTTTAATAATACGTACTAACTTTTCTACTTCTGGTATATATTCACGTAGTCATATATATAATATATACCAGAAGTATATATATTTGTTTCGTGAAACTCTTGTGTTGAGTGTGCCATATGATTTCATCAGTTATATATTTAGTGCCTATCTGTAATCAATATTAGCGTATTATTTGTGTTAATCTCTCTAGTTTAAGTATGGTATCGTTGTGGACCTGTACTAACGAGATATTTTTAACAATGTGTTTAATATGACACTATACAGTCGATTGTTCGATGTTACCAAAGTTATGGAACATACTCATTTTTGTTATACAACCTGATCAGTGCTATCACACACAACGCCACGCAAGATATAGCTACGTTCATGCAATGGCTGATAAGAAAATAAATACAACCAACAACATAACAACAAACAGATATAGCACCCGACAACTACATTTACATATTATTTGGCAATATAGCACAAACTCACAGGTATCGATGTCTGAACATTCCAAATCAAAGTACTGAAAGTACTGAGCTGCGAGCCCAATTGAAATGGGTGGTAAACAGTGTTTTAGTATATTCTCCTTTAAATATTTCAAATAGAGTAATTGTAGTAAATGGTGTTATGGGAAACTGTATAACACTCAACATATTTTGCATGTGGAGAGGGGAAGGAGCCGTATAGAAACAGGAAGAATCCAGTAAGGCTTAGCATTTGTTTGTTATGCATTACATACACATCTGCATAAGTAATAACATGTAATTAACTAGAGAAATGTAATATTGTTCCACTTGCATGATGCACATATCATCAGCAAATCATTTGTTCAGTCGGTGTTTGCAGCAGACATTAATGGATGCCTTAAGATGCAAATTACTTTAGCCAGTACAGTCCATAGTAAGTGCAGCAACAAAACGTTTTAATAAATGGCACCACTTTGCACTGATACAGTAACCAGAACAGACGGATCAACATGATTGTTAAGCATAAGATAATCTGCCACGATGTGACAAAGGATGTTGACAACCAGCCTATCCCAACCAAGAGCATCGTATTTTAAATTCCGCATGAGCTCTGATTTTTTTTATCAATTTTCGACATCATTTAAGAAAAATATGACTGATTTTCGAAATCAATATCGGCGAAATACGGCGATGCGATAAAGGTCGTAATTCCATATCCGGGCTCAATTTTTGTAAGTGAAAGTGTATGCTATTACCACTCATTCGAAACATGCCGACGCGACGATTCAAATGAGTGAACCATCCAGACGGCATGGTTCAAATGAGTGGTAACAGTATATTTTTATCAATTTTCGACATCATTTAAGGAAAATATGACTGATTTTCGAAATCAATATCGGCGAAATACGGCGATGCGATAAGGGTGGTAATTCCATATCCGGATTCACTCTTTAAACACCTGTGGTTATAGTGTTGTTTTATGCAAATTTGTACACGCCGTAGTTGTGAATGAAAAAATCCAGACAGGTGCCAGACAGGTGTGATTCGGGTTTACTCACCATTAATGCGCGACCAAAATATCCCGTTTTATTTGTGGAAAATGAATGGCTAAATCTGAGGTTCCATTGGTTTGTCTTCAATTAATTATGTACCAAGGATATACATTATAATAAATGTGAAATGTAAAATAGCATAAAACGAGTTGTTAACAATGACCTAGATACAAGATGTATACATACGCGCCACAAGAAAAAATAGCGCCGTGATATCTGATTGTATTTTGAGAACCGGCTACAGCTTCGCAGCTAAAAATGTGAACACGTTTAAGCTATTCCACACAGAGTAAAATATAACATATTTGACTTCACCGATGCATTGAGCAATGCTGACAGTGTGCTTGTACTGAATAGTTACTATGACTATTATTATAGTCGTATATTAATTACTGAACAGGTCTCGCTTCAATAAACGTTTGGAGCATGTACTTGAATCAAAACTCAAACATTTTACGTACTTTATGCTCCAGTCCAGAGCCAGTGAATCAAATTTGTGTTGGTTGTGAGCTTTCGTTACAACAACGTTATAATTGACACACGCCATGTGATTGTGTACCTTCGGACATCTGCGTAATTTCATTAAATACGTTTACAAAATTTACAATATTTTTCATAAATAAAGTCAAAAGTTGACAAAATGAAATTACGCAGATGTCCGAGTGTACAAAATCACATGGCGTGTCTCATATAATAGTGGGACTGACCCTTGACTTTGTTCAACAGAGTGGGCCTGCAGTCGTGTGGTATATAACCTTGGACTGCCACTCTGTTCGCCCGCGTACACTCGATCCTGGTTTTGGAAAATGGCTTGTAATGTCCCGTTCTACCAGCTGGTTCTACCCAGTACAGCACCGTCTGCGTCAATCTTGTCAAGATGCCAAAGTTTCTGAACAATTGCTGGCAATATCAACTCGCAATCAAACAGTTTGATTGCCTGTGCCTGAGCTGTAGCACAGCTCAGGTTCAGCCAATCAAGCTGCATATTTTCAAACGCGCTATTCAAGCATTTTGAAATAAAGAAACTAATCAAAGTACTGAAATATATTATCGCCACAAAAACTGATCGGTGTGTGGGGTATGTTAACTTTGTAAAACACACTGGTGTAACTTTAGGGTCAGTACTGAAATATATAGAAAATCGTCCACCCCCTTTACTGCTAGCTCCGTACATACTGTCCCGTGAGACCTAAAGATAATAGCTGCTGTATTTATCCGCACGAAATGTCTTGATTAACTAGTATCTTCCACAATATACTGATAAACTGATCACAAAACTGTGAAATCTATAGAGAATAGTATATGTAGAGATTTTGATACAAAGCAAGACAGACCAAAACGGCATAGAATAAGTTGGCACTATGTTCTTGGTCGTACTAGCAGCTTAGGCGTATCACGATCAATGGCTGCCCCCCACACCCCCACAATAAATTTGCGTGACACAATATGCTATCTCAAGGGAGATAACATATAATAAGCATTGACAAGATTGGCGCAGGCAGTAATGTATATTGCTCTACCAGCTGGTTATATTCATTAGCGACATAAAGCGGATTGATCTGCGGATGTTAAATGATTCAATTCTGGCCAAGACCAACATTTACATTTGCCGTTTCAGCAGCGCAGCATATTATGTGATGACGCGTTACTCAACGCTGAATATGAGCGTTAATATGCTGCGCTGTTGAAACGTGACACGGCAGTCCACCCACTCCAGCGCCTACAGAAAATAGATTTGCTACATGCAGAACAGCAGAACCGATTTAACCCTCATCTCACTGTAGACGGAAATCGGAAATTGTCGTCTGCTGTTTCTTTTTTTTCTGCCTTAATTCTTAACAAAATAAAAGTGACAGTGGAGACGATTCTCATGTGCTGTCAAAACAGGTTTTTGTCGAGAACTATTGAAAAGAAAATATTTCCAGCACACGACGAAATTTAACTCAGCGTAGTAAGGGATAATAAGATATTGTTGAAAATACATGCAGTTTCCACATAATTATGTTGTTGCCGTTTAATAAGGGAGCTCACTATACAAAACAAATTTCATTTCCAGACTCGCCTGTACCACCGCTTTTGTTTCTTTCTATTCCTAATATGTTATATGGTGTTTATGTATTGGTTTTATGAAGTGGTCATTTTCTTTTTATAAAGTACAATTGTAATGCGATTAAATGCATCTGCAGTTATTGATATTGTGTTGAAATGATTTCTCCACCGATACCAACTGTAGTTATGGCGCCGACGTCTGGACGCGCTATGTGCATACTTCAACCCCTGTAGCCTATTTCACCAACATCGCAAAGTATACTTATCTAGCAAAGTATTCTTTGAGGGAGAAATTTTCAATTTAATGATAAATTTATTAATTTTTATTATACTGAATTTATTACATTATCACAGCCAATGGATTGGCTGTGATAATGTAATAAATTCAGTACGTATAATAATTATGCATACTTTTAATCATCAAATATATGCAGTCGTTAGTTCTATATGATATAATGCATTTCGGGGAAAATAAATGATTACTCCCTGAAAGTATACTTTGCTAGAAAAGTATACTTCGTAATGTTGGTGAAATGGGCTACTGGTCCTGTAGAGATTGATTGATGGAGTGACTGATTGATCAAGTGTTGATAGGTTGGTGAAATGGTCTACTGAAGTACCTTATATAAAACAACCATGTGAGTTTGTACCTTAGAGGATGTACTATGTTGCATCGAAAATATTTTCAAAATTTGCTATTTTTTTAGCAAATGACGTCATTGACAGAAAATATCACAGTTTCTGTAAATAGTTTTCGTGAACAATTGCACATCTCATTGGTTACAAAATCACATGACTTGTTTCGTATAAGTGCGACACTAAGTCGGGTTGACTTAAAAATATCAACGTTTGTTAACCATATTTCATTCCATAGCCAATCCATGCTCACCATACCCGAGGTCAATTAAAATGTGTGTTGAACAGTTTAAACGTGTTTAAACAAGGACATACATGTTAGCTATGCTCTCGGTTTAAAGTAACATATCTCTGCAACCATAATTGGTTAGTATCATGTGTGTTCCCCTTTACATTGAGTTTCCGCCGGTGTTATGCTGTGGCATTTTTGCCATGGCCTATGCACTGTCAATGTGCATGATCACGTGGTTACAACAACAACAACAACAACAGCTGAAAGTGTTGAAAGCTCCAAAGCAAGTATTATTTGCTATTTGCCTTAATATGCAACGGATTTCGATGAAATATAGAGCAGCAAACGCGTCTTCATGAGCTGCATTTGGTGGTCCAGGGAGTTTGACACAGACTTATGTCGTTTTTGCGAAGAATCGATTTCCGTGTTTGGGCCAAAATACAGAGACCACCAAATGCAGCTGAACAAGACGCGTTCGCATCGCATTCTAATGTGATGCGATACTATGTTTTTATGGACAAATGTAAATAATCATTAGACGACAAAATTTAATTCAACATTGTAAGTGCATTGTAATTCAGACATTTTGTTTCTACACCAGATAAAAACGGAGGAACGAAATTTAAGTTTCTTAATTTTGACGTACTTCTCTAACTGGGTAGACTGTCAGTCTTCAACACCGATAACACCGAGGTGCACCACATGTGCACGACAAGGGTTATATGGTCCCACATCCGAAGAAACCCGGGATTGAAACTAGGCGGGGCCCAGCTGGTGAACTTACGGGCGCCGTTTTGGACTTTAATAGCACTTTGTGATATCATCTATTCGAATGGGTGATATAATCCTTTTAAACAGGGGATATCACTGATTCAACATGAATTTGATTCTGAATAGGTGATATCACATATTCGATTGTGTGATATTACCCATGCGAATAGGTGATATCACTCATTCGAATGGGTGACATCACCATTTCGTGTTTAATCAATGACATCACATATTTGAAAGGGCGATATCACCCATTCGAATAGGTGATATCACTCGTTTGAATGAGTGATGTAGTGATGTCACCCTTTCACGTCAAATCAATGATATTACCTACTCGAATGAGTGATATTATGTATTCGAATTGATGATATCACCATTTTGAGTGAGTCATATGACCAATTCAACATAAACGTCCATTGTAATCCATTAAAAACAAATGGATGATATCAGCTATTCGAATGTGTGATATCACCTATTCGAATATCACTGATTCGAATGGGTGATATCTTTGATTCAACACAAAGTGTGATATCAGAAGTTCAATGAGTGATATCACCTATTCGAAAGGATGATACCACATATTTTAATGGGTGATAGTGTCTATTCATTTTAATTGGTGATATCACACATTTGTATGCATGATATCACCCATTCGAATAGGTGATATCACCCTTTTGAATTGGTGATATCATGCATTCGGATCTGAATACTTTTAGATGATAACACCCATTCCAATAGATCACCTACATGTATTTGAATGGGTGATATCACATAGTTTAATGGGGATATCACACAGCGATATTAAAGTCCAAAACGGTGCCCCATAGTAATGACCAGTGATATTACATGTATATCGTCGGCACATGTGATGAAAGCGTAGCAGATATCGTCGTGTATGGTTACAATTCCTCGAATCATGTTTACAAAGCAGCCAATGTCAGAGAAATAAAATCAAAGTACTGAAAGTACTGAAACTAGCTCCACAATATTACTAATAAGTATTATTTATTTATATAATGATGTTTAATGTCTTATCATCGGCTAGATTCATTTTAGGTCAGTTAACATAGTCAAATCCCATAGTTCATGTGTAGGGAAGAAGGAAAATCCCAAAATCAGAACAGAATATTTACAGACAAAAATATACAGTCAGTGTACATGGCTTCTCACACTTTACATATACAATGTATTTTGACAAGTATACAAATAAAATTCGCCTGTGTTTGTATTTTTGACAGATATGACACTCTCAACACCGGAAATATGTCTGTCACATGTCAGCCAGTTCACGCGAGCTCAATGATGCGCCATTGTTGTTGCACTACGTGAATCAATTTGAAAACACATGGAAGTGTACATGGCTTCACACACCCGAAAATCTTTTCCGATCTAACTTATATAATCTAACAATTAAAATTTATGTTCACCATCAATCCATTATATTTTCAAACTAATAAGACATATTAACTAAACATTTATGACCACACCCACAATGGTGATGTCTGACACCCAGCCACATCAACAGATTCAAAATACTATTCAAACGTTTCGCCGTGTATGAAAAAGAACAAATATTATTGACCAAACACCATCGCACCGACGATATTAAACCAATATTACTACCTTACTCTCTGTGCCTGGGAGAGAACATGAGCCGAAAAATCAGCCGCTGAATCTAATCAGCAGTGCTCCCTCAATACACATCGGTGTGTCAGATGTGGTATGGGTCCGGTCACAGGTTGAAGTGACGGACCATGGTCCATAAATACATTAAATATAGATACAAGCATCAATAAGTGAAATAAATAAGCTGTGATAAATGTGATCCCTCCTATACACATGAATGTGTTATAAGATGGAGTAAAACATTATTAGCTTCTTTTTTTTCTCTCACTTATTTATGCTTTTATGTATATTGTATGCATGTATATACATTGGTTCATTACTTCAACCTGTGTCTCCGGCGGCTCTGTTCAGAGATCATCAGGCAATATAAAATGAATGTACTGTATATAATCCCCACGCGCCCCTAAACAGTAATGTCAGATTATTTTGTATTTTAATATATTTGAAGATGAATAATTAATTATTGTTTGTTAACACTATTTACAACAACTTTTGATAAAAAAAAATAAAAATAAGACACTCACCGCCCTATTTTTCCCCAAATATTCTGATGATATTCAATAGATTATCGTTAGATGGCCTCACAAGTCGCCATAATGGCCGCTAGGTATTCTTCCACTAAACTGGTGCGATACCTCTGGTGACAGTTCAGTTAACTATTGTGTAATGGGACAGTAGGACAAAACATTAACTATAATGTAAATATATTAATTAAAGTCTGATTGTGTGCTTTATTCTTTAGCTTACATGTGCTAATTCAGTAAAATTCAGTAATGAAACATTACAAATTCGACACTCATAATGGTAGTTTTAAATGTAGAAATAGTTGACATCCCATCTCTACGAATGCTATACTAGGTAGCTCCAAGGGAGCTAACATAATAAATAGCCATGAAAACCAGTAATTTGATATACGTGTATACATATGTTATAATATGATCACGTCTTTAGTGAGTGTGTTTGAATTCCGTGCTTTCATGTGATGGTGCTGATGCACACTATGGATGGAGTGATCACTGAGTTAATTATTTAGACGGAAAGATGCAGTAATATGAACTGTTCCAGACAATCTGCTCTGCTTCGAGCAGTTATATGTATCCGTGTACAGCTGGATCATACTTCACTATGGCAAGCCAAATGCACAATAATTCCTTAAACCATGGTTTGGAGCTTAAACCATAGTTTAGGCTCCTCAAACCTAGTTTGGGCTTAAACTGCCATTTGAGATCCCAAATAGTAGTTTTCGTAAACCCTGGTTTGGGCAATTATTGTGCACTTGGCGGCTCAAACCACCGTTTAGACTCTCAAACTAGGGTTTCTGATAGCTTAAACCACGGTGTGAGCCCAAACCCTAGTTTAGACTGCCCAAACCCTAGTTTGAACTGCCCAAACCCTAGTTTAGGCTCGCCAAATGCACAATAATTCACTAAACCCCAGTTTGAGAGTCTAAACCATGGTTTAGGCTCTCAAACCCCAGTTTGAGCAATTATTGTGCATTTGGCCAGAAACTGCCGTTTGAGGTCGTAATCCAATAAAATGCCTAAACCCTAGTTTGGACCCAAACCACAATTTAAGAAAAAAAAATGCCAATCGTGATCCCAAACGGTAGTTTTCTTAAACCCTGGTTTGAGCAATTATTGTGCACTTGGCGGCAGAAACGACCGTTTAGACTCTCAAACTAGGGTTTCTGATAGCTTAAACCATGGTTTGAGCTTAAACCAGGGTTTAGGCTCAATGTATGGTTTTCATTGGACGAAAATTTTCTCAATGTCTTGTTTTGATTGGCTGACAGAAATTCCTTCCCGCTGGAAGCGTAGTTATCATTGGTCGGATAATTTTGAAAGTCGGGTTTTCATTAGCTGACGCGTTTTCGCGCGTCTGCAACAACAATTGAATGCTGAAATGTTGACAAAAATTAACAAAGGATATTTTAATAATTGTAAAAATAATGTTGTCTTATCATAAGACGAATATGAACATGTTTTCTTACTCTCTTGCCTGTCATAATCATATTTTCCCAATTTATGAACAGTAGCTGCATACTATAGGTGCGAAACTGTGACGTCAGTTAAGAAGTGACCTTAGAACATATGTTTCCAGTGTATACCCTACTCATAATAATTATTGAACTTTTACATCCAGCAGATTGTTACTAATAAACATAGGCAATTCTGTTTTGACTCAACGACTACCAGCGTATGGCCTGATCAGACAGCCGGGAAGCGCAGTGTTATATTGGGCTATACTGGTGGGCTATATCGTAAGGTACTTGCTGTATAATCACCAATTGACAATAAACATCCGGGTATCACACCTTGGTGCATACAATGGATTAAAATGTCATAAGCGCAGTAATTATCAATCCACGCTGATCAGAATATCGACAACAGAATATCAACAATCGGTAGATCAGTATAGTCCCTGATCAACTTGCATATATATTCAATTCATTATTTGGGGAAAACGATAATATAGATGGTAATACAGAACTCGATTTTAAATATGATAATGAGCTTGATTCTGAAGTAACTGAATTAGAATGTAAAAAAGCAGTCCTGGAACAAAATAGCTCTAAAGCAAATGGTCCTGATAATGTATCAGCCTCTATAATTAAAGCAGCTATTGAGATTATCTCACCATACCTGACAAAGCTATATAACAAAATGTTTAATAACTCTGAATATCCAGAAAGCTGGGGACTTGGCTATATTATACCTATTTTTAAAGGTGGCGACCAAACACAAGCCAAAAATTATCGAGGAATAACTCTGAATAACATTTTAGCTAAAATATATTCACAAATACTACTGAACCGTTTAACAAAGTGGACAAAAAAATATGAAAAAATTACCGATTTTCAATATGGATATCAAGCTGGTAAAAGCACAACTGACTGTATTTTTCATGTTACACTCAATAATATCAAAGGTATTAAATTCTGGTCAAAAACTATATAGCATTTTTATTGACTATGAAAAATGTTACGACAAAATAAATCGATCTTTTTTATGGCAAAAAAATGATAGCTGAAAATGTAAGCACTAAAATGACTAAGGCATTAAAAGCTATGTATCTGTGTCGATCAGCAATAAAACATAACCACATCCGAATTTATTGAATCACATATGGGGGTAAAACAGGGGGGTCCAATCTCATCTCTATTATTTATGTTGTTTGTAAATGATATAATTGAAAACATAAACACCAATATAGATGGAATTTTTACGATAAACGAATTGAAAATATTTCTCCTACTATATGCTGACGATCAGGTATTATTAGCAACCTCACCAGAATCTGTGCAATCGATGTTAACTGACATAGAAAATTATTGTAACACGTGGAGATTAAAAATAAATACAGGAAAAACAAAAGTATTAATATTTGAAAAAGGGCGACATACCAATTATGACTTTTTTCTATATAATGAAAAATTAGAAATTGTAACATCTTTCAAATATTTAGGTATATATTTTTTCAAAAACGGAAACTGGGCTAGAACACAAAAATGTATATCTGAACATGCATCGAAAGCAATGTATAGACTATTTTCTGTATTCAATCATTATGAATTTTCCACACATGAAAAATGTTAATTGTTTGATAAATTGGTGTCTAGTGTTTTAAATTACTCATCAGAAATATGGGGGTTTCACAAAGGAAAAGATATTGAAAATATTCATACTAAATTTCTTCGAAAAGTATTATGTGTCAACAAATCAACTAATCTAATAGGGCTATACGGGGAATTAGGTAGAGTTCCACTGAGCGTAATTCGTAAAGTTCACATAACCCGATATGATAAAACATTAAAATTAAACGACAATAATGTAACCAAAAAAATGTATAACATGTTGAAAAGCGACGCAGAAAATAATGTATCGTATAACAATACAAATTGGGCTTATCAGATAAAAACAATGATTAATGACATAGGGTTAACAGAGTTATGGGTTAATCAAAGACACATTATTACATAATAATACACATTATATCATGCAAATAAAACAGAGAATTTTAGATAATTACCACCAATCTTGGTATAATGATATAACTAGATCTCAACGACTTTCATCGTATGCTAGATATAAATCTTCACTAACTTTAGAACCGTACTTAGATATTATAATGAATAGAAAATATAGAATTTCACTATCACGATTTCGATTATCTTCGCATTCTTTAGAAATAGAAAGAGGCAGATATCATAATATTCCCAGGGATGAAAGAATTTGTAAATGTTGTAATTTAAACTCGATAGAAAGTGAGTATCACTTTCTTTTAGTCTGTCCTCTTTATACAAACATAAGAAAACAACATTTCAAACCTTATTTTTGTAGATGGCCAACACTAAATAAGTATGATCATTTAATGACATCGACCAATCGAAAAACAGTAATTAATCTGTCGAAATATGTTTATTTTGCCAGCAATTTGAGAAAAGAATTACTGGAAGAATAAACTTATTTTTATTTAAGTTGCTAATACTACAAAGGGATCATTTTGGTGGCATCTATTAGTGTATAATTACAATTAACAAAAGCTTCTCCATATATATTCCGTAAAACATGTATTTTATGTGCACTACACAAGTTTTATGTTAAAGGCTAGAAGCATTGTATTGCTTAATGCTTAATAACGGATATTGTATTGTATATACACAGGCTGCTGATATTATCACCAAATTGTAGACCAGTGTAGTGCCTGATCAGCATGCTCATCAACTTGGGACGACCACACTATCGCTAATACATACACCAGTGTAGTCCCTGAGCAGCCCGGATATCTAGCTAGGTCAACCAGACTATCGGTAATCTGTACACCGGTGTAGTCCCTGAGCAGTCGGCATATCTAGTTGGGTTAATCAGACTACCAGTAATATGTACACCGGTGTAGTCCCTCAGCTGTCGGCATATCTAGTTGGGTTAATCAGACCACCAGTAATCTGTACACCAGTGTAGTCCCTGAGCAGTCGGCACATCTAGTTGGGTTGATCAGACTATCAGTAATCTGTACACCGGTGTAGTCCCTGAGCAGCCGGCATATCTACCTAGGTTGACCAGACAATCGGTAATCCGTACACCGGTGTAGTCCCTATCAGACGCCATATCTAGCTAGGTTGATCAGGCTACCGACACTATATATTAGCCAATATATGAATATTTCTTTGTTGTATGTTATTAATTGTTTAACTTTTAGTGAAATAATATCATCAATAATAATATACAGCAAACAAATGTTTTATTCATCCTGGGAATTAATGAAGGGGGTTTTGTCCACCCTGTAAAAATCATGAAGGGGGTTATGTCCACCCTGTACAAATCATGAAGGGGGTTATGTCTACCCTATCAAAATCATGAAGGGGTTTTTGTCCATGTTGTCATTTTCACATGAAGGGGGTTATGTCCAAGGGGGTTTTGTCCTACATTCATATAGTATACGAGCGTAGTCCCTGATCAGGCGGCATATCTTAGCAGCTAGGTTGATCAGGCTACCGACACTATGTATGTCAGTGTATTCACCACAGTTGTACAAATGTCATTATCTGTTTATTCGATACGAACAAACTGAATGTAAAATAAGTACACGTAAATCGATTTCATATAGGTCATCATTTACCCATTCGACGTTTATGTTCACGCTATTTACACTGTCCTAAATACAGTCATAATGGAAACGCCCATTCAACATACTTGCGTTTATATCCCAGTACATTACAATAACCCCACAAGACGTCGTGCGACGCTGTTTATTCGTTAAAGTTTGCTTGACGTCATTAACTTTGTCAATAACGTCACGCCGTTGACTGGCAACGGCGCTGTTCTATGAATTGCGACAAAATGACGTAAAACAATAATATTCCTAATTTTAACGCCGCATTTGGTTATTTACATTTTTGAAACTGTCACAACATGCAATGGAAATATAAGTAATAAAACCATGGGCTGTTGCGTTTACGAAGGAATCCTCGCAAATTTGAAACATACCAAATTGTTTTCGTACTACAGTAAACGCATCAACCCATGACTTTACATTAGCCCCACGTGACGTCGGCGACGTTGTTGGTTGGCTAACGTTTGTTTGACGTCATGTTCTTGGCCGGCAATGTTCCGTGAATTACGTCAAAATGACGTAACAAGACACTTCTTAATTTTAACGCCATAGTTTGTTATTTACATTTTTTAAACTATCATAACACGCAATGTATTACACTATAAGTAATCATTTAAGCCATAGGTTGTTGCGTTTTAAATTCTGCGCTGCAGCCCCAATAAAAGTGTTTTTTTTCCCTCGTTCTGTTTTATTCATGTCCTCTCAAACAACAGTATGTGCATGGCGACGGGTTGAGTTGAGTTGAGTTGGTAAACTTGAGTATACAGTTATTTCATGGTCATTTGGGGAACAGTCAAAACTATTGTCCCGAGGTTTTGTGAACGACCGAGATACTATTGCCCGAGGCCGAAGTGCATTGGGTCGTCCATAGCACGAGGGGCAGTGTGTTTTGACTGTTCCCCGAATGAAGCTAACTGTTTTATTAATCAACCTGTATGAAGATACTCTTTATGTGACACAATGAACGTAAATTTGGCGTGGGGCGCATCGACTGACCGATCTAAATTACGTTGAATTTTATGACGTAATGGCGCCATGATTTTCAGGGGTGAAACTAATAGCTTTAACTAGGCACGCGTAATTAGTGCACATGCACACGGCACTATTGCCCAGGCACGTCAAACCCCATTACATTACATTTCTGAAATTATAATTTTAAATGTATTCAAACATCAGAGCACACAATCCGGAATTATTCAAAGTGTCATAATTATGGAACAAATGATAAATTTGGCGGCCATTTTGGATGTAATCTAAGGTTCATAATTATCTTGATTTTAATTATGGTTTTTATTGTCCCAAATTGAAAATACTGTTTTAAGGACAGGCTATATAGAATGTGACCTGTTTCAAATGTAATAGAATCATACATGTGAATGAATATCTATATAAAGTACATCTGACCCTGTTCTTCTTAAAGTATATTACACAGAGCATTGAGTTGCCATCTCCGCCATTTTAGTGTGTACTTGCTATCGGACAGTTTCACCACTTGGAGTGTTTGACACGTACAGACAATAATATGGCTGCAAATGTAATACAATGTGGTGCAATACGTCCCAGACATATAGAGCGACAACGTCCTATAAATATTATTTCAGCAGACTGCACAAAACGCTAGATATCTGAGCGTTTCTATCATCACTCACAAAATATACAATGGACACATTTTCAATGTGTAAAATGTCAAACTGATGCACTGTATATTACTAGAAATATATTTGCCACCGGTAAAACCATATAGCAGTCAATTAGACAGTAGTGTCAATACACTCAGATAACTGCTTACAAGTCACTGGAATCGATACAGTATGTATAGTAATACAGGTATATATCTACAGCACTGTGTATTGTTCTTACTGTTACACAGTCTTTACTTAATACTCAAAGATTTTAACAAAGGGTCAACACACCCTTCATATATCAGACTTTGTATATACATTTGATGAAAACAAGGCATAGCACGCTGTTGTCTGATGTATCCCCATCATGTTGCACCAACTTTTATTCATGTGTTTGTCATATTATTAGTGGTATGTGCCAAACGCAATAAGAGGAAAAACTGGCCGATGGCTTGTACACACTAAGACTTGGCAACACCATGCACTGTATGGGATATAGTAAGAAGAAAATGTTCACATGTATCTTATGCATATATCCCTTTACATTCACAAAGCAATTATGCATGGCTCATTGTATGATCAGGGGCTCCACGGGTCCTTAAGCACCAACTGTATACCTGATCATCGTTTGATTCAAAGATAATTGCTTCGTAAATGTGATATACTATATGTATAACATATATGTGAACACTGCCTCTTTACTATATCATATTTGTGTGTTCCAGCCATCAGCCAATTTCACCTGTTCTGCCGTTTGACAAAGAACTCAAAATGTGAAATCGCACAGCGTATCACCTTTACCTGGCAAACCACAAAACACATACCATATATACCTACTACTGTACTGTTATTACCTATCAACTCCAATGACATATAAGCAGTTATCTGAGTGTAGTGTCCCTGGTGTCTACTCACCTACTATGCGAGTAAATATGGCTAACGTGTACAGTAACATAGGCTGTACATCAGATTGGAAAGTTTACGCTTTGAAATTTATTTTGAGGCAGTTTTATTGCAAGGATGGAGGCAATGTGGTCTGATTTATATCAACGTCGAATAGGAACTTAATGGAATAGAAGTTTAATCTAGGCATGAAGTAGTAACAACATTAAATAACACATTACACATGATTAATCAAATAAAATGAAGTTAAATATGTGGGTCGATGAGGTAAACAGTTGCATTGTGGTAGATGTCGAATACTTTGAGGAAACTAAATATCTTTGCTCTGCTAATGGAACGGGATATCACTCAGATGACGTTGTCATAGCGTAAAATTGCGCCACCTAGTCATGACTACTAGTTCATTAAGCGATTATGTAAGAACTGTATGTTAAAACAACACATACACTTTACACATTCAGTGTCCAATATATTGCACATATATACACGTATGTCGAATAGCATAAACAATAGTGTTATTTGGTGGCCATTTAAAACAAGAGGGCCATGATGGCCCTAATTCGCTCACCTGACTCCATGAACACCAGAGGAGAATGTGACATTGAGTTCATGTGTTTTAAAAAAATTGTGCTATTTTTAGACGGCGGTCATCTTGGATTAAGCGATGACTCTCATTTTACCAAATCTGAAAATGCTTCACCCAAGGATCGGAACTTCCTATGAAGTTTGGCCAGCATTGGCCATGTGGTTCCTGAGAAAAAGACGTTCAAAATCTCAAATAAATGGACCTTTTGGCGGCCATCATGGATGACATAATCATCCGATTCCGACAAATATTGCGCCAGAGCAATCGCCTCATCGATACCTTCAATTTGATATATGACATGAGCATATTCGGTCAAAAATAAAATTTGACCCACGGGTCAAAAATAAAATACCCCACGGGCCACGCCCATTTTTGACCCCGGGGTCACCATTTTCACAACTTTAAAAGAGCACTGTACATCGATCATTCCTACCAAGTTTCGTCAAAATCCGGCCAGTGGTTCATGAGAAAAAGATTTTTTAAGAATTTGTGCTATTTTTATACGGCGGCCATTTTGGATTAGCGATGACCTCCATTATAACAAATCTGAAAGGGCTTCACCCATGGACCATAACAGTGAAGTTTGGCTACCATGGGCCAAGCGGTTCATGTGAAGTAGAATTTTTAAATCTCTCATAAAATAACGACCTTTTGACATTTCGGCGGCCATCTTGGATGACATAGCCATCAGATTTCGACAAATAATTCACCAGAGTGATCGCCTCATTGATACCTTCAATTTGATATATAACATGACCATATTCGGTCACAAATAAAATTTGACCCCAATTTGACCCCACGGCCACGCACATTTTTGACCCCGGGGTCACCATTTTAACAACTTTGAAAGAGCATTGTACATTGGTCATTCCCACCAAGCTTAGTCGAAATCCGGCTAGCGGTTCATGAGAAAAAGATTTTTTAAGAATTTATGCTATTTTTAGACGGCGGCCATCTTGGATTAGCGATGACCTCCATTTTAGCCAATCTGAAAAGGCTTCACCCATGGACCATAACTTTTAAGTTTGGCAACCATGGGCCAAGCGGTTCATGTGAGGAAGAATTTTTAAATCTCTAATAAAAGAACGACCTTTTGACCTTTCGGCGGCCATCTTGGATGACATAGCCATCAGATTTCGACAAATAATTCACCAGAGTGATCGCCTCATTGATACCTTCGATGATATATAACATGACCATATTCGGTCACAAATAAAATTTGACCCCAATTTGACCCCACGGGCCACGCACATTTTTGACCCTGGGGACACCATTTTAATAACTTTTAAAGAGCATTGTACATTGATCATTCCTATCAAGTTTCGTCGAAATCCGGCTAGCGGTTCATGAGAAGAAGATTTTTTAAGAATTTATGCTATTTTTAGACGGCGGCCATCTTGGATTAGCGATGACCTCCATTTTAATAAATCTGAAAAGGCTTCACCCATGGACCATAACTTTTAAGTTTGGCTACCATGGGCCAAGCGGTTCATGTGAAGAAGAATTTTGTAATCTCTAATAAAAGAACGACCTTTTGACCTTTCGGCGGCCATCTTGGATGACATAACCATCAGATTTCGACAAAAAATGCACCAGAGTGATCGCCTCTTTAATACCTTCAATTAGATATATGACTTGACCATATTCGATCAAAAATAAAATTTGACCCAAATTTGACCCCACAGGCCACGCCCATTTTTGACCCCGGCGTCACCATTTTAACAACTTTGAAAGAGCATTGCACATTGATCATTCCTACAAAGTTTCGTCGAAATCCGGCTGGCGGTTCATGAGAAGAAGATTTTGTAAGAATGTATGCTATTTTTAGACGGCGGCCATCTTGGATGACCTCCATTTTAACAAATCTGAAAATGCTTCACCCATGGACCATAACTTTTAAGTTTGGCTACCATGGGCCAAGCGATTCATGTGAAGAATAATTTTGAAATCTCTAAAATAAACGACCTTTTGACCTTTCGGCGGCCATCTTGGATGGCATAACCATCAGATTTCGACAAAAAAAATGCACCAGAGTGATCGCCTCTTTGATACCTTCAATTCGATATATGACATGATCATATTCGGTCAAAAATAAAATTTTACCCCAATTTGACCCCACGGGCCACGCCCAATTTTGACCCCAGGGTCACCATTTTAACAACTTTGAAAGAGCATTTTACATCGATCACTCCTACCAAGTTTTGTCGAAATCCGGTTGGTGGTTCTTGAGAAGAAGATTTTTGAAGAATTTGTGCCATTTTTAGACGGCGGCCATCTTGGAATACGCAATGACGTAATTTTAACAATTTTGTAATCCCCCTACCTAAGGACCATGATCATGAAGTTTGGTGACTATAGGCCCAATGGTTACTGAGGAGAAGACGTTTGAAAATGTTCACGGACGACGACGGACAACGGACGACGGACGACGACGGACACATTGCGGTAACAATAGCTCACATGAGCTTCGCTCAGGTGAGCTAAAAATACGACGATAAGCGATGAGCCCCGCAGGGGACATGGATTTTTTTACTAATTCGTTCCCACGAAATAACAATTCGTTCCCTCAATTTATTAATTCGTTCCCACGAAATACAATTCGTTCCCATGATATAACAATTTGTTCCCACGAATTAACAATTCGTACCCTCGAATTAAAAATTCGTTCCCACGAAATAACAATTCGTTCCCACGATATATCAAACAAATTGTTCATTCGAGGGAACGAATTATTATATCGTGAGAACGAATTGTTATTTCGTGGGAACGAATTAATAAATAAGAAAATCTACGTCTCATGCGGGGCTCCGTACAATTCAGCTAATTATATTTATATATTTGTGCAATCACCACTTTGTCTAAGAAACACGTGCAAGACATATCAGCAGTTTAATGTACTCAAATACGTTGCTGAAGACGGAAACTGTTCAGTAGCACTATATGTGGCGGCCATTTTGAATGTATTTGTTCAAACTAACTGAGTGTGAACATTTTATAAAGCTGAAAAGTTCTTATTGCATCTATGCTACATTATAATGCTATGTGTTGTTTGTGTGTTTGTTTATTGGTGCTTAACGGCCTATCAACAGCTAGGGTCATGTAAGGCCGGGCAAACGGGTACATACGGTTACATCGGTTACATACTATTATTCTGAAAGGATGGACGATGAATCTGATTTTTTTATATTTAATGCCTTTCATTTTTCGGTTACACGGTTACACGCTATATGTCTTTGGTTACATACGGTTACATCGGTTACATACTATTCTTCTGAAAGGACGGACGATGAATCTGATTTTTTTATATTTAATGCCTTTCATTTTTCGGTTACACGGTTACACGCTCTTTGTCTTTGGTTACATACGGTTACATCGGTTACATACTATTCTTCTGAAAGGATGGACGATGCATCTGATTTCTTATATTTAATGCCTTTCGTTTTTCGGTTACACGCTCTTTGTCTTTGGTTACATACAGTTACATCGGTTACATACTATTCTTCTGAAAGGACGGACGATGAATCTGATTTTTTACATTTAATGCCTTTCATTTTTGGGTTGTAAACACGGTTACACGCTATATGTCTTTGGTTACATACGGTTACATCGGTTACATACTATTCTTCTGAAAAGAATAACTAGTAATGTCCATTAACAATTTAAGGAAACACGG
>CM055278.1:49092070-49143679 GCA_029237695.1 Conchocele bisecta
TATTTTTTAGAGTATTTCATAATTCTACGAAACTGAATGTTAGCTCCGGTTGATTTTGACATCTTGGAAAATGTCACCTGCTATGCTGTCTCGCCGGTACGGTTTCGCATCAGAATTTAAGGTATTTTTTCGGGCATTTGTAGCGAAAATTTGAGCTGGTTATGACCCCGCTTTGAAATCATTTTCAGAAAATGGTGTGGTGTTACAAGTGATAGAATAAGACATAACAAAGTATCTGTGCCTCATATTTTCTTGAAAACAATTCCGATAAATTCAGCCGTGTTGAAATTTCTGGCCAAAAATAGGTGGGTGGGGTAACTTTGTAAAAAATTAATTGAACACATCTGATGCGGTTACTGAATTTGTATTGTGGCGTGCGATTTGTACTTCATTTGCGAGTATTTTTCAATACTTGTCGCAAGAGCCTCCTTAACTGATTGTGAGAGGCGGTTATTTTTATATAAGTCACCCGCCGCCCTCAGAAAAGCAGTAAATTTAGCTATTTTCAACTGTCCCGTGATGCCTGAGCTAGGGAGGAAGATGTAATACATTTTGTGATAATCAGCCGGTATGTCCGTATATATAATCCAAGTGGAACATACATGAACGCGAGGCGAGATCGCGAGAACGCGATGCGAGATCGCGAGGCGAAAACGCGAGGCGAGATCGCGAGAACGCGATGCGAGAGCGCGATACGAGATCGCGAGGCGAAAACGCGAGATTCAATCTCGCAATCTCGCCTAGCGATCTCACAATCTCGCATCGCGATCTCGCAATCTCGCATCGCGATTTCGCGATCTCGCAATCTCGCGATCTCGTGTTTTCGCGGTCGGAAGTAAGTATATGCGCAACCGTCTTTCGTCATTTGCAGTATGGACTACATATGAATACTTACATAATGGTGTAACTATACCGCCATGTTCGAAAATTACAAGTTGTCGATACAGATATTTATTAATTAATTAAAAATATAAATTAGTATAGTGACATAACAATTAAGAATGGTTGGTTTCTTTTCACTAAAGTGTACTTTTTTCAGCATATGTTGCAAAAAACTAGTGTGAGGGACGCTATTTTTTGTCGGACTTGTCATGTTATTTTCTGGGCCATATGAACTCAGGAAATGGATACATATGGGCCGCCCACTGTGAAAACCAGCCTTAATGACAACGTCATGAAAGGCTGAAAATGAAGTCGCAAAGTTACGCATAAATTTACCAACGTCACGTCGTATTTTGACACTTGGAATTGTTGCGTCATTGCAATAAGTTGTCCTATTTATCGCCTTACGCTTTACGGCTCACAAATATTTTAATGGTGGATATGCGTGGCAGAATTGTACAGTTGCTTTCATAGTGGTTCAGATAGTTGTCTTTTTTTTTTTCTTCGGTTTCCTTCAAGGAAATACGTAGTAATTTTGTCGATTATTTTTATACAAATGGGCATATTGCATCCAAAATGGATACATATGGGCCGCCCACTGTGAAAACCAGCCTTAATGACAACGTCATGAAAGGCTGAAAATGACGTCACAAAGTTACGCATAAATTTACCAACGTCACGTCGTATTTTGACACTTGGAATTGTTGCGTCATTGCAATAAGTTGTCCTATTTATCGCCGTACGCTTTACGGCTCACAAATATTTTAATGTTGGATATGCGTGGCAGAATTGTACAGTTGCTTTCATAGTGGTTCAGATAGTTGTCTTTTTTTTTCTTCGGTTTCCTTCAAGGAAATACGTAGTAATTTTGTCGATTATTTTTATACAAATGGGCATATTGCATTTATGATTTTTATAATATATTATATGGACGACTTGTGAAATGACATTTGAAACTAAATAACCATACGACCGGTATTGTTAGATAACACATAACAATATCAGTATTATGTAATCATAATGCTAATATTTCTTTTAAACTTTATTTATATAATTATGTATATACCAATTACAAACAAACGCGAAAACAATTGTACTCGGCGTAGATGGAGGCGTCTGCATGTTTCTTAATTTGGGTTGAAACCGGAATACTCACAGAAAACAAACTTATCCTGTCTGGCGACCACCATCAGCTATGCATGTACTTACAACTTTGATATCGACCCCGGGGCGCATGTGTGCGCTCTTTACTAATTATGCTATACGATCCCGTCCAGATTAGAGCGGGGTCGGTATTTTCGGCCGTCTAAGACGGAACCGTACACGCGGTACAAACCCAGTTCCGATTTTGGGATTTATTTATAGATTACACTGCATTGAGCATTTTGATGAGTAACGCTAACCTTCATTTGAACGCGACAACCGATTTTCGAAATATGTAGACACACTCGGGTAACACTTCATTCATGTATTCATGACATAATTATGTGTCTACGTAGATCTACATATTGCATGGTCATATTTATGAAAAGGTCTTGGTTTACAGATGTCGTTCTATGGAAAGAGATTTAATTCGTAATGGCAATACTTTCTGCACTGTTTGTCGCAACTTTAAAACTCACGGGGAAATGAACATGCGCAATATAAGATATCAACTTAGGTTTGAACGTGTTTACTGATGGGGGCGGTTAGTGCCGACGGCCGGTCGGACCGGCCCCGCTCTACGTGAAAGTGTGCCCGCAACCGTTACTTTTATTAAAGAAAATGTAAACAGTTGACTCATTAACTGTGACACGTATTCTGGATAAAATTTGCCACGGATAGAACTGGGCCTAGGTCTTAATTCATTTGATTTACTGGTTCACCGTCGAATGTTTCGAAAATCAGCATAAATTAAAATTGGGAAATAAAAATTTAGACGCATTTAAGGTGTGCATGTGCTTTTGTATTATATTATTTACACGCCTCCGACTGGAACGGCCCTTTGATAAGATGCAAAGCACGCAGACGTGCATTATTTAGTACAATGTAGTACCATGAAAGAAAACTAAGAACAATCTGGCAAAGTCGGACTTCTTAAATGTGTAAATGTTGGAGACCTGTGCATCTGTTCAGTCTGATCAGTGTATGCAATGACTGTAAATATACTAGTAACCGGCCTCGAAAATCAGCATAAAATAAAATTGGGAAATTGTCAAAAAAATAGTCGTAACCCAGATAAAAAATATGGTAGTGCTAATTACGCGGCTCCTGACATATCGAATCATGTTGACACTGGTCCGAACATGTTTTATTATTTAGTAGTTCGTGTGTTGGTATTGTGTCACAGGCATATTTAGTGCGATCATAATTGTAGCCACCGGGGGCCCGTTACACAAAAATGTACGACTAAAATGTTCGTAAGTGCAAATCTAGGATCGTCTGGAAATTTCAAGTGATTGATTTACATTTATTGAGCATAGGCTGTTCAATAAATGTAAATCCAATAATTGTTTACAGGAAAATGTTGTTAATGTGGAATTTACAGACTTAATTGTGTACTTACGAACATTTTAGTCTTACGAAGTTTAGTGAAACGGGCCCCAGGGACGTAGCCTAATGATTTGTATCTGTATCTGCAACCACTTACATGTACCTTCTAATGTCACGTAATTTTTAGCGACTTTCAGAAATATCACATTACATCAGCAGTACGATTGCCGTTTGATGACCTAAACATTATTTTAATTGACCACTTGTAAATATGGTTATATGAATGTATGTCATATATTTTATTAGTATTCATTTCTACAGAATTAGTCACAGATTTTTTCAATTTCAAACACCAGGAATGTCGTTTAGTTGTTTGTGTTTGGTCCTTGATGAGTGACGTAATGTCTACATCAATAAATGACGTCACAATTAACTGTTACGTAAATAACGTCAATTAGATTCTGAACTCAATTCTCAAATAATTACAATGTATCTTTCTGACGGTACATGTATATGCATAATCCGTGATAGTTGGCGATTGTAGCAAATTACGAGGTCACATGTCGGCTAATTATAGATTTAAAATCGATAGTGCCATTAGTGGTGCATTTGGTTTGTTCACTACATTTACATGTCATAGTTTTATTCTGTTCGATGTTTGATAGTATTCATAGTAACAGTTGTAGATACATTTAGTAAAACTTATCAGCAAATACAGTTTACAGCAAGCACAGTCAATGAGTCTATGAACACGCATTTCTACTGTAGGCTATTGTGTTGCATTGTACAAACGTCAGCGTTTCAATAACGTAATTTTCTCGATGACGTTACTTATTTTTCCTGGCGTGATTGACATGGTGCTACAAAAAGTGAGATAAAACAAAAACTATGAAACATATTTGCATTTTCTTTTCAGCATATTATTTGTGAAAGGTGTCCGCATCTAAAAATGTAAAAATGTGCAAATCGAAAATTTTGTCATTAAGGCCGGTTTTCACAGAGCGCGACCCATATATATTGCTAAAAGTATGTTTCGTTTTAGATTTACTCACTTTCAATGTATAATTATCTTAGAGCGAGTCACTTTAAACTATAGTACCTAGGCTCGGAAACGTTACATATCCAACTTTCGCGGCCACCTTACATGGACAAAATCCATAGTGACCACATGGTCAATTTCAGCTGACCAATACGTGATGGTCAGTCGGCAATTTCCGTGATATCGGCTTTTTCCGTAATCTCTCGGAAATCTGCAGGTGTCACGTGATGTATGCAATTTTACATGTACATGTAGTGTGGCGATCCACCATTGACCACTGTGATATTCGAATTAACGTGTCAGGTTAACATGTACTCACTTCCCGAACATGTTTATTTTATTGAAAATGACATTTATGACCCACGTGAACATGATTTACAAAAAAAATTAAATATGGTTTCCGTAAATGACATCGCATATATTTTATACCAAATGTGGAATTAAATATTCTTCCTTTGTACAAATAAAGTTCAATGAAGTTGTGTTTGCAGTAAATAATTCGCGATGATTCTGCTTAATTCCCTATAAATAAAAACAACACATTTCCATTTATTGACAAGTTTATAATTTCTGACACTTTCACCAATATTAGTTTCGATAATCGGTATAAATCCCGTTAATATTCACATGAAATCTAGAAAAATCATGCAACGATACAAATATTTACAACCAGCGTAAGTAAATTTGTAGACTAACGTAATCCGACCAAGATTTATAATTCCCGTGTACGTAAAAGGGAACTACGTTAATTCTTTCTAAACATATAAAATAAAGATGAAATTATATTAAGTATTGCAAGTTGCAATTATCTCAAAGATAATCAAATAAGACAAAGTATGTGCTGAAATTACAAATCAGTATGTCAGTTGCTATAGGTGTATACTATGATCAGACTGCGCCGATGCAGACCGTATATGCGTGTATGCTATTTTCTAATCAATTTTTAAAATGTGTACGTGTATGTGTCTAATCTGGGCTTACACTGTTTATTAATCATTATGAAGCCTGCACTATAGTTGTGCGGGGTAAACAACCACACAGTCGTAACAATTAGTTAAACCACTTAAATAATTACAGATGACCGATGTACTCGATACATTGTATATATATTCTCAGGCTAGCGAACTTGTTTTAAGTTAATATCTCGGGCAATATACATGCTGGGGATTATGATAGCCCTGTTAACATCATGGAGGGGATTATGATAGCCCCTGCAAAACTATGAAGGTGATTATGATACCACTGTCATTTTTCAGCGAAGGGGATTATGAACGAAGGGGATTTTGATATACAATCCTATCCAAGACGTTTCACACTGTGGCGGTGTAAGCACGTTGAACGGGTGCAACATTCGATCATTCACATTTCAATACAAGTTTATTATTATTCACATTATACTTGCAACTGCTTGTTCATCGCCTGTTTATTTGCACCAATAGGCTGAATGGAATCGAACATTGAAACACAAACGAGGCACATACCAAACAACCGATTTATTCCTCTACGCTTTGTATTCATAATTATACATACTTATTCATGCAACTGAACATAATACAGGTACCATTACACGAGCACAATACGTCTTTGTCCTTGTTGGTGGTGTGCTCTCACGCTTAGTTTGCTGTCAATGTTAAGTGTCTTTTATGTCAACGTATATATATGATATCCATGTAACGAGATAAGGTGAGAGGTGCGTAGGCTTAACTGCATAATTATAGCGATAATAATGACTTACCGTCTAAAACGAGATAACGTGGATGCGCTCCGCACGAAGTCCGGACAAAAAAACTTGACAGTACCCCCCAGTGCCAGTGATTTATATTTCAAGGTATACTATGTTTCTTCACGTCAAAGTGCATGTAATACAGTAAGCTATCACTTTATCTAATTATAGGCGAATCGTAATAGGGCTGAGAACGGAAAACATATAAGTCAAAGCTGATTTTGTTTTCAGGCTTTTTCCGTAATCAAAGGGAATTACGTTAATTATTTCTAACCATATCAAATAAAGATGAACTTATGTTAAGTACAGTAGAACATTAATTTCTCGAACAGGTCTCAGACCTCGACTGAGAATATATATTTGTATTTTAATTTTGTTCTCACAATTGTTATCAAAATAGCTATCAACTGATAGACACTTTATACCAACAATAAAACTGTGCGTATTTTTCATAATACATGTATATACTGGAGAAACGGGACTTCTAACAAGCGTTATTAGACTACATGATCGTGCTATTTGATCAGGATATACAATGGTAACAAATACCATAAGCCCCATTTTCCCAGCAACATGACACATAAGTATACAAAGCAAGTCAATTTGACTTCCAAAAGTTGTAAGTTCCCTTTTGTTTACCAGTGTCCAACAAAGCCAGTCAAAACAACAAGTAGCGCATGCACATGAAAACCAACATGGTTGGCATGTTGACTTCCTCACCCATCAGTTAACTAATACTGGTCGGTGTTTGAAATGTTTCAATTCCATCAACATATATATGGATAAATGACTAACAACATCGATGGTATCCCAAGGATTTTAATTTTAACGTTGAAATAAAACATTATTAGGTAAACATATTTTATGTGGGATTTGCAAACAGGGCACGTTTTCTCGTGCACCTGTCCCCATTTTGAGAAGCGTAATATTAATTGTTTTAGCTGACAATATACAAGGCTGTACACAGGCCAAAAATTGGACGCCAAAAATTGGACGCTGACGTGTAAATGTAATTTACCTCAAGATAAACTGGATTAGTTTTTACTGATATTCATACGCAATATATCAGTAAAAACTAATCCAGTTTATCTTGAGGTTTATCTTGAGGTATAACATTTAAAATATACAAATCTTATTTAAAGGAGTATATATTTAAATCCCGTTAATATTTCCCTGAATTTAACGTAATAAAACAATATAGGATAGTTTATCAAGAGAAACGAGCGATATACTGATTTTCAACCAGCATAGATAATTTCATACTGCATAGTTGACCAACATTCATAACTTTCCATGTTACCGATAATTATTTATAGCTGTATACTGAACACAGAATAACAAGTGCAAATTATATAAATTACTTCTAGCTGCAATATTGACAATTACATAATTGCGAAACATATTTTAGTATGCTCCATAAAGGTACACAATCAGCTGTAATAAATCAACAACAATTGTATGCTGTTTTGTAATCACTGTAATGTACATGAACACGAATCTGATCAGGGTTTGCACTGTTCGCTGTGAAGTCTTGACTACTTACACAGCCGCGAGTGGGGTGGTAGCAATCCTGGGACACATTATACAATACTGTGTCCCAGTACAATCTGATCAGGGCTTGTACTGTACGTTATTTAGTCTGTACTGGGACTCACTATTCTATAATTTGTTCAAAAAGCTTTTGTTAGTATTGATCTTAAATTTATAATTAAATGTCTAAAGTACTTCAACATCGGAGATTCTTTTATCCAATGGGTATCTCTTCTATATCATGTATATAGAAACGCAAACAGGTGCATTTCAAATAACGGCAATTTTTATATTGTAAGACAAGGCTGTAATAACGAAAATATTGAAGGGCGAAATCTTGATGGCAGCCATATAAAACAAACACTTTTTGCAGATGACTCCAGCTTTATACTTAACGGTTCCGAAAAATCATTTAATGAATTAGTAAAAACCTTAGATTCTTTGGCAGTTATATCCGGTCTAAAATTAAATAAATCAAAATGCACAATACTAAAAATAGGATCCCTTATAAATAACGCAAATGCGTGGTGCAACAGTAACTCTACACATGGACATCAAACCAAGCCTCCACTTACATAATTGACTCACCAAGCTGTACTTGTGGTCAAATAGAGACGACCCGACACTACTTCTTCCATTGCAATAGTTATAATCACATTAGACCAATATTGTTTGATAAAATATCCAGATATTGGACGCTGTCACTGGAAGTAATCTTGAACGGAAATCCAGCGTTGTCTTATGAAGATAATTCGTCAATATTTTCTGCTGTTTTCGTATATATTGAAATGTCCAAAAAATTCTGAATACCGTTTAACTGAGAAGCCTGATTGCTTCCAAATATGTAAAAGGTTGTTTGTCTCGTTTCCCCTCCTTGCATTTTATTTTGCAATCCCTTTGTTTGTGTATCTGCAAATTTTAGTTGTCTTCTTTTCTTTTTCTTTCTTTTCGTTTTCTTTCTTTTCTTTTGCTTTGTTTTGACTGATTAGCACACAGCATTTCTTTCTTAATGAATATAATACAATTTAGGTTTGATATTATGACACAGTAAGTAGAAACTTGTATATTTCATACCTAGATGAAAAATACTGGTATATTACACTATTTTGCATGCATAGTTAACCGTGTACACATATATAAACAATGTAATGTAATCACTTCACAAGTCGCCAATGTAAATGCTGCATAATGTTTTGGAGAGGATTTCAATAAGTTTGTATAAGCTTTCAATCCAATCCAAACTACTACCTATGTACATGTTTGTATGTGAATGCAGTAAATAAATATGTTTATACCAAGCCTCCACTTTAGGAATAACTTTTACAAACACGAAATCAGAACTGCATGGACTATATTTAGATAAAAAAAATAAAATCGTTCCAACATGTATTAAACAACTGGAAAAAAATGGAACCTTACACTAATCGGAAAAATAGCAGTTCTTCAAACTTTCGTTTTCCAAATGCTTGTATATCCTTTAACAGTCCACACACAACCACCAGACAAAACAATATCCGAAATAAATAACATAATGTTCTATTCTTTATGGGATGGAAAACCAGACAGAATATCAAGAAAAAATATTATTCAAGACTACAAGGATTACGGTTTAAAAATGATTGATATACACTCATTTGTTCATTCACTAAAAGCCTCCTGGATAAAGAGTATTCAAGAATCACACAGTAATTGGAGCAAAGCCTATAAGGCCGAACTAAATAAATACGGAGGAGAATTACTCTTTAAATGTAACATTAATCAATACGATGCAAAAAATATGTGTAGAAAATATACTTTTTTAAATGAACTAATTATTTCATGGAGTAAAATCAACTTTAAATGTTATCTGAAGATTCGCATAAATCAAATGAAATTATATGGAATAATTCAAATATAAATAATTCAAACGGAAATACCATATTTTATATTGATTGGTTTAGCAAAGGAATAATGTTTATTAAAATATATATGATTACAGAAAAAAATACTTTTACTCATTTCAATAAATAAAATAATTATTCAATTTAAATACCGGTGATTTCTTAAAATATTATTCGCTACTAGGAGGCATTAAGCATGATTGAAAACTAAACTTAAGTCTGAAACAATAGATTACAATACACCGAACTTCCTTTTTCAAATAATAACATCAAAGGAGAAAATAAGTAAAGTAGTATACAAAAAGCAAATAGAACAATATAAAACAACAACCAATAAACCTCTCGTTAAATGGGAAAATGAGATTAACAATCAAAATATACAATGGAAACAGATATTCACCATACCATTTAAATATACCATAAGCACAAAACTGAGAGCGTTTCAATACAACTATTTAATGCGAATTATTCCAAACAACGCATTTCTATTTAAATGTAAAATAAAACCATCCAATTTGTGTGAATTTTGCAACATGTCTATTGATGCAAACAAGCATATGTTCTGGGAATGCATACACATGCAAGCTTTCTGGTCAGATATAAACGAATTGCTAAACCGAACAATGCAGTATAATACTGCAGTAACATATGAAACCATTTCATTCTGTATTATTCGGGAAACATGTAAGAAGAAAATACCAATTATTGGGTTCATAATTCTTTTGGCAAAATACTTTATTTTCAAATGTAAATGTAGCACATCTCTACCACTAATCCAATATTTTAAATTATATATCACAAACACAATCAAAATAGAAGAAACAATTACCACACCTTTTTAGCTCACCTGAGCGAAGCTCATGTGAGCTATTGTTACCGCAATGTGTTCGTCCGTCCGTCGTCCGTTGTCCGTCGTCGTCGTCGTACGTCGTCCGTGAACATTTTCAAACGTCTTTTCCTCGGTAACCATTGGGCCTATAGTCACCAAACTTCATGGTCATGGTCAATAGGAAGGGGGATTTCACAATTGTTAACATGACGTCAATACGTAATCCAAGTTGGCCGCCGTCTAAAAATAGCACACATTCTTCAAAAAATTTCTTCTGAAGAACCGTCAACCGGATTTCGACAAAACTTCGTAGGAATGATCGTTGTACAATGCTCGTTCAAACTTGGTAAAATGGTGACCCCGGGGTCAAAAATGGGCGTGGCCCGTGGGGTCAAATTGGGGTCAAATTTTATTTTTGACCGAATATGGTCATGCCATATATCAACTCGAAGGTATCAACGAGGCGATCACTCTGGGCTTTTCTTTTGTCGAAATCGGATTATTTCATCCAACATGGCCACCGAAAGGTCAAAAGGTCGTTCTTTTATTAGACTTTTCAAAATTCTTCTTCACATTAACCTCTTGGCCCATGGTAGCCAAACTTAAAATTATGGTCCATGGGTGAAGCCTTTTCATATTTGTTAAAATGGAGGTCATCGCTAATCCAAGATGGCCGCCGTCTAAAATAGCATAAATTCTTAAAAAATATTCTCCTCATTAACCGCCAGCAGGATTTCGACGAAACTTGGTAGGAATGATCGATGTACAATGCTCTTTCAAAGTTGTTAAAATTGTGACACCGGGGTAAAAAATGGGCGTGGTCCGTGGGGTAAAATTTTATTTTTGACCAGATATGGTCATGTCTATATCAAGTCGAAGATATCAAAGAGGCGACCGCTCTGGTACATTTTTTGTCGAAATTGGATGGTCATGTCATCCAAGATGGCCGCCGACAGGTGAAAGGTAGTTCTTTTAATAAAGAGTTCAAACGTCTTGTTCTCGTGAACCGCTTGGCCGATATTTGGCCAATCTTCACGGTAATGGTTATTGGGTCAAGCCTTTTCAGATTTGTTTAAAATGTGGACATCGCGAAATCAAAGATGGCCGCTGTTGAAAAGTAGGTCAAATTCTTAAAACATCTTCTCGCGAACTGCCAGGCCGATTTTTACGAAACTTGGTATGAATTATCGATAGTTAACGCTGGTTCAGATTCCTTCAAATGGTGGACCACGGCTCAATAATGGGCGGGACAGGAGCGGTCAAGTAGGGGTCAAATATCACATTTGACCAAATTTGGTCATGTCATATATACAATCGAAGGTATCGACAAGACGGTCACTCTGGAGCTTTTTCTTTGTCGAAATCAGGTAATTACGTCATCGGATATGGCCGCCGAAGGTCAACAGGTCGTTCTTTCAATATGGATTACAAACGTATTCTTCTCGTGAACCACGTGGCCAATCAATATTGGCCAAACTTCACAGTAATGGTCAGTGGGTCAAGCCTTTTCATTTATATAGGACCGTTTTTAAAAAACGGTACGTATTATGTTTTACCGAGGGGCTGGCTGGCGGGCGGCGGACAGAGAAAGTGCATATTTTGTGTTTTTACGGTTGAAATAAGCGGAAAAAACCGGATAGCTTACGACACCGGTAGAAGACTCGTACATGTGACATGAAAAATCCCATTCAAAATACCCTCACCTCACCCACCTGTTGTTGTACTGTACATAACGTCATTATTAACAAGGTGTGGGGTAATGGGATTGTTTATGTCACATGTGCAAGTCTTCCACAAGCGTCACTTGCGTCTTACGACCCCATTCCGAGTTCCTGACTCTGGTATGACACTGCAAGTCACAGAACAGCCCATTTCGGTCTGGTCGTTCTCTCATGTTTGCAGAAGATGTTGCATAATGTCATTGTGGACGTTTTAGGGGAGTAAAAATAGGTGGACGGGGCCATTTTGGAAAAGTGTAAATACATGTATAAGTAAGTGGGTTCATATCTTTTTATTGCTGCATCACTTGCATGCGATGTGTGTTTTTATTTTCATTTCTTTTAAAAGTATTTAAAATTAACATAAGAGACATAAATACTGTAACAAATCTAACAAACTCCATACTAGTATGTATATACTATCGAAACTATCGTACAAAATAAATATTTAAACTAGTTTCACGATATATCGCACATCTTCTTAGGTACAAAATCACATGGCGTGTCTCGTATACGTGAATGCCATTGTAGATGATGACCAGGCCTATCGACGTCACCGTTTGGCTGCTGACCCTGCTCGGCACGTGCTATTCTGGTCAGTAGAAGCTGAATCTCATATTTAACCCTGTCAATGTTGGGTTAAAAGTTGTCGTCTGCTGTTTATTTTATAGTTTCCATTTTTCTCTTGTGAAATTTGGTCCAATATTGATTTTATTATCGGGATTTAACATGGGAAAATGTTGTTGTTTTTTTTAATTTCAGAAATAGTGGACCCATTTGGGGGAGTCAATTTCCCTCTTGTTTTGCGTTGTTCGACTCCTCCTCCAGGTTCTTTTCCCCATGTTAAATTCCAATAGAGAAATCATTTTTCGTAATAAAATTAATATTTGACCAACTTTTACGAAATAAACGTAGGAGTATAAGGCTGGGTACACATCATCTTTGCATTCTCGCTGTGAAAATAACAGCCCAAAATTAGGAGTATGTTTTCGTATTTCTCTCTGTAAATATGTCTTGGTATTTCATTAATATTTCATCCTCCGGACTCAATGTTATGACATTCCAAGACATGGTATTTACATGGAGAAATGGAATAGAACATAAGGAATTGTCCTCTGCGATGTTTTAATTATTTCTAACCCACACGTTTCCCAGCATGTAAAGAGTTAAACAGGGAGATTATACTGTTCACAAGTCATGCACGTCTCGGGATTCGTAATAGCCTTGTCTGATATAAATTGGATATCAAACAGCACGAGTCAAATAAATACGACTCCAGCCGCTACATACGATGTTACTTCCTAGATAATAGTATATATGACGACAACGTCCTATAAATATTATTTCAGCAGATATCTGCGACAATACCATCTCTCACAAAATGTACAATGGACACTTTTCCAATGTGTAAAATTTCAAACTGAAGCACTGTCTATTATTAGAAGTGCACATGTCACAGGTAAAAGCCGTATTTACTCGCAGAGCAGGCAAGCAGACAAAAGTGACAATACACTCAGATAACTGCTTACAAATCACTGGATTCAATAAAGTATATATGGTAATGCATGTATATATTTACTGCACTGTGTATTGTTCTTACTGTTACACAGTCGTTACTGAATTCTCAAACATTTTAACAAAGTGTTAACAAACCATTCATATATTAGACTTTGTATATAAATTGTATGAAAACAACGCATAACACGGTGTTATCTGGTGTCTTCTCATCATGTTACAGCAAATTGTATTAATGTGTTTGTCATATTATGTGAGTGGTATGTGTCAAACGCCATAAGAGGTAAAACTGACCGATGGCTTGTACACACTAAGATGGCCGAAATGGCACCGTGTAGGATATAGTAAGAAGAGAATGTTCACATGATTGTATGTTATGCATATATCCCGTCACATTTATGTAGTAATTATGAATGAATCATAGGATGGTACCGGGTCCCACGGGTCCTTAACCCTAATGTTCTGTCTGTAACACAGTGCGACTTACAAGTCGCCCTGCGTTACAGACTGAACATTTGGCTTGGGTATTCGCTTTCTAATGAACGCTCACCTTTTACCACAGTGGCCCTGTATGGAGCATGTAACGACGCGGACACGTGTACAACATCCGGGCAGTCGTGTACGCGGATGTACGGTAACTGTGTCCACTACAGTATCTGTGTATGTAAGTATGTACATGTATTATACAAATATGAACTTATAGGTGGTTTCCCACAGCAACGAATGCATAATTACGTTATTAACCCTAAATATTCGGACACAATTTATTCTAGGAGCGCTTATGAATGTATTGTTTCTCTCAAAAAAGAGTGTCCCAATATTTAGGGTCAGTATGGTTGTACTGGTTTATCGCAATAACACTATATGTGGATACAATGTTTTGGGAAACCCCTATTTTATTGGGCTTCCCCACAATAAATGGTGAGAAAAATATGTCAGTTTTAACCCATGTATCCCAGCTCATATACTATGTTCTGTTCATAACCCTAAAATTGATGATACACACTTGAATGTTGATATGTTTTCTATCTCAATATGTGGCTGTGGCTGTGACTAGAGAAAATAGGAATTATGGTATTTGTGACCAATGTAGCTCCTAATCAAATAGCACACGCATGTATCCTGATAACGATCAATAGTGTTTGTCAGAAGCCTGATAAGTATTTCATTTATGGGATGGCGAACATTGAAGATCCTGATCATACTGTGCGGATGCAAATGCCGATCTCGATCTAAACTGTTCTCATAACCCATACATCATGTTTCTCCAGTCACAGCCACGTTTAAGGTTTCTATATCCACGTGTTCCCCATTTGTACAATTTCATACCTATTCGTATCACAGGTTCTTGAAGAACGGTGGATATGTCGGTGTTGTATGGGTTATTCCGGTAAATCTAGTGGTTTGGGTGCATTGTTACCAACATACAATTTACCTACCTCCCGCGAGTTACACGTATAAGTACGAAACAAAAATTCATTTGTGGGTAGTTGGACAGTATAAAAGGGGTCAGAAAGTTCTGACCGAATAACCCAAAACTAACGAAATCCACGCGAATCTACCCAAAATCCACCAAAATACCCATATGACACCAACATTCTGACCATAAGTTCAAACACCTGTAATTCTTATTGAAACAACCCAGGGACTATCGAGGCTGCAGGCAGGGGCATCCGTGTTCTATGAACACATTTTCTAGTCATACCTTATATTTCAATAACCCAGGGACTATCGAGGCTGTATGTGGGGGCATCCGTGTTCAATGAACACACTTTATAGTCATACATTATATTTCAATAACACAGGGACTATCGATGCTGCATGGTGGGGGGCATCTTTTGTGTTCATATGAAACACACTTTCTAGTCTATATTATATTTCATAACAATAACACAGGGACTATCGAGGATGCAGGTGGGGGCATCCGTGTTCTATGAACACATTTTCTAGTCATCATTGTATTTCAATAACACAGGGACTATCGAGGCTGCAGGTGGGGTCATCCGTGTTCTATGAACACACTTTCTAGTCATACATTATATTTCAATAACACAGGGACTATCGATGCTGCAGGTGGGGGCATCAGTGTTCTATGAACACACTTTCTAGTCAAACCTTATAGTTCAATAACCCAGGGACTATCGAGGTTGCAGATGGAGGCATCAGTGTTCTATGAACACATTTTGTAGTCATACATTATATTTCAATAGCCCAGGGACTACCGAGGCTGCAGGTGGGGGCATCCGTGTTATATGAACACACTTTCTAGTCCAACACCTTAATATATTTCATAATCAAGGGACTGTCGAGGCTGCAGGTGGGGGCATCCGTGTTCTAGGAACACATTTTCTAGTCATACCTTATATTTCAATAACACAGGGACTATCAAGCTGCAGGTGGGGGCATCCGTGTTCTATGAACACACTTTCTAATCATAACTTATATTTCAATAACACAGGGACTATCAATGCTGCAGGCGGGGGCATCCGTGTTCTATGAACACACTTTCTAGTCAAACCTTATATTTCAATAATCAAGGGACTGCCGCGGCTGCAGTTGGGGGCATCCGTGTTCTATGAACACATTTTGTAGTCCTACATTATATTTCAATAGCCCAGGGACTACCGAGGCTGCAGGTGGGGGCATCCGTGTTATATGAACACACTTTCTAGTCATACCTTATATTTCCATAACCCAGGGACTATCAAGCTGCAGGTGGGGGCATCCGTGTTATATGAACACACTTTCTAGTCATACCTTATATTTCCATAACACAGGGACTATCAAGCTGCAGGTGGGGGCATCCGTGTTCTATGAACACACTTTCTAATCATAAATTATATTTCAATAACACAGGGACTGTCAATGCTGCAGGTGGGGGCATCCGTGTTCTATGAACACACTTTCTAATCATAACTTATATTTCAATAACACAGGGACTGTCAATGCTGCAGGTGGGGGCATCCGTGTTCTATGAACACACTTTCTAATCATAACTTATATTTCCATAACCCAGGGACTGTCAATGCTGCAGGTGGGGGCATCCGTGTTCTATGAACACACTTTCTACTCAAACCTTATATTTCCATAACACAGGGACTATCGAGGCTGCAGGTGGGGTCATCCGTGTTGTATGCACACACTTTCCAGTCATACTTTATATTTCCATAACCCAGGGACTATCAAGGATGTAGGTGGGGGCATCTGTGTTCTATGAACACATTTTCTGTCATACCTTACTATCGGGGTTGCAGGTGCGGGCATCCGTGTTCCATGAGCACATTTTCTAGTGAAACCTTATATTTCAATAACCCAGGGACTATCGAGGCTGCAGGTGGGGGGCATCCGTGTTCTATGAACACATTTTGTATTCATATATTATATTTCCATAACCCAGGGACCAAGAAGTACAACACAGAAGCATGTGTAGACAGCAATCAGTGCCAGGGCCAAACCACGTGCACTAGTGACACCTGCTCATGCCCATCCGACGATTACAACATGATTCTCAAGTTGTGCACGGCCCTCAAGGAGGTTGGACAGACGTGTGCAACCGACGCGGACTGCTACCAGGGCGTATTAAAGGGTAAGGAATAATGAACCAATTTCACTTGAGCACACCATTTAACCCTTTCAACACAACAATCCTGTATAGTGGTACTGCCTATTGGCAAGCAGTGTAGATCCAGATGAGCCGGGTCGTAACGAGCCGTCTCATCATGATCTGCACATTTTGCAAGTAATTTTCATATTTTTGAGAAAAAAAATACCCCTTTTCATAAATGGACACGTCTGAAAATCGTTTTGTGACGATTGGATTGGTTGCAAAATTAATATACCAAATTCCATTCCAAAAAGGCCCCTTGAATTCAGTTTTCTTTCATATGCATATTATATAGTATAGTCCTTGACAATCTAACATGGGTCGTGAAAACCGCATGCAAATATTCCATGTCTGTCACAAGTTATTGAGGTTTTAATGACTACATATATTATGCAAATGAGTGTGGCATCACAGCAAGTTCATTTAAATAATGCAAATTTGTTTTTGTCATTAAAAGCAAATAAATTCTTTGAATTGTGTTTTTCTGTATACCTGATCAATATATGAAATTACTTAAGACAGACATTTTAACATAAAGTTATTATAGATGGGTGATCTATAACGTCACAGCAACTCCTACATAACACAAGCTAATTTCAAACTTGTGATAAATAAGAAACTCTTGTTTATTTGAGATAATGTAAAAGTTATGTCGTAAACTCAGACGTTTTATCATCGTCATTTTAGCGGCTATTAAATGACGGCATATTTTTAAAAAAAATAAAAAAGACTTGTGTATCGCATCTGTCTGACATCGATTCTACTTTCAGCGGAGTGCAGCTCTAACGTATGCGCGTGTAAAAGTGGCTATATCAAGGACGCCAATACAAACCAGTGCCGACCACGTAAGTTCTTCTTAAGGTAGTAGGTCATAGATAGATACAATGCAAACCAGTGCCGACCACGTAAGGTCTTCTTAAGGTAGTAGGTCATAGATAGATACAATACAAACCAGTACCGACCACGTAAGTTCTTCTTAATGTAGTAGGTCATAGATAGATACAATGCAAACCAGTGCCGACCACGTAAGGTCTTCTTAAGGTAGTAGGTCATAGATAGATACACTGCAAACCAGTGCCGACCACGTAAGTTCTTCTTAATGTAGTAGGTCATAGATAGATACAATACAAACCAGTACCGACCACGTAAGTTCTTCTTAATGTAGTAGGTCATAGATAGATACAATGCAAACCAGTGCCGACCACGTAAGGTCTTCTTAAGGTAGTAGGTCATAGATAGATACAATGCAAACAGTGCCGACCACGTAAGGTCTTCTTAAGGTAGTAGGTCATAGATAGATACAATGCAAACCAGTGCCGACCACGTAAGGTCTCTTAAGGTAGTAGGTCATAGATAGATACACTGCAAACCAGTGCCGACCACGTAAGTTCTTCTTAAGGTAGTAGGTCATAGATAGATACAATGCAAACCAGTGCCGACCACGTAAGGTCTTCTTAAGGTAGTAGGTCATAGATAGATACAATGCAAACCAGTGCCGACCACGTAAGGTCTTCTTAATGTAGTAGGTCATAGATAGATACAATGCAAACCAGTGCCGACCACGTAAGGTCTTCTTAAGGTAGTAGGTCATAGATAAGATACACTGCAAACCAGTACCGACACGTAAGTTCTTCTTAATGTAGTAGGTCATAGATAGATACAATGCAAACCAGTACCGACCACGTAAGTATTCTTCTTAATGTAGTAGGTCATAGATAGATACAATGCAAACCAGTGCCGACCACGTAAGTTCTTCTTAAGGTAGTAGGTCATAGATAGATACAATGCAAACCAGTACCGACCACGTAAGTTCTTCTTAATGTAGTAGGTCATAGATAGATACAATGCAAACCAGTACCGACCACGTAAGTTCTTCTTAATGTAGTAGGTCATAGATAGATACACTGCAAACCAGTGCCGACCACGTAAGTTCTTCTTAAGGTAGTAGGTCATAGATAGATACAATGCAAACCAGTACCGACCACGTAAGGTCTTCTTAAGGTAGTAGGTCATAGATAGATATACTGCAAACCAGTACCGACCACGTAAGTTCTTCTTAATGTAGTAGGTCATAGATAGATACAATGCAAACCAGTACCGACCACGTAAGTTCTTCTTAATGTAGTAGGTCATAGATAGATACAATGCAAACCAGTGCCGACCACGTAAGTTCTTCTTAAGGTAGTAGGTCATAGATAGATACAATGCAAACCAGTACCGACCACGTAAGTTCTTCTTAATGTAGTAGGTCATAGATAGATACAATGCAAACCAGTACCGACCACGTAAGTTCTTCTTAATGTAGTAGGTCATAGATAGATACACTGCAAACCAGTGCCGACCACGTAAGTTGTTCTTATTAAGGTAGTAGGTCATAGATAGATACAATGCAAACCAGTACCGACCACGTAAGGTCTTCTTAAGGTAGTAGGTCATAGATAGATATACTGCAAACCAGTGCCGACCACGTAAGGTCTTCTTAAGGTAGTAGGTCATAGATAGATACAATGCAAACCAGTGCCGACCACGTAAGGTCTTCTTAAGGTAGTAGGTCATAGATAGATACAATGCAAACCAGTACCGACCACGTAAGTTCTTCTTAATGTAGTAGGTCATAGATAGATACACTGCAAACCAGTACCGACCACGTAAGTTCTTCTTAAGGTAGTAGGTCATAGATAGATACAATGCAAACCAGTACCGACCACGTAAGTTCTTCTTAATGTAGTAGGTCATAGATAGATACACTGCAAACCAGTACCGACCACGTAAGTTCTTCTTAAGGTAGTAGGTCATAAATAGATACAATGCAAACCAGTGCCGACCACGTAAGTTCTTCTTAAGGTAGTAGGTCATAAATAGATACAATGCAAACCAGTACCGACCACGTAAGTTCTTCTTAAGGTAGTAGGTCATAGATAGATACACTGCAAACCAGTGCCGACCACGTAAGTTCTTCTTAAGGTAGTAGGTCATAAATAGATACAATGCAAACCAGTGCCGAGCACATAAGTTCTTCTTAAAGCTGGACTCCCACATCGCACGTTGTAATACAGCGAGACACATTTGTTACGTCCATTCTTTAGACAGGACATTCTTTCGCGCAAAATAAACATTGATTTACCATTATCGAACGTGTTAATTGACATTGTACATTTTATTTAAAACGTGATTTGTCAGTTTGATATCAGGGGCGATAACCGTGTTTCCTTAAAATGTTAACGGAAACAACTACTTATTCTGTCTATTTGTTGTTTGATGTGCAAGAATCATACTTTATAATCATTCTTTATAGGAATTAAATAATTGTATAAGACGTGCTATTATACCAGGCTAGTTTGATATGCAAACGAGGAAGGACATTTTTAAATTATTTACATTAACTAAATGCGTCACCTGAATAAATATGTCAATAACATATTTATTCAGGTGACGCATTTAGTTAATGTAAATAATTTAAAAATGTCCTTCCTCGTTTGCATATCAAACTAGCCTGATATAATAGCACGTCTTATACACTTATTTAATTCCTATAAAGAAAAACGTTATACCTAACAGATGGGACCCCAGCTTTAAATGACTGCATCTCGGATGCTGTCTGAAATATCCAATATGTGGTTGTTTGTTTCATGGACAGTAAATATACAAATCACTCCCGCCATTTCATTTGATCACATTCCCCATCACACGTATATTATTCAAGTACATGCTATTACAAACTGGGATGAGCAGGGGCGATAATTTGGTTTGGAATAATTTGTCAAGTTTCGCTAAGCCTATACCAACAAGGAAACATTGTGTACGTTATGCTTTGTTGTGAATTTGTAACACTATACCACATTTAGAAAGAAATGTTCCCATGACAGACGGATGGTGTAATTAATTATGATAAAATAATGTAGTAACCATCGATTGCAAAACATGTTTATTATACTGCGACAGCGTTGAAGACGCTACTTATTTGTCAGTATTATGAACATATCTTTACCAATCCCCGATATTTTACAGGCGACTTATACTACATTTGGATTCTACGGAGCCCCGCAAGGGACATGTTTTTTTTTTATTAATTCGTTCCGAATTGTTTTTTCGTGGGAACGAATTGCTAAATTGAGGGAACGAATTGTTAATTCGTGGGAAGAATTGTTAAATTGAGGGAACGCATTGTTATTTCGTGGGAACGAATTGTTATTTCGTGGGAACGAATTAATAAAACAAATAATTATACGTCCCCTGCGGATTCAGATATAGATACAAAACTACAATTAAAATTCATCACTTATACTCATATCTGAGACCCAGCGCCTTCTTCTAGTGCATGGGTTTGTCTATGTTTATTTAACCAGGTGAGCTGATTATCGTTAATGTATTATATCATTCTTTGCATAACCCATTATCGATCATTCCCTGCCTGATCTGTTTTGTCCTGACCAACTCCCAAATATCTTTAGCATATAGTACAACACTGTTACGGCCGAGTCTCCATATGTCACATGCCCTCACACTCTGCCCTTTTCACGGTCTGACATACCGGCATCGTGCGATAGGAGAATGAGCTATGGGATTTGTGGAAGGTGTATATAACCACACAACTGTAGCCTCATAGCGATCTAAATTGCATGTTAGAAGCATGAAGGGTGTTTCATTGATGGAATGGCTAAGTCCCTTAGATTTGCTTCCCTTTTTCCATTGACACCTTCAAATGTGATAATCCCAATTTTAATATCACATTGCTGGGAATGGGACTTAAAGGTTTTGCGACCAGTGTAGATCCAGATCAGCATGTGCATCCGCACAGTCTGATCAATATTGCTACGCTGACCGGCCTGACACATTAAATTGACCATTGTTCCATTTTAATGCGAGAATTGTTGAGAAACCTGTGCTAACGTACTCGCTTAGCTGCGAGTGCGCGTTCTGCCACGTGGCAACTTCACGGTTCGATTGCATCAAGAATAATTATTGTCATGCGCTAACTCCGCATTGATTATGTGAATAACAGTGTACATTACCTTTTTGCTGAATGTCATGTCTGTATTATTAATATTATTGACGCTAGAGACGATTTTCTAAGCGTCACCGTCCGACTTCGGATTACCGAAATCGGCCGAGTTAACCCGAAGACGGTATGACGTCAACTCCGGGGTTCCCTCGCGTGATGACGTGGGTATAAAACGTAACGTCACTACCAGTAGCCTATTTCATCAACATTGCAAAGTATACTTTGAGGGAGTAATCATTTATTTTTCCTGAAATGCATCATTTCATTTAAAACTAACAACTGCATATATTTGATGATTAAAAGCATGCAGAATTATTATACTGAATTTATTACATTATCACAGCCAAAATGGCAAAATGGCTGCGATAATGTAATAAATTCAGTATAATAAAAATTAATAAATTTATCATAAAATTGAAAATTTCTCCCTCAAAGTATACTTTGCTAGTAAAGTATACTTTGCAATGTTAGTGAAATGGGCTACTGATCTGGGCTTCTGAATGCCAATAGACCACTGACCAACATCGCACTTCCGACTAGGTGGATTGACTCTACCACTACCAGTAGCCTATTTCATCAACATTGCAAAGTATACTTTACTAGCAAAGTATACTTTGAGGGAGTAATCATTTATTTTTACTGAAATGCATTATTTCATATAGAACTAACAAATGCATATATTTCATGATTAAAAGTATGCAGAATTATTATACTGAATTTATTACATTATCACAGCCAAATTGGCTGTGATAATGTAATAAATTCAGTATAATAAAAATTAATAATTCTTTCCTAAAATTGAAAATTTCTCCCTCAAAGTATACTTTGCTACTAAAGTATACTTTGCAATGTTGATGAAATGGGCTACAGGTCTGGTACTCTCTAGAAACAAAACAAAGAGACGAGTCCTCCAAGAACAGAGGTAGAGGTGTACCGCTTTGAGCTGACGCGTTATTATTGTAAATATTATTGTAAACACGTGCTATTTTTAAATAGTTTACGTCATATGGTGTAGACATGGTATTTGTATACCAGCGCAAACGCATTAACATTCGATATAATTGCTAATAATAGTAACATCGCTTAGTGGGTAGATCTGCTGTTTGGTGATCGGACGGTCGTGAGTTCGAATCCTGCCAAAGGCATACATTTGTCTCTCGCTTTTACTATTTTGGCGCCAGAGGTAACGCACACATCCCGAAACAGTCGTGCATTTACTTTTACACAACATTATAAAACACTTCACTTTGAAATGCATTCTGCACATTCGTGTGTTATTGTGAAAGTCCACCTCGACTCACTACAAATGCAAATATGTTACGGACAACACCATGTCGAAAAATAAACCTCTCACTTCAGATAATAAACAAATACATAAATAAACGTGGATGCATGTGGTTCATAATTACCATGTCAATTGTTGTTACATGTAATAAAGATGCATTAAAAAGAAAAAGAAAACACAAAAACAATATTTAACAAAATATATATATATATATATATAATGGCCAAAGTGAGGATCGAACGCATGCAGTGCAAAATTAAAATCAAGTGCCACCGTTGGCCGCCAGTTTACCCCCTGCTCCAGTATGAGCAACTGTTTTGTCAATGCAAAATATCGATCATGACTATAGCGACGCGCCATAATAAACAGGGAAATACCTATAGGAATTCCATGTTTATTTATACACCAATGTTTATATAAACAAAGCATGTAAACAACGAGTAGTATAGAGGGATTCAAAATGATACCACCAAAGCTGGAAGCGTCTAGATTACCCAGTAACCCTTCCCAACAGTATCGAAAAACACTGTTTTTGTCCAAAAACACAAACTAGCCACCAGCACACTCGAAAAACGTGAGAGAAAAATCAGAATGATACCACCAGAGGTTGCACCGTTTCCACCACCACACGACACTCCCATCACCCACGAAAAATCGGGAACGGATTTCCGAAAAACCCAAATACATCGAACTACAACAAACTACAGGCACTGCAACCAACACAGATAGAACTTGTCGTAGAAGAAATACGCCTCCCCAAGAGACAAACAGAAATGATACCACCCATTTGTGTATTTGGACACAGAAATGATACCACCCATTTGTGTATTTGGACACAGAAATGATACCACCCATTTGTGTATTTGGACACAGAAATGATACCACCCATTTAGTGTATTTGGACACATTTGGGAAAACGGGTTGGAAAAAATACAACAAACAAAAGTACTCGCCAGCACCCTCGAAAAACCAGGTTTTTTTGCAAAGAGAAGAGCAGAATGATACCACCAGAGGTGGCACCGATTCACCACCACCGGCTTTCTAGTTCGGCAGTCTGGAGTTGTGTTCTCGAGGGTGCGGTACAACCGTTTCTGTTTGTGTCTGCAAAGCGTCTGGGAACTGGAGAAATGTTTTCCACAACCTTCGCACAGGAATGCAGGAGTACTGCATCTCGTCTTTCTCCCGATGTGCCGTTGCAAGTTGGCCTTCTTGGCAAAAGTTCTACCACACGTTTCGCACTCCATTTCCCAATAGTATTTTTCTGTTCAAATGGGAAAATCACAAGAATTTTTTTGTCGGCAAACAAAAATGATACCACCCAATTGTCCACATTCGGACTTTTGGGAAAAGTGTAGAAAAAATTTGTCTCCCAAGAGGCAAACAAAATGATACCACCCAATTGTCCACATTTGGTCTTTTGGGAAAGTCGAAGAAAAATCGTCTCCCAAGAGCAAAACAAAAATGATACCACCCAATTGTCCACATTTGGACTTTTGAAAAAAGTGTAGAAAAAATTCGTCCTCCCAAGAGGCAAACAAAATCTAGACCACCCAATTGTACACATTCAGACTTTGGGAAAGTCGAAGAAAAATCGTCTACCCAAGAGGCAAACAAAATCTAGACCACATCGAAAAAACAGAAAACCTCTCCCAAAGGAGGTAGAAAGACAACTCGGAACAGGAAAGACAACTCGGTACACCAAAATGGCTACTCCATGTAGAACGGGTCGCGACTACCAGAGTGCTGGTGTACGTAGTCGCTAGTTTTGGTTTTTTCCTTCGGTGTACCGGACTGTTTTGTGGAGTGCACGAACTGGGCGTCGGGGTCTGTTTTGTTCTTCCAGAGTCTACAAGACTCTAGGGACACGAATGGGAACAGTGGTTTGCAGACCGCGTACGCCGCCACAGAGACCCCCAGCCACCACTTCGCATTCTCTACGGTTCTCCAGATGTCGTGCACCTCCCACCCGGATTTCGTCTGGCACTCTTCTTCCTCCGGGCACTCTTCTTCCTCCAGACACTCGTCTTCCTCCAGGTCGTCTTTCTTCGGATCGTTGGAAATTGCATCCAACAGTCTGCGTTCCAGTGTATCCAACCGGTTCTCCAAAACGTCTCTCCATGTCGGACAGGCGCGTCGATTCTTCGAACAAGCTGGTATCTTCTAGTAGATTCGTGGGGAGCTCGGTGGGGCCCACAAAACCAGGCGCGGTCACCCTGTGTTCTACGGGGGTAGGAGTTTCTTGTTCTTCTAGGGGTTCTTCGGGCTTTGTACTACGCTCTACATCGGCATCGTCCCAGATTTTTCGAAGTCTACCACTACCGATCCCGTACATTCTTCTTATTTGTTTCGTCGGCTGTAGTCTTCCCGCGGGTGGAAATAATTTCTCGAATATTTTTCGGAGACAAGTAGGTTTTTGGCATGTTTGCAAACGTTTCTATCTAGAGGGGCATTTGTCCAACATGGAATTCCCAAATCGTTCGAAATGGTCGAAATACTTGTTCGCGGTGCTCGGATTGCTCGGATTGCGCACCAGTGTGCTCGGTTTGCTCGCCAAATTGCTCGGATTACTCGCCAGGAAATCCAGTCCGCTCGGGAAGGTCGAAATGCCTGCTCGCGATTCCCAGGGGGCTCGGGCTCTCCATTTCTAGCCAAAAAGGATAACAAAAATAGAAATTCTGGGAAGCAAACTGAGCACCATGGAGAGCCCGAGCCCCCTGGGAATCGCGAGCAGGCATTTCGACCTTCCCGAGCGGACTGGATTTCCTGGCGAGTAATCCGAGCAATTTGGCGAGCAAACCGAGCACACTGGTGCGCAATCCGAGCAATCCGAGCACCGCGAACAAGTATTTCGACCATTTCGAACGATTTGGGAATTCCATGTTGGACAAATGCCCCTCTAGATAGAAACGTTTGCAAACATGCCAAAAACCTACTTGTCTCCGAAAAATATTCGAGAAATTATTTCCACCCGCGGGAAGACTACAGCCGACGAAACAAAGAAGAAGTACGGGATCGGTAGTGGTAGACTTCGAAAAATCTGGACGATGCCGATGTAGAGCGTAGTACAAAGCCCGAAGAACCCCTAGAAGAACAAGAAACTCCTACCCCCGTAGAACACAGGGTGACCGCGCCTGGTTTTGTGGGCCCCACCGAGCTCCCCACGAATCTACTAGAAGATACCAGCTCGTTCGAAGAATCGACGCGCCTGTCCGACATGGAGAGACGTTTGGAGAACCGGTTGGATACACTGGAACGCAGACTGTTGGATGCAATTTCCAACGATCCGAAGAAAGACGACCTGGAGGAAGACGAGTGTCTGGAGGAAGAAGAGTGCCCGGAGGAAGAAGAGTGCCAGACGAAATCCGGGTGGGAGGTGCACGACATCTGGAGAACCGTAGAGAATGCGAAGTGGTGGCTGGGGGTCTCTGTGGCGGCGTACGCGGTCTGCAAACCACTGTTCCCATTCGTGTCCCTAGAGTCTTGTAGACTCTGGAAGAACAAAACAGACCCCGACGCCCAGTTCGTGCACTCCACAAAACAGTCCGGTACACCGAAGGAAAAAACCAAAACTAGCGACTACGTACACCAGCACTCTGGTAGTCGCGACCCGTTCTACATGGAGTAGCCATTTTGGTGTACCGAGTTGTCTTTCCTGTTCCGAGTTGTCTTTCTACCTCCTTTGGGAGAGGTTTTCTGTTTTTCGATGTGGTCTAGATTTTGTTTGCCTCTTGGGAGACGATTTTTCTTCGACTTTCCCAAAAGTCTGAATGTGTACAATTGGGTGGTCTAGATTTGTTTGCCTCTTGGGAGACGAATTTTTTCTACACTTTTTTTCAAAAGTCCAAATGTGGACAATTGGGTGGTATCATTTTTGTTTTGCTCTTGGGAGACGATTTTTCTTCGACTTTCCCAAAAGACCAAATGTGGACAATTGGGTGGTATCATTTTGTTTGCCTCTTGGGAGACAAATTTTTTCTACACTTTTCCCAAAAGTCCGAATGTGGACAATTGGGTGGTATCATTTTTGTTTGCCGACAAAAAAATTCTTGTGATTTTCCCATTTGAACAGAAAAATACTATTGGGAAATGGAGTGCGAAACGTGTGGTAGAACTTTTGCCAAGAAGGCCAACTTGCAACGGCACATCGGGAGAAAGACGAGATGCAGTACTCCTGCATTCCTGTGCGAAGGTTGTGGAAAACATTTCTCCAGTTCCCAGACGCTTTGCAGACACAAACAGAAACGGTGTACCGCACCCTCGAGAACACAACTCCAGACTGCCGAACTAGAAAGCCGGTGGTGGTGAAAACGGTGCCACCTCTGGTGGTATCATTCTGCTCTTCTCTTTGCAAAAAACCTGGTTTTTCGAGGGTGCTGGCGAGTACTTTTGTTTGTTGTATTTTTTCCAACCCGTTTCCCAAATGTGTGCAAATACACAAATGGGTGGTATCATTTCTGTGTCCAAATACACAAATGGGTGGTATCATTTCTGTGTCCAAATACACAAATGGGTGGTATCATTTCTGTGTCCAAATACACAAATGGGTGGTATCATTTCTGTTTGTCTCTTGGGGAGGCGTATTTCTTCTACGACAAGTTCTATCTGTGTTGGTTGCAGTGCCTGTAGTTTGTTGTAGTTCGATGTATTTGGGTTTTTCGGAAATCCGTTCCCGATTTTTCGTGGGTGTTGGGAGTGTCGTGTGGTGGTGGAAACGGTGCAACCTCTGGTGGTATCATTCTGATTTTTCTCTCACGTTTTTCGAGTGTGCTGGTGGCTAGTTTGTGTTTTTGGACAAAAACAGTGTTTTTCGATACTGTTGGGAAGGGTTACTGGGTAATCTAGACGCTTCCAGCTTTGGTGGTATCATTTTGAATCCCTCTATACTACTCAACGCCATGTCAGGCTGGTATACTTATAGTTGATAATTCCACCCAGTAGGGAAATTAATGACTAGTAGATTCCACCAAGTCGTTCTTAACATGACAAACACCGGATCCGGTGTTGGAAGCACCAACTAAATTCAGAACCCCGAGTCCGGAGTTGGCTGAGCACCGACTTGGGGAGTCAACACCCATAGCACATAGGCTTACACCTGATACGATTTAGTTGTATGATTAAACAGGCTTCTATTATTGTTAATACATATTTTAACCTCCATTGAATTGAATAAATATATTGAACTTGTAATAAATCTCCTCCTCTTTACACAGCCAATCATCAGTTCTTACCCTACCCAGGTTCACCATATAACCAACATTCAAGCCAAACCGCTCGGCTTATAATTCTAACCCGACTACTGTAGGCGACCCACATCCTGACCTACTTCGTGTAGGGGTCGCCGTTACTATATCAGGCGCGGAACTAGGATTTCGGGTTGGTTAGGGGGGGGGGGGGGGGGGGGGGCGCAACTATTTTGCAATACCTGACTATATTATCGGAGCTCGGGATAGCGCTAGGGGGGTCCGATAGGGCAATCCCCCCCCCCCCCCCCCCCACCCCCCCCCCCCCCCCCCCCCTGAATTTGTTTGAAATCTACATCGCATTTCCTGCGTTCTGGCGCATTTTGGAGCAAAAAACGTGCCTTGTAGCTAGTAAAAAATCTTTACTGAGCGAAGTTTAGGGGGGCGCGCGCGCCGGGTCCGCCGCCCCCCCCCCCCCCCCCCTCCCTGAATCCGCCCATGAATATATGCACTGTTCGTCATTCCATCAATGAAACACCCGGCCTGCTTCTTACAAGCAATGTAGATCATTATCAGTCCACAGGAGTATGTTATTTGATCAAGAGCTACACTGGCCACAAATCCCATAAGCCCCATTTCTCCAGTTACAATCACGTTTAGGTTAGACACCATAGTTTTACTATATAATTTAACCGAATGACATATCCAATAAGGCCAGTCTCTCCTACTTTCATTATTCGTATGGATGCTGTGGGACCCACTTGTACATGACCTGCAGTCAGTATGTACTGGTTCTGCATGAACTAAACAATAGGTTCACTTACTCCTAAGAAAGAAAACTCAAACCTTGTTGTATCCTCCAATATTGTTTACATTTTTTGGTCACGGAATCTCTGTTTGCGTCACGTGACGAACAGGTTCAGTGTTTTCTGTTAAATGCTACAAATATGCTGAAAACTGTTAAAAGCACACCAAAATGTTCCTCTTGAAAGTGAAACTGGGTAGTAATGGATCAAGATTTGCAAGCAAACGGTGTCTGTGACCTTAAAACACCCGCACTATTTTCTGGACTATTTTTGCATACCCCCTGGGAGATTTCGCACCATTTGGTATCCTCTAACCTTTATGACATGAAATTCGTTAATCTGTGTCCTCCTGCAGCATATACATCAGAGGCTTGCAGCTCTGCGTTAGCTTGCCACAACCCGAGGAGTAGCGAAACTGGAATCGAGTCGGCGACTTGCTCTTCCGCTGTCTGCACGTGCCCACCTGGATCAACCGCCAAAACATACCCCGATCAGGGCTACAAGGCATGCTTCGGTGAGTTGTTTACAACATTGAAAGTTGAGCGCGTAAAATACGTAATAAATTCAATTATTGGGGTATAATACTCACTAGATACAAAACGTATATGGAACTTTGTATTGTAACTTCATTTTCGAAAAAAATATTACAAACATCCAACATTGAAGTCATGAATATCCGAAAATTCAATATTATATGGATATCCAAAAGTGCTGAACGAAAACGGCGCCTTAGGAGTTATAAATATCAACACAATAGAACCTCTCTAAACCGGACACCCTGTAAGGTCCGCAGGGTGCCTGATATGGAGATGTTCCACTGTAAACAGACATATGACAATACAAAACACGTTATCCTGCTTTGTGATCACGAACAGACAGCACCATCGGAGTTAAATGACAGTGAAACTCATCAAAATAACCCATACATGTGTTTAGTTTTATAGGGTGTCCGGTTTAGAGATATTTTACTGTACATGGATTAAAATATATATTCATATACGCACTGGTACTGACGATATACCACTCAGTTCTAGTTAGACCTATCGCATAAACGCATATTTCTAGCGCCGGTTACTAGAGGAAAATATATCTACGTCCATCATCTGTTGTAGCTGACGTGACGATGCTGGCCGACGGCGCAGTCTGTACCACACCGAACCAGTGTAATTCTGGCTTCTGCGCAGCTTGCCCCGGCACGACAAGCACCATATGTCTGGCAGCCACCGGCGTTGCGGGTGCGTGGAACCAGTCGACATGGACTACACAACCGCCTGCGTCAATCTTGCCCAGTATCCGATTACTTGTCTAGCTATACATATAGGGAGTAATTTTCAATTTATACCTAAATTTAATTAAATAAAATAGGTTCAGTTCAAAACAATGGTTATGGTAATATAAAAATAAAGCATATGAAAGCTGCACAATTTTAATCATCACATACAAACAGCAAGTTGTTCTACATGAAATAACGCATTTACTAAAAATAAATAATTACTCCCTCAAAGTATACGTAGCTAGGTAAGTATGATTAAAGCAGTTTTGGAGAAATCGGCTACATTTGTCAACGTTTCTGAACATCTATTGGCAATCTCAACTACCAATCAAGCAGCTTGATTGGCTGAGCCTGAGCTCTCAACTATCAATCAATCAGCTTGATTGACTGAACCTGAGCTCTCAACTCCCAATCAAGCAGCTTGATTGGCTGATCCTGAGCTCTCAACTATCAATCAATCAGCTTGATTGACTGAACCTGAGCTCTCAACTCCCAATCAAGCAGCTTGATTGGCTGAGCCTGAGCTCTCAACTCCCAATCAAGCAGCTTGATTGACTGAGCCTGAGCTCTCAACTCTCAATCAATCAGCTTGATTGACTGAACCTGAGCTCTCAACTCCCAATCAATCAGCTTGATTGAGTGAACCTGAGCTCTCAACTCCCAATCAAGCAGCTTGATTGACTGAGCCTGAGCTCTCAACTCTCAATCAATCAGCTTGATTGACTGAACCTGAGCTCTCAACTCCCAATCAAGCAGCTTGATTGACTGAACCTGAGCTCTCAACTCCCAATCAATCAGATTGATTGACTGAACCTGAGCTCTCAACTCTCAATCAAGCAGCTTGATTGACTGAACCTGAGCTCTCAACTCTCAATCAATCAGCTTGATTGACTGAACCTGAGCTCTTAACTCCCAATCAATCAGCTGGCTTGACTGAACCTGAGCTCTCAACTCTCAATCAAGCAGCTTGATTGACTGAGTCTGAGCTCTCAACTATCAATCAATCAGCTTGATTGACTGAGCCTGAGCTCTCAACTCTCAAACAAGCAGCTTGATTGGATGATCCTGAGCTCTCAACTCTCAATCAAGCAGCTTGAATGACTGAGCCTGAGCTCTCAACTATCAATCAAGCAGCTTGATTGGCTGAGCTTGAGCTCTCAACTCCCAATCAAGCAGCTTGATTGACTGAGACTGAGCTGTAGCACAGCTCAGGCTCAGCCAATCAAGCTGCTTGATTTCAAACACGATATTCAAGTATTTTTAATTAAACATAATTTCAAATAGTGGCAAGATTAGCGCAGGCGGTGGCGTATGATAGCTTGTGCCAAGATGACCGGTTTTCATGTGTGACCATTATAGATTCTGATCAGCATCATCATATGTTAATCAAAAAGTATTATTCGGTTGACATAAATATCGATAGATTGGCTGAATGGCGACCAGTGTGTGACCTTATCTGGGACTACGCGTGTCACACACGTCGTAATAGTTGCTCAGTCCGTTGCTCAATCCATGCAACATAAAAAGTCACCCTCCCCCAAAATAATTATTGGATGAAATTCTTTCAAATATTGATTTTATTGCCAAAAAACGAATTTAAAGGAGAAATGCAACATGATTTAAATCGTATTCTAAAAATATATATATAATTTTAGATTTGTTTTTACTTGTGGACCAATTTTCAAAATCTAACTTTTCTAAAATTGTTTTGACCCTCCAAGACCTTCCTCCACCTTTTCGCCCCATGTTAAATACTCATAGGAAAATCGTTTTTTTCTCAATAAAATCAATGTTTTATTTTTGGGGAGGATGACTTTTTGTTATTGATAAAAAAGTACTTACATTCAAACATGTTTTAGATTTAATATGTTTAATAGCCGAAAGTTCGTCGGCAGCAAAAAGTGGAACAGACAGTAGTTATATGGATCCATGTTATCTTATTTTACTTCAGGAATGCCCGTGATTGGCCTTATGACGATTGTTTCCATGGTGACAGTTGCCATGACGCTGGTTCTGTGAGTGCGCCAGTGTCGTAAGTAATCGCAATGATATTATAACAATATATTAACCGTTTCAACACTATATACATCTTTCTTACTATTTGCAAAAATGTAGGTCATGATGAGCCGGCTCCTCTCATCAAGATCTGTGTCATTTGTGGATATTTTGTTTTCAAAATTACCCCCTTTTCTGTAGAATGTAACAGTCTAAAGTTAGGGGTTAAAGGGTTAAAGTTTCATATTCACTTCATTCAGTGGGACCATTTTAAGCAATGTAAGTCACCCAGGTGATGTTGTCCAGCTAACACAGATTCCACTGTAGATCAGGTATATGACTGCTCTGAGATACATCTCTGTACGTTTCAATCTGGAGGGGATGGTTCAGGTGTTGCACCCCACCCCCCCCCCCCCCCCCCCCCCCCCCCCACCCCCCCCCGTTTGAGTCTGAATTTAAATGAAGAAAAACACAGGAAAGTGCATTTCCGGATATCTAGATTCAAATCTTTACGGGGGGGGGGGGGGGGTGGAGGATGCACCCGGACCGCAGAATACTCGTGTGGAGCTCGAAAATAGGACAACACCTCCCCCCCCCCCCCCACCCCACCCGTTCAGTCTCTAATTTCAGTACTTGCGCGCTATATAATGCGTAGTTTTTACAAATACAGTACGAGCATTGTTGCAGGCCCGTACGCAGGGGAATCGGGGGGGGGGGGGGGGTGTGAGTGCGATTGGTGCATACGTACACCCCTTAATCCGCCGAGGTCCGTCCTTCAATGTGTAAAGATTTGTTTAGCAACTCGGGCCCATCGCACCGTCGATAACGCACCCCCTATGAGTACGAGCCTGTCATTGTATGACGTTGTTATGATTATGTACTCAATATCGTAGTACCCATATAGAGCAAGCTGTAATGCCACAATTGTCTGTATATGTAAACTATTTTATATTTTAGGTATGAAACATCGGGGCTCGAAGACAACGAATTCAACACAAGAGTTCCTCGCATATTACTGTGCAGAACGTCGACATAAGCCGGAAATGATTGGCACATGCGCGAAATGGTTGTAAATTGCGTCGAAAACTGACAAAACGTTTCAACAACTGCTCCCGTCTGTATCTTTTAACAACTCGTGTATTTACTCGCCAGGAAGAAATTTTGGCGATTCAAAACTGGCTGTTTAACTTGATAACATGGTGGCGCATGCATAAAATACCATGTATATATTTCTACATTACATGAATCAGCAAACTGCAATGTAGGTGGAAACACAAACATTATCTTTGAATATATGTGTTTAGGAAAGGAAACTTCTCTATATCTGTTGTTTACCATGAAAATATAGTATGTGGATATGAACATGTACGAGTAAAATAATGAATATTTTGTTCAAAAACGAATCTCCACTCTTCATGAAGAATATCATTTACATGTTTTCGATAAATTTCTATATTACATCCACATTTATAGGCACGCCCATTGTCTCATCATTTCTCGTTTGGTATATAAACATTACTAATTGTACAAATGTAAAAATATTACTTATTAATTGTACAAATGTACAAGTATGCACGATGATCGCACTCATGTGGAGTGGCGTAAACCTGTCGAATATTCTTCCACTATTTATGACATTATTTAAAAGTACACCAACTATTCTTAATAATAAAGGCGTCGAGAGTTGAACAAAAAGACTTTAAATACTTTCTTCATGCATTTCATGTGATATGACATCGTGTTATATTTTACTTTTGTGCCACATATTATGACGTTCCTTAACAAATAGCATGTTAAAACGTATTGCGAATAACTATCAAGTTGGAAGGTTTAGACTCTGAAACATACATGACCTTAAAAAAGAATATAGGCAAATACAAATATTGCGAAAAAATCGACTTGAATACTTGATACAAATTATATGTAAGTAACTGTACAATAATGGTACAAACATATTTAATAACATTGAAGAATAGGCCAGCTACCGATTGATGAAATTATTAAAATAGATGATACATTTGGAAAAAAATACAATGCCTGAAAATGATAAGTGTAGATTTTTCGTTACAGCTTGACTCCATGATCCTCCATGGATAAAGTTAAATATACCTTAGATGTTCTCCACTTGGAACACTTTCGCAAGTGAAGTAACACCGAGTGTCACTGAAGGAGGTTCACTAAAGATAATGTACGACAAAAGGATGTGCTTCACAGTACAGTTTTCACGGCATGGAATACACTTTGAAAGCGGCTCATAATGGAATAAATACTATGCACTTGTCGTGAGTGTTTCGCCGTACTGAAAACATAGTAGCATATCCGATGTACGGGAATTTGTGGACAGAAATGTATTGGTTGTGGGATGAAGTAACATCATGATGAAATATTAGTTTTATCCTTTCAGATGATAAATGATGAGACAATGATGCACGCTTCTGCACATATCTATGAATGTATATACATTATATGCTGTTTTAATAATACGTACTAACTTTTCTACTTCTGGTATATATTCACGTAGTCATATATATAATATATACCAGAAGTATATATATTTGTTTCGTGAAACTCTTGTGTTGAGTGTGCCATATGATTTCATCAGTTATATATTTAGTGCCTATCTGTAATCAATATTAGCGTATTATTTGTGTTAATCTCTCTAGTTTAAGTATGGTATCGTTGTGGACCTGTACTAACGAGATATGTTTAACAATGAGTTTAATATGACACAATACAGTCGATTGTTCGATGTTACCAAAGTTATGGAACATACTCATTATTGTTATACAACCTGATCAGTGCTATCACACACGACGCCACGCAAGATATAGCTACGTTCATGCAACGGCTGATAAGAAAATAAATACAACCAACAACATAACAACAAACAGATATAGCACCCGACAACTACATTTACATATTATTTGGCAATATAGCACAAACTCACAGGTATCGATGTCTGAACATTACAAATCAAAGTACTGAAAGTACTGAGCTGCGAGCCCAACTGAAATGGGTGGTAAACAGTGTTTTAGTATATTCTCCTTTAAATATTTCAAATAGAGTAATTGTAGTAAATGGTGTTATGGGAAACTGTATAACACTCGACATATTTTGCATGTGGAGAGGGGAAGGAGCCGTATAGAAACAGGAAGAATCCAGTAAGGCTTAGCATTTGTTTGTTATGCATTACATACACATCTGCATAAGTAATAACATGTAATTAACCAGAGAAATGTAATATTGTTCCACTTGTATGATGCACATATCATCAGCAAATCATTTGTTCAGTCGGTGTTTGCAGCAAGACATTAATGGATGCCTTAAGATGCAAATTACTTTAGCCAGTACAGTCCATAGTAAGTGCAGCAACAAAACGTTTTAATAAATGGCACCACTTTGCACTGATACAGTAACCAGAACAGACGGATCAACATGATTGTTAAGCATAAGATAATCTGCCACGATGTGACAAAGGATGTTGACAACCAGCCTATCCCAACCAAGAGCATCGTATTTTCAATTCAGCATGAGCTCTGATTTTTTTTATCAATTTTCGACATCATTTAAGAAAAATATGACTGATTTTCGAAATCAATATCGGCGAAATACGGCGATGCGATAAGGGTCGTAATTCCATATCCGGGCTCAATTTGTGTAAGTGAAAGTGTATGCTGTTACCACTCATTAGAAACATGCCGACGCGACGATTGAAATGAGTGAACCATCTAGACGGCATGGTTCAAATGAGTGGCAACAGTATATTTTTATCAATTTTCGACATCATTTAAGGAAAATATGACTGATTTTCGTGGAGCGCCGTGGCGTAATGGTTAGTGTGTCGGACTACTGATCCAAGGGTCGTGGGTTCGAGCCTGACTAGCGGCGTGCGTTGTGTCCTTGAGCAAGACACTTTATCCACACTGCTCCAGTTCACCCAGCTGTAAATGGGTACCGATAATTCGTAGTTGCTCTGTAAATACGAATTACCGGCTTCTCTCAAAAATCTCTACCTCCGTTCTTTCTCCCATTCTTGGGAGACGGCATGCAAGGTCCTAGAGCCAGTGCCGCCGTTAAATATAAGGTAAAAAAAAAGAAAAAGGGACTGACCCTTGACTTTGTTCAACAGAGTGGGCCTGCAGTCGTGTGGTATATAACCTTGGACTGCCACTCTGTTCGCCCGCGTACACTCGATCCTGGTTTTGGAAAATGGCATTGTAATGTCCCGCTCTACCAGCTGGTCCTACCCAGCGTCAATCTTGTCAAGATGCCAAAGTTTCTGAACAATTGCTGGCAATATCAACTCGCAATCAAACAGTTTGATTGCCTGTGCCTGAGCTGTAGCACAGCTCAGGTTCAGCCAATCAAGCTGCATATTTTCAAACGCGCTATTCAAGCATTTTGAAATAAAGAAACTAATCAAAGTACTGAAATATATTATCCCACAAAAACTGATCGGTGTGTGGGGTATGTTAACTTTGTAAAACACACTGGTGTAACTTTAGGGTCAGTACTGAAATATATAGAAAATCGTCCACCCCTTTTACTGCTAGCTCCGTACGTACTGTCCCGTGAGACCTAAAGATAATAGCTGCTGTATTCATCCGCACGAAATGTCTTGATTAACTAGTATCTTCCACAATATACTGATAAACTGATCACAAAACTGTGAAATCTATAGAGAATAGTATATGTAGAGATTTTGATACAAAGCAAGACAGACCAAAACGGCATAGAATAAGTTGGCACTATGTTCTTGGTCGTACTAGCAGTTTAGGCGTATCACGATCAATGGCTGCCCCCACAGAAATTTGCGTGACACAATATGCTATCTCAAGGGAGATAACATATAATAAGCATTGACAAGATTGGCGCTGGCAGTAATGTATATTGCTCTACCAGCTGGTTCTATTCATTAGCGACATAAAGCGGATTGATCTGCGGATGTTAAATGATTCAATTCTGGCCAAGACCAACATTTACATTTGCCGTTTCAGCAGCGCAGCATATTATGTGATGACGCGTTACTCAACGCTGAATATGAGCGTTAATATGCTGCGCTGTTGAAACTTGACACGGCAGTCCACCCACTCCAGCGCCTACAGAAAATAGAGTTGCTACATGCAGAACATACGGGGCGCCATGCAGGACAGGTTAATTATGTGTACAAAATTGAGTTTTGTAACACTAAAAATCACAAAATTCAATTCTATGTCACAAAATTCAATTCTGTGTCACGAAATTCAATTTTGTAAGACAGAATTGAGTTTTGTGAAGAAAATTCAGTTTTGTGGGACAGAATTCATTTTTGTCCACAAAAATTAGTTTTGCGTAGGATAGTCTATGTCATCTCTACGTTGATTGGTTGAGATCGGTCTTAGTCCATTTTACTAGATGGTGGAGTACACTTGCAGGTTTAAATATTTCAATGCGAAAATATAACCCAATAATATCAATATTATACTTCTTTATGGACAGTTATTTTTTGGATTTTATTATGATTACAAATGAGTGGTCACACCATATAAGCATATATACTTTGAAGGAGAAATAAGAAAAATATTCAGAATTTTCCCTCAATTTATGTAAACAGGGTCAAACATAAAGTAGCCGGACATAGCTAGACCTAAGAGCATGCCCATATATAGAGAATACCAGGCTAGTGTATTTTTATATCAAGTTTATCAGGCAAGGCTAGGAAACGCGTAGGAATTCCGAGGCTTGCCGAGGAATTCCTACCGTTTCCGAGCCGAGCCTGATAAACTTGATATTAAAATACACTAGCCTGGTATTCTATTTATCAGGTAACGTTTTATGCTCGAAAATGACATTAGATGACGTAGTATTCTAACAGTAGATCTAACCTTGTGAAACAAATGGTATTGGATCTGTGTCTACTAGTTGCGAAGTTACGTGTTCGCAACTATGTTTCTACATGCATTATTTACAGCATACACCATGTTAGTATCCATGGTATCGACACAAATACTACAAATGGTTTCCTCAAATGGCCCAATACACACATTCTGTTTATAAACACAGACAGCAGTCAGAACACAGGCCACAGCGCGTGTATTAATATTGATTTAACTGGGGCAGATGTACCTTGCGATACACACTAAATGACGTCAGTACTCGCGGGAGATCTACATGTACATGAATTATGTGTACAATTATAACGCAAATGAGTTTAAATACGAATGGGTTTGTCAACGTTTGACTGTTTGGAGATAGTTGAAGCAAAATGGCAGAATGAGAAATGAATCATCGGCAGACTGAGAAATGAATCATCGACATTGAATGTGTAGATCGGCGACCGTGACCCATTTCTCCAGTGCAGTTTCTGACCAATGGTAGTCCTTCTTACATGCGCGTGCAGAATTGACAGAATTGAATTTTGTGACACAGAATTGAATTTTGTGGCACAAAAGTGAATTTTGTGATACAGAATTGAATTCTGTGGCACAGAATTGAATTTTGTGACACAGAATTGAATTTTGTGGCTCAAAAGTGAATTTTGTGACACAGAATTGAATTTTGTTACACAGAATTGAATTCTGTGGCACAGAATTGAATTCTGTGACACAGAATTGAATTTTGTGGCACAAAAATGAATTTTGTTGACAAAATTGAGCCATGTCCCACTTGGCGCCCCGTAGGCGGGGCCCAGCTGGTGAACTTACGGGCGCCGTTTTGGACTTTAATAGCACTTTGTGATATCACCTATTCGAATGGGTGATATAATCCTTTTAAACGGGATATCACTGATTCAACATGAATTTGATTCTGAATAGGTGATATCACATATTCGATTGTGTGATATTACCCATGCGAATAGGTGATATCACTCATTCGAATGGGTGACATCACCATTTCGTGTTTAATCAATGACATCACATATTTGAAAGGGCGATATCACCCATTCGAATAGGTGATATCACTCGTTTGAATGAGTGATGTAGTGATGTCACCCTTTCACGTCAAATCAATGATATTACCTACTCGAATGAGTGATATTATGTATTCGAATTGATGATATCACCATTTTGAGTGAGTCATATGACCAATTCAACATAAACGTCCATTGTAATCCATTAAAAACAAATGGATGATATCAGCTATTCGAATGTGTGATATCACCTATTCGAATATCACTGATTCGAATGGGTGATATCTTTGATTCAACACAAAGTGTGATATCAGATGTTCAATGAGTGATATCACCTATTCGAAAGGATGATACCACATATTTTAATGCGTGATAGTGTCTATTCATTTTAATTGGTGATATCACACATTTGAATGCATGATATCACCCATTCGAATAGGTGATATCACCCTTTTGAATTGGTGATATCATGCATTCGGATCTGAATACTAGTAGATGATAACACCCATTCCAATAGATCACCTACATGTATTTGAATGGGTGATATCACATAGTTTAATGGGGATATCACACAGCGATATTAAAGTCCAAAACGGTGCCCCAGAGTAATGACCAGTGATATTACATGTATATCGTAGGCACATGTGATTAAAGCGTAGCAGATATCGTCGTGTATGGTTACAATTCCTCGAATCATGTTTACAAAGCAGCCAATGTCAGAGAAATAAAATCAAAGTAATGAAACTACTGAAACTAGGTTAGCTCCACAATATTACTAATAAGTATTATTTATTTATATAATGATGTTTAATGGCTTATCATCGGCTAGATTCATTTTAGGTCAGTTAACATAGTCAAATCCCATAGTTCATGTGTAGGGAAGAAGGAAAATCCCAAAATCAGAACAGAATATTTACAGACAAAAATATACAGTCAGTGTACATGGCTTCTCACACTTTACATATACAATGTATTTTGACAAGTATACAAATAAAATTCGCCTGTGTTTGTATTTTGACAGATATGACACTCTCAACACCGGAAATATGTCTGTCACATGTCAGCCAGTTCACGCGAGCTCAATGATGCGCCATTGTTGTTGCACTACGTGAATCAATTTGAAAACACATGGAAGTGTACATGGCTTCACACACCCGAAAATCTTCCGATCTAACTTATATAATCTAACAATTAAAATTGATGTTCACCATCAATCCATTATATTTTCAAACTAATAAGACATATTAACTAAACATTTATGACCACACCCACAATGGTGATGTCTGACACCCAGCCACATCAACAGATTCAAAATACTATTCAAACGTTTCGCCGTGTATGAAAAAGAACAAATATTATTGACCAAACACCATCGCACCGACGATATTAAACCAATATTACTACCTTACTCTCTGTGCCTGGGAGAGAACATGAGCCGAAAAATCAGCCGCTGAATCTAATCAGCAGTGCTCCCTCAATACACATCGGTGTGTCAGATGTGGTATGGGTCCGGTTACAGGTTGAAGTGACGGACCATGGTCTATAAATACATTAAATATAGATACAAGCATCAATAAGTGAAATAAATAAGCTAAACAAGTATGTGATCCCTCCTATACACATGAATGTGTTATAAGATGGAGTAAAACATTATTAGCTTCTTTTTTTTCTCTCACTTATTTATGCTTTTATGTATATTTTATGCATGTATATACATTGGTTCATTACTTCAACCTGTGTCTCCGGCGGCTCTGTTCAGAGGTCATCAGGCAATATAAAATGAATGTACTGTATATAATCCCCACGCGCCCCTAAACAGTAATGTCAGATTATTTTGTATTTTAATATATTTGAAGATGAATAATTAATTATTGTTTGTTAACACTATTTACAACAACTTTTAATAAAAAAAAAAAATAATAAGACACTCACCGCCCTATTTTTCCCCAAATATTCTGATGATATTCAATAGATTAACGTTAGATGGCCTCACAAGTCGCCATAATGGCCGCGAGGTATTCTTCCACTAAACTGGTGCGATACCTCTGGTGACAGTTCAGTTAACTATTGTGTAATGGGACAGTAGGACAAAACATTAACTATAATGTAAATATATAATTAAATAAGTCTGATTGTGTGCTTTATTCTTTAGCTTACATGTGCTAATTCAGTAAAATTCAGTAATGAAACATTACAAATTCGACACTCATAATGGTAGTTTTAAATGTAGAAATAGTTGACATTCCATCTCTACGAATGCTATACTAGGTAGCTCCAAGGGAGCTAACATAATAAATAGCCATGAAAACCAGTAATTTGATATACGTGTATACACATGTTATAATATGATCACGTCTTTAGTGAGTGTGTTTGAATTCCGTGCTTTCATGTGATGGTGCTGATGCACACTATGGATGGAGTGATCACTGAGTTAATTATTTAGACGGAAAGATGCAGTAATATGAACTGTTCCAGACAATCTGCTCTGCTTCGAGTAGTTATATGTATCCGTGTACAGCTGGATCATACTTCACTATGGCAAGCCAAATGCACAATAATTCCTTAAACCATGGTTTGGAGCTTAAACCATAGTTTAGGCTCCTCAAACCCTAGTTTGGGCTTAAACTGCCATTTGAGATCCCAAATAGTAGTTTTCGTAAACCCTGGTTTGGGCAATTATTGTGCACTTGGCGGCTCAAACCACCGTTTAGACTATCAAACTAGGGTTTCTGATAGCTTAAACCACGGTTTGAGCTCAAACCCCAGGTTAGACTGCCCAAACCCTAGTTTAGGCTCGCCAAATGCACAATAATTCACTAAACCCCAGTTTGAGAGTCTAAACCATGGTTTAGGCTCTCAAACCCCAGTTTGAGCAATTATTGTGCATTTGGCCAGAAACTGCCGTTTGAGGTCGTAATCCAATAAAAAGCCTAAACCCTAGTTTGAACCCAAACCACAATTTAAGAAAAAAAATGCCAATCGTGATCCCAAACGGTAGTTTTCTTAAACCCTGGTTTGAGCAATTATTGTGAACTTGGCGGCAGAAACGACCGTTTAGACTCTCAAACTAGGGTTTCTGATAGCTTAGACCATGGTTTGAGCTTAAACCAGGGTTTAGGCTCAATGTATGGTTTTCATTGGACGAAAATTTTCTCAATGTCTTGTTTTGATTGGCTGACAGAAATTCCTTCCCGCTGGAAGCGTAGTTATCATTGGTCGGATAATTTTGAAAGTCGGGTTTTCATTAGCTGACGCGTTTTCGCGCGTCTGCAACAACAATTGAATGCTGAACTGTTGACAAAAATTAACAAAGGATATTTTAATAATTGTAAAAATAATGTTGTCTTATCATAAGACGAATATGAACATGTTTTCTTACTCTCTTGCCTGTCATAATCAGCATATTTTCCCAATTTATGAACAGTAGCTGCATACTATAGGTGCGAAACTGTGACGTCAGTTAAGAAGTGACCTTAGAACATATGTTTCTAGTGTATACCCTACTCATAATAATTATTGAACTTTTACATCCAGCAGATTGTTACTAATAAACATAGGCAATTCTGTATTGACTCAACGACTACCAGCGTATGGCCTGATCAGACAGCCGGGAAGCGCAGTGTTATATTGGGCTATACTGGTGGGATATATCGTAAGGTACTTGCTGTATAATCACCAATTGACAATAAACATCCGGGTATCACACCTTGGTGCATACAATGGATTAAAATGTCATAAGCGCAGTAATTATCAATCCACGCTGATCAGAATATCGACAACAGAATATCAACAATCGGTAGATCATTATAGTCCCTGATCAACTTGCATATATACACAGGCTGCTGATATTATCACCAAATTGTAGACCAGTGTAGTGCCTGATCAGCATGCTCATCAACTTGGGACGACCACACTATCGCTAATACATACACCAGTGTAGTTCCTGAGCAGCCCGGATATCTAGCTAGGTCGACCAGACTATCGGTAATCTGTACACCGGTGTAGTCCCTGAGCAGTCGGCATATCTAGTTGGGTTAATCAGACTACCAGTAATATGTACACCGGTGTAGTCCCTCAGCTGTCGGCATATCTAGTTGGGTTAATCAGACCACCAGTAATCTGTACACCAGTGTAGTCCCTGAGCAGTCGGCACATCTAGTTGGGTTGATCAGACTATCAGTAATCTGTACACCGGTGTAGTCCCTGAGCAGCCGGCATATCTACCTAGGTTGACCAGACAATCGGTAATCCGTACACCGGTGTAGTTCCTATCAGACGCCATATCTAGCTAGGTTGATCAGGCTACCGACACTATATATTAGCCAATATATGAATATTTCTTTGTTGTATGTTACGAATTGTTTAACTTTTAGTGAAATAATATCATCAATAATAATATACAGCAAACAAATGTTTTATTCATCCTGGGAATTAATGAAGGGGGTTTTGTCCACCCTGTAAAAATCATGAAGGGGGTTATGTCCACCCTGTACAAATCATGAAGGGGGTTATGTCTACCCTATCAAAATCATGAAGGAGTTTTTGTCCATGTTGTCATTTTCACATGAAGGGGTTATGTCCAAGGGGGTTTTGTCCTACATTCATATAGTATACGAGCGTAGTCCCTGATCAGGCGGCATATCTTAGCAGCTAGGTTGATCAGGCTACCGACACTATGTATGTCAGTGTATTCACCACAGTTGTGCAAATGTCATTATCTGTTTATTCGATACGAACAAACTGAATGTAAAATAAGTACACGTAAATCGATTTCATATAGGTCATCATTTACCCATTCGACGTTTATGTTCACGCTATTTACACTGTCCTAAATACAGTCATAATTGAAACATTCAACATACTTGCGTTTATATCCCAGTACATTACAATAACCCCACAAGACGTCGTGCGACGCTGTTTATTCGTTAAAGTTTGCTTGACGTCATTAACGTTGTCAATAACGTCACGCCGTTGACTGGCAACGGCGTTGTTCTATGAATTGCGACAAAATGACGTAAAACAATAATATTCCTAATTTTAACGCCGCATTTGGTTATTTACATTTTTGAAACTGTCACAACATGCAATGGAAATATAAGTAATAAAACCATGGGCTGTTGCGTTTACGAAGGAATCCTCGCAAATTTTAAACATACCAAATTGTTTTCGTACTACAGTAAACGCATCAACCCATGACTTTACATTAGGCCCACGTGACGTCGGCGACGTTGTTGGTTGGCTAACGTTTGTTTGACGTCATGTTCTTGGCCGGCAATGTTCCGTGAATTACGTCAAAATGACGTAACAAGACACTTCTTAATTTTAACGCCATAGTTTGTTATTTACATTTTTTAAACTATCATAACACGCAATGTATTACACTATAAGTAATCATTTAAGCCATAGGTTGTTGCGTTTTAAATTCTGCGCTGCAGCCCCAATAAAAGTGTTTTTTTTCCCTCGTTCTGTTTTATTCATGTCGTGTCAAACAACAGTATGTGCATGGCGGCGGGTTGAGTTGAGTTGAGTTGGTAAACTATTGTCCCGAGGTTTTGTGAACGACCGAGATACTATTGCCCGAGGCCGAAGTGCATTGGGTCGTCCACAGCACGAGGGGCAGTGTGTTTTGACTGTTCCCCGAATGAAGCTAACTGTTTTATTAATCAACCTGTATGAAGATACTCTTTATGTGACACAATGAACGTAAATTTGGCGTGGGGCGCATCGACTGACCGATCTAAATTACGTTGAATTTTATGACGTAATGGCGCCATGATTTTCAGGGGTGAAACTAATAGCTTTGACTAGGCACGCGTAATTAGTGCACATGCACACGGCACTATTGCCCAGGCACGTCAAACCCCATTACATTACATTTCTGAAATTATAATTTTAAATGTATTCAAACATCAGAGCACACAATCCGGAATTATTCAAAGTGTCATAATTATGGAACAAAGGATAAATTTGGCGGCCATTTTGGATGTAATCTAAGGTTCATAATTATCTTGATTTTAATCAGGGTTTTTATTGTCCCAAATTGAATATAATGTTTTAAGGACAGGCTATATAGAATGTGACCTGTTTCAAATGTAGTAGAATCATACATGTGAATGAATATCTATATAAAGTACATCTGACCCTGTTCTTCTTAAAGTATATTACACAGAGCATTAAGTTGCCATCTCCGCCATTTTAGTGTGTACATGCTATCGGACAGTTTCACCACTTGAAGTGTTTGACACGTACAGACAATAATATGGCTGCAAATGTAATACAATGTGGTGCAATACGTCCCAGACATATAGAGCGACAACGTCCTATAAATATTATTTCAGCAGACTGCACAAAACGCTAGATATCTGAGCGTTTCTATCATCACTCACAAAATATACAATGGACACATTTTCAATGTGTAAAATGTCAAACTGATGCACTGTATATTACTAGAAATACATTTGCCACCGGTAAAACCATATAGCAGTCAATTAGACAGTAGTGTCAATACACTCAGATAATGCTTACAAGTCACTGGAATCGATACAGTATGTATGGTAATACAGGTATATATCTACAGCACTGTGTATTGTTCTTACTGTTACACAGTCTTTACTTAATACTCAAAGATTTTAACAAAGGGTCAACACACCCTTCATATATCAGACTTTGTATATACATTTGATGAAAACAAGGCATAGCACGCTGTTGTCTGATGTATCCCCATCATGTTGCACCAACTTTTATTCATGTGTTTGTCATATTATTAGTGGTATATGCCAAACGCAATAAGAGGTCAAACTGGCCGATGGCTTGTACACACTAAGATGGCCGACTTGGCAACACCATGCACTGTATGGGATATAGTAAGAAGAAAATGTTCACATGTATCTTATGCATATATCCCTTCACATTTACAAAGCAATTATGCATGACTCATTGTATGATCAGGGGCTCCACGGGTCCTTAAGCACCAACTGTATACCTGATCATCGTTTGATTCAAAGATAATTGCTTCGTAAATGTGATATACTATATGTATAACATATATGTGAACACTGCCTCTTTACTATATCATATTTGTGTGTTCCAGCCATCAGCCAATTTCACCTGTTCTGCCGTTTGACAAAGAACTCAAAATGTGAAATCGCACAGCGTATCACCTTTACCTGGCAAACCACAAAACACATACCATATATACCTACTACTGTACTGTTATTACCTATCAACTCCAGTGACATATAAGCAGTTATCTGAGTGTAGTGTCCCTGGTGTCTACTCACCTACTATGCGAGTAAATATGGCTAACGTGTACAGTAACATAGGCTGTACATCAGATTGGAAAGTTTACGCTTTGAAATTTATTTTGAGGCAGTTTTATTGCAAGGATGGAGGCAATGTGGTCTGATTTATATCAACATCGAATAGGAACTTAATGGAATAGAAGTTTAATATAGGCATGAAGTAGTAACAACATTAAATAACACATTACACATGATTAATCAAATAAAATGAAGTTAAATATGTGGGTCGATGAGGTAAACAGTTGCATTGTGGTAGATGTCGAATACTTTGAGGAAACTAAATATCTTTGCTCTGCTAATGGAACGGGATATCACTCAGATGACGTTGTCATAGCGTAAAATTGCGCCACCTAGTCATGACTACTAGTTCATTAAGCGATTATGTAAGAACTGTATGTTAAAACAACACATACACTTTACACATTCAATGTCCAATATATTGCACATATATACACGTATGTCGAATAGCATAAACAATAGTGTTATTTGGTGGCCATTTAAAACAAGAGGGCCATGATGGCCCTAATTCGCTCACCTGACTCCATGAACACCAGAGGAGAATGTGACATTGAGTTCATGTGTTTTAAAAAATTGTGCTATTTTTAGACGGCGGTCATCTTGGATTAAGCGATGACTCTCATTTTACCAAATCTGAAAATGCTTCACCCAAGGATCGGAACTTCCTATGAAGTTTGGCCAGCATCGGCCATGTGGTTCCTGAGAAAAAGACGTTCAAAATCTCAAATAAATGGACCTTTTGGCGGCCATCATGGATGACATAATCATCCGATTCCGACAAATATTGCGCCAGAGCAATAGCCTCATCGATACCTTCAATTTGATATATGACATGAGCATATTCGGTCAAAAATAAAATTTGACCCCACGGGCCACGCCCATTTTTGACCCCGGGGTCACCATTTTACAACTTTTATTAAAAGAGCACTGTACATCGATCATTCCTACCAAGTTTCGTCAAAATCCGGCCAGTGGTTCATGAGAAAAAGATTTTTTAAGAATTTGTGCTATTTTTATACGGCGGCCATCTTGGATTAGCGATGACCTCCATTATAACAAATCTGAAAGGGCTTCACCCATGGACCATAACAGTGAAGTTTGGCTACCATGGGCCAAGCGGTTCATGTGAAGTAGAATTTTTAAATCTCTCATAAAATAACGACCTTTTGACATTTCGGCGGCCATCTTGGATGACATAGCCATCAGATTTCGACAAATAATTCACCAGAGTGATCGCCTCATTGATACCTTCAATTTGATATATAACATGACCATATTCGGTCACAAATAAAATTTGACCCCAATTTGACCCCACGGGCCACGCACATTTTTGACCCCGGGATCACCATTTTAACAACTTTGAAAGAGCATTGTACATTGGTCATTCCTACCAAGTTTCGTCGAAATCCGGCTAGCGGTTCATGAGAAAAAGATTTTTTAAGAATTTATGCTATTTTTAGACGGCGGCCATCTTGGATTAGCGATGACCTCCATTTTAGCCAATCTGAAAAGGCTTCACCCATGGACCATAACTTTTAAGTTTGGCAACCATGGGCCAAGCGGTTCATGTGAAGAAGAATTTTTAAATCTCTAATAAAAGAACGACCTTTTGACCTTTCGGCGGCCATCTTGGATGACATAACCATCAGATTTCGACAAATAATTCACCAGAGTGATCGCCTCATTGATACCTTCGATTTGATATATAACATGACCATATTCGGTCACAAATAAAATTTGACCCCAATTTGACCCCACGGGCCACGCACATTTTTGACCCCGGGGACACCATTTTAATAACTTTTAAAGAGCATTGTACATTGATCATTCCTATCAAGTTTCGTCGAAATCCGGCTAGCGGTTCATGAGAAGAAGATTTTTTAAGAATTTATGCTATTTTTAGACGGCGGCCATCTTGGATTAGCGATGACCTCCATTTTAATAAATCTGAAAAGGCTTCACCCATGGACCATAACTTTTAAGTTTGGCTACCATGGGCCAAGCGGTTCATGTGAAGAAGAATTTTGTAATCTCTAATAAAAGAACGACCTTTTGACCTTTCGGCGGCCATCTTGGATGACATAACCATCAGATTTCGACAAAAAATGAACCAGAGTGATCGCCTCTTTGATACCTGCAATTTGATATATGACTTGACCATATTCGATCAAAAATAAAATTTGACCCAAATTTGACCCCACAGGCCACGCCCATTTTTGACCCCACCGCGTCACCATTTTAACAACTTTGAAAGAGCATTGCACATTGATCATTCCTACAAAGTTTCGTCGAAATCCGGCTAGCGGTTCATGAGAAGAAGATTTTGTAAGAATGTATGCTATTTTTAGACGGCGGCCATCTTGGATGACCTCCATTTTAACAAATCTGAAAATGCTTCACCCATGGACCATAACTTTTAAGTTTGGCTACCATGGGCCAAGCGATTCATGTGAAGAATAATTTTGAAATCTCTAATAAAAGAACGACCTTTTGACCTTTCGGCGGCCATCTTGGATGACATAACCATCAGATTTCGACAAAAAAAATGCACCAGAGTGATCGCCTCTTTGATACCTTCAATTCGATATATGACATGATCATATTCGGTCAAAAATAAAATTTGACCCCAATTTGACCCCACGGGCCACGCCCAATTTTGACCCCAGGGTCACCATTTTAACAACTTTGAAAGAGCATTTTACATCGATCATTCCTACCAAGTTTTGTCGAAATCCGGTTGGTGGTTCTTGAGAAGAAGATTTTTGAAGAATTTGTGCTATTTTTAGACGGCGGCCATCTTGGATTACGCAATGACGTAATTTTAACAATTTTTTAATCCCCCTACCTAAGGACCATGATCATGATGTTTGGTGACTATAGGCCCAATGGTTACTGAGGAGAAGACGTTTGAAAATGTTCACGGACGACGACGGACGACGGACGACGACGGACACATTGCGGTAACAATAGCTCACATGAGCTTCGCTCAGGTGAGCTAAAAATACGACGATAAGCGATGAGCCCCGCAGGGGACATGGATTTTTTTTACTATTTCGTTCCCACGAAATAACAATTCGTTCCCTCAATTTATTAATTCGTTCCACGAAATACAATTCGTTCCCACGATATAACAATTTGTTCCCGCGAATTAACAATTCGTACCCTCGAATTAAAAATTCGTTCCCACGAAATAACAATTCGTTCCCACGATATATCAAACAAATTGTTCATTCGAGGGAACGAATTATTATATCGTGAGAACGAATTAAGTTGTTATTTCGTGGGAACGAATTAATAAATAAGAAAATCTACGTCTCATGCGGGGCTCCGTACAATTCAGCTAATTATATTTATATATTTGTGCAATCACCACTTTGTCTAAGAAGCACGTGCAAGACATATCAGCAGTTTAATGTACTCAAATACGTTGCTGAAGACGGAAACTGTTCAGTAGCACTATATGTGGCGGCCATTTTGAATGTATTTGTTCAAACTAACTGAGTGTGAACATTTTATAAAGCTGAAAAGTTCTTATTGCATCTATGCTACATTATAATGCTATGTGTTGTTTGTGTGTTTGTTTATTTATGCTTAACGGCCTATCAACAGCTAGGGTCATGTAAGGCCGGGCAAACGGGTACATACGGTTACATCGGTTACATACTATTATTCTGAAAGGATGGACGATGAATCTGATTTTTTTATATATTTTATGCCTTTCATTTTTCGGTTACACGGTTACACGCTCTTTGTCTTTGGTTGCATACGGTTACATCGGTTACATACTATTCTTCTGAAAGGACGGACGATGAATCTGATTTTTTATATTTAATGCCTTTCATTTTTCGGTTACACAGTTACACGCTATATGTCTTTGGTTACATACGGTTACATCGGTTACATACTATTCTTCTGAAAGGACGGACGATGAATCTGATTTTTTATATTTAATGCCTTTCATTTTTCGGTTACACGGTTACACGCTCTTTGTCTTTGGTTACATACGGTTACATCGGTTACATACTATTCTTCTGAAAGGATGGACGATGCATCTGATTTCTTATATTTAATGCCTTTCATTTTTCGGTTACACGGTTACACGCTGTATGTCTTTGGTTACATACGGTTACATCGGTTACATACTATTCTTCTGAAAGGACGGACGATGAATCTGATTTTTTATATTTAATGCCTTTCATTTTTCGGTTACACGGTTACACGCTATATGTCTTTGGTTACATACGGTTACATCGGTTACATACTATTCTTCTGAAAGGACGGACGATGAATCTGATTTTTTATATTTAATGCCTTTCATTTTTCGGTTACACGGTTACATGCTCTTTGTCTTTGGTTACATCGGTTACATACTATTCTTCTGAAAGGATGGACGATGCATCTGATTTTTTATATTTAATGCCTTTCATTTTTCGGTTACACGGTTACACGCTCTTTGTCTTTGGTTACATACAGTTACATCGGTTACATACTATTCTTCTGAAAGGACGGACGATGAATCTGATTTTTTACATTTAATGCCTTTCATTTTTGGGTTGTAAACACGGTTACACGCTATATGTCTTTGGTTACATACGGTTACATCGGTTACATACTATTCTTCTGAAAAGAATAATTAGTAATGTCCATTAACAATTTAAGGAAACACGG
>CM055278.1:49144179-49170778 GCA_029237695.1 Conchocele bisecta
CAATTTAAGGAAACACGGTTATAACCCCTGATATCAGTGTGCAAATTTACTTCTGATATAGAATGTATAATAATGCAAATCAATACGTGGGGAAATGGTGAATGAATGTTTGTTTTGACAGGAAATGTCTCAGGTGATGTCTTTGATATAAAGAACGTTTTGTGCCTACTGAGTGGGCATGTACCTTTAATGTGCCAGACACACGGACGGACTCACAGACACACAGTCCAAACACTTAATGCCTCAGGCTCAACTGGGGGCATAACAATCAGTTACAACAGCACTTATCAAGAACACTGTGGTAAGGTATACATGTGACAATTATTGTTCACTATTTCACAAAAGCAATACCCGTGCTGACTGAAGAAACCACCAGTTTGAACATGTTCACATCCAAACATGAACCTTTCAAAATAAGTAATGCAAGTTTACGGTCAAAGAACAAGATCACTATAAACGAGTGACACGAAATACCCAAATACTGCCCAAATATATCCAAATATACCCAAATATAGTATATACATGTAATAGCATACAATGTGGTTGTTTTATGAAAATAACATAAAATAATACATGCTACTCGTATTTATTATATGATATAGTCATATATATCCATTAGAGTATGCTTTTTGTGCAAAAAAAAAACAACACCTGAGATGGTCAATGTGAAACTGTGCCAAAGGAGATTACTCAGATTACTGTTCTTTGAAGCAAGTGAAATCGGGGCCATGTCAACTCGGCCCAGGTATAAAACGTTTTATACGCCCGTGAAACGGGACGTATTATGATATGGAGTTGTCTGTCTGTCTGTCTGTCTGTCTGTCTGTCTGTCTGTCTGTCCGTCCGTTAACTTTCTATGACCTCTAACGTTGTGTAATCAACTCCTCCCACAGTTTCCATACATAAGCATCCTAAACATATTGAAGATGTGCACCTCCCCTTCTCATACCGAAAAATGTATTTTTGACAAAATATACCCAAATACCCGAGTTCGAGACATACATGTACCACATGTCACACAGCGTATTGACTGGACATATTCACGAGTTCCAGACATACATTTACCACATGTCACTCAGCGTGGTGACGGGACGTATTCCCGACATACATGCACATGTCACACAGCGTGGTGACGGGACGTATTCCCGAGTTCCCGTTGTGATTGCCCCCACTGCTGCAACTGTAATCAAAATCCACATAGTGTCGTCTTGTACAAACAAACAACAAGCGTTTCGCTATGTTTACATGTATCTATCAGGATCTACTCTGAGTTGTGAGACTGCCAGGGCATACCTCGTCAGAACACACCTATATAGCATTAATCAGTCAGTCAGCTTATATTTAAGGGTGGGAATTGGCTCGAAGACCTTCCATACCCGAGATAACATTAATCCTAGACCCGTGCTATTGATAGCTCGGATAGTTGATTGCACAGCTCAGTCTTGGCCAATCGGCAATTATTTGTACGGGTTTCAAATAATACACCGTGAAGAGAACACCCGTGAACGTGAATATCTGAAGTTATTACTGATTATAACACGTTAAGATTTTACTAATTACCTTCACGTAATCCGCCTACTGTCGACGTGACATCAATGCGAAAGCCAGCGGGAACTGCTTCCGCACACCGTCTATCTGCACGAAAGCGTGGACGGACGCCAGCTGAGTGAAGGGGTCACCGACGATCTGAAAGTCCAGCGACGTCGGCTCCGCCGGTCGCATACTGGATCGAAATGTGTAAACATTATACAATGGAACCTGACTGCAACAATTTATTTCATGAATATTTAATTTCGTTTAATTGTGATTTACCTCCATATCCATCCTCTCCAGCTCCATCGAAGTCCGCTCTTGTGCGACAATGGACTCGTGCTGAAATTATGTGCACCAGCACTATCACATATAGTAATGATTTCAATATTTTAAAACATTTCAGAGTACATGCGGAATTATTTTTGTGTGAACTTTTTACGTCATTTACCCAGGACGTGTCTGATATATTATTTTTAATTATTACACTCTTCCAAATTATTTGCAATAATACACCGTGAAGAGAACACGCGTAATTGCAAAATGTTTAATTTGTATTACAGTCAAAATAACTATTCATTCGCACATCACAATATACTAAATGTGCATATGTATCCTCCGTGGAAGTGCAATAAATAGGATATTCCATCTTACATGTTTGATGTGGTGCATTTTTATTTTATACACGTACGTACCTCGTCAAAACGAACAGATGACTCCAAGACGGGCGGCTCGTTGAATTCCGTGTTCATCTGTAAACAAAAAAAACAACAATTCTAATTATACTTCCCCCCACCAAACCTATTCAAAATGTACTTTATACACGAAAATTGAATTATATCTCAAACTAGTTCCAACGTTAGCTTACCTCGAATGTTTCATCATCACGAATAGACGGTTCAAGGACGGGTGGCTCGTTGAATTCCGTGTCGTCGTCGTCGCTGTACAGGATAGTAGACGGCTCTTCAGTTTCATACATCAACAATGCATGTATTGATTGTATACACAGGTTCTATCATTTTGATTTATTGACACTCTGACTTACGGCTTGTATGGACACTTGATTGATTAATTGACCGATTAACTGACCGACTAAACTTCAATTTAACTGTCGATTTGGGCACCGTATGGATAGTGAGAACCTCACTAAAATGGTACACTGTTCTGCTTAATGCTACCCATAAAGAACTGTTTACCTGTCGAGTTAGGTACCCTACACAAGTGTACGGGATAAGTCTCTTGTCAGCGATGGCGCTCCTATACGTCTGGATAGCGATTCCTGAAATAAAATAACATGGATTAACATTTTGATTTGTCGGTGTAAGTCATGGTTGATACGCATGAAATACAAATAAACATGTCCGATTGATTGGGTAAACAAGAGTGTATCTGGTGTGCAGTCTAACTCCCGGTCGGATTGTACAAAACTGAACCTTGTATTGTATTGTATTGTATTGATAACTGAATAATGGACTAAATTATATTTCTGGGATGCATGAATGCAAGCTTAATTGAGACACATCATGTGATTTTGTACCTTCGGACATCTGTGTAATTTCACAAAATACAAATTTTACAATATTGTTTCGTAATACAATTCAAAAGTTGACAATAATATCAGATTACGTTATCTGACATGTTGGTCAACTTCAGACGTCATTTACGGAAAATATCATAAATTTTGTACTCACCAACATACTTACCTGTCCCACATGTGCGATGGGTCCACCCGTGGCAGCCGTGACACTCGATACCGTACTGGCGAGGACGTACGGAAGAAGAGCAGAAAATGCAGACGATGTCCATAACTTCTAAGTAGGATATTATTTTTTAAGAAAAATGTAATTTGCTATCTATCTATCATACGTTCATAGAGAGAAGTGTGCTGCAATCAGATTTTGGAGTACTATTTATTGGTGATTTTGTTTGCCAATTACTTCCTAATTGCATGTTAATTGTCTGTCACTTCACACCAGTGAAGGTAATCCTTACTAATATAGCTTAATTGGGGCGGCGATATTCTTTCACATGATACTGAAGCCAGACATTAGGGCGGCGATATTCTTTCATATCAAACTGAAGCCATTAAGGGATTAACGCCTTTATGCTAATATCTTACCAGTGTGGTAAACAGTGTAGTTCCTGCTCAATACAACAACGATCAGTAACGGTCACTTTATGTTGTGTATGGTGGGCCAAGGGGCGGGTTGGGGTTCAATAAAAGAACACTATAAGAAAGCAGGGTTTCAATCAAATAACAAATATCCTCATGCCACTAAACTCACTTGTCTTAGAAAATACATGTTCGCAATTTTATTTCAGACGTCATTTACGGAAAATATCATAAATGTTGTACTCACCGACATACTTACCGGTCATATAATATTCATACATTATACATGGAAATATACAGTGAAATATCTCCAAGCTATTATCTAAATACTATATAAAAACAAATATATATATAAACTCGATTTTCTCTGGATTTGTCTATATCCTTGGATTGAAAAACCGTGTGCATCTGAAATGAGAAACATGTCGTTATACATTTGAACATTAATACGGGCGACTCTTTGTCGCCCGCTTTATGTTACGCGTATATGAAAACTTACCATTCAGTGAAACTAGGTTGAACATATGATTGAAAGTGTAAAATTTGTTTTACCGTAAACCGATAAACCAAGCAGACGGTGTTTTTACGACACGTGGTATTACTAATACGGGCGACGAATAATTTGGCCCGAAGGGCCAACTGCTTCTAAAACAAAATGTAGATAACATCGGAAAGTATACATAATATAGCTTACGAAGTTACTGCATTTCAAAATTGTGTTGTCGTTAGGAAGACTAAAGTTGCTTTTATCACAACGCTGAAGAGTCCCCCGAGAGAGTAGAAATGCCTTAAGTGCGCATTGGAATATTTTATGGGGAAAAAAAATTGTAACGAAATGGAGTTTCATTATTCCGTATTTACTCTCTCTCTCTCTCTCTCTCTCTCTCTCTCTCTCTCTCTCTCTCTCTCTCTCTCTCTCTCTCTCTCTCTCTCTCTCTCTCTCTCTCTCTCTCTCTCTCTCTCTCTCTCTCTGTCTGTCTGTATGTATGTCTCTCTCTATCTCGCTCTCTGTCTGTCTATGTCTCTCTGTGTGTCTCTTTCTCTATCATTACCTAGAAACCACAATATATCTCTCCCCCGCACTCCCACCCACCTTCTCTCAACATCATTAGATAGAAACCATAATATTTCTCTCTCTATCTTTCAACATCGTTAGATAGAAGCACACTATATCTCTCTCAATAGCAGTGGATAGAAAGCGCACATGTTGTGATTTTGTTTACAAGACAAAGTCAAGCGATCCATGCTACTCTGTGGACATGACTAACAGAAACAAGTATGCATTGTAACTGCTGTTTTATTGCGCCTGCTCGGTTGTGTCACGGCCTGTGCTGTATTCACAGTTCATGACACAAGTACCTCTTACCAACAGCTTAAGTGAAGCTGAATGTAAAAAGGACAAAACTAATACGAAAAATGGTCAAAATGTGCTCAAAGACCACCAGGGATCGAGAAAATAATAGCATCACTGGAAGGACACACCTGGAGAATTGCTATAGCCGCCACGCTGCACTTAAATTCGCTGATGTGAGCTTAAAAATACAAGACATAGTCAAGCGTTCCGGGATAATTGGGGAACACGACTACCAGAACAAAGTATGCATTGCAAGTGTGCGTCTAGTGCACCTGTTGCTGTAGTCCAGGATACAAACACATCTGACACAGCATTGGGTTAATCAAAGAAAGTAAATGTAAAACTTAACACAATTCATACCAAAAATGGGCAAAATGTGTATAACTCTCGAAGTGACAGTCGTGCTCAATGACGACTGAGATTGCGAAAATTGGGAATAATATCACTGAAGATTCTTAGCCTTGTTATTTTTTCTTAAAATGATCGTATATGTACTAATACAGTTTATATTATGTTTTGCTTTTGCCAGTATACTGAGGCTTATCACTAGTGGATCATATTTGTATTCATAAGTACATGTACATACAATAAAATACAATCGATGTTCCCGGTATTTAGCCGGTACCCATTTACATCTTGGTGGGCTGAAGCAGTGTGGATAACGTTTCTTGCTCAAGGACACAACGCACGCGAGGCTCGAACCCACGATCGTAAGATCAGCAGACGCCTCAGGCCGCTCGACCACGCGCTCCACTATGCCTAGGCTATTAATGTACTATATATGAAACGGAAATATCTAAATTGTATCACTGGTTCAAATGAGAGAAGTGCGACAATGACACCATTTAATTATAATAGAGAAGTTGTAACACCGTGGTAGTTGCGGGAAGTAGTTCTGCAATACTATAATATACTACGGTACCGTTTATCATGCTTATAGCATACTAACATCATGGTAAAGCTATCAATTGGTAAATTTAGTTTCATATACTAACGTCGCCCGTCATATGTAGTGCCTATTTCATATTAATGTACATATTTCCCGTTTTCAATTCACCTTCTCATTATATCATACTATATATATTTCCCGTTTTCAAATAGGGGCGAAACGACCAGACCATACATATATCACATTTTCGACCAGGGCGAAACGACCCGGGGCGAACAGGTAACATGGGCGAAACGACCCGACACCGCCAGTTAGTCCAGTTAGCTACTGATGAAATGGTGGGATTAAATAATCAATGCCCGGCAACCCATAGCGCAAACTAGACTAGATTAGTTTTGACCGCGTTAAAAAATGTATGATGGGATTAAATAAATCCGATTAACACCCTGTGTATTCAGTGACCATCACCTGGTGGCCGATAATTACCTTAATGACATCTTGTATCTGGGGCCTAAAATCTGACACACAATTGCATGTTATATGTGTGTAAATACTAAACACGTTTTCTCGACTCAACAAAAATATGACATACTTTTCCAAAATACCCATATAAAATGCATTGAATATTTGTGTTATATTTGGATCTGGTTTTAGGCACCAGGGTCTATACAGCATGTACTTAAACAGAAACGAGACGGTGGTCAGTTGCCGTGCAGTTTATAATTATATTTCACACGTCGTCCGCCCAATTCAATATTTTATGATACGTATTGAATTGCCTACCCATGTATACACTGACCTGATGCATAGGCTGATCTGGGACTGCGCTTTTTGCAAATATCATAATGTCCCTTTTCCCATGGACTATACAACATGTCCTTAAAAATAAACTGGACGGTGGTCAGTTGCCATGCATTTTATATATTTCACATGTCGTACGTCCGCCCTATTTCATGATACGTATTGAATTGCTTACCCATGTATAACCTGACCTGATGCGTAGGCTGATCTGGGACTGGGCTATCATAATTTCCATGAAAATATGTTTTTACCTAATTTGACGGCATCTACCTTTAATTTATAAATGTAGGACAAAACCCCATTAGACATAACCTCCTTCGTGTGAAACAAACAACTATTCGTATATTTGCTAATGAAAACATTCAAGTAACAGTTTGGGCAGCTTTATTTTGTTCAACATGTATAGAAAAGAACAGTACAGGGCATATACTAATACCAGATTGGGTACCTTCGGGCATCTGCGTAATTTCATGAAATATGTTTACGACTTTACAATATTTTTCATAGGTGACGTCAGAAGTTGACACAAATTTCAGAGTACATGCGGAATTCAATTGCGCTTATACTCTAAAATGTGTGTCAACTTCTGATGCTATCTACGGAAATTATCACATCTTCTGTAAATACATTTCATAAAATCACGCAGATACTCGAAGGTACTATCTCACATGGCGTGTCTCAAATGATAAATAGACCGGCATTCAATATGATACTTTTAGTTGACACATTGCTTTTTAACTTCACATATATTGCTTTTATTTATGACATTACATGTTCACGTTTATTATATGAGGAATCAATAAATAATGAAACAAATTTGACCACTGTCATGATATTTACCATTTTCTATATGACCACCAGTCATAAAATGAGACACGCCATGTAATGTTTTTACCTTCGTGCATCTGCGTAATTTGACAATATCGTCCGTATATGATGTCAAAAGTTAACACAAATTTCACATTACATGCGCAATATAATTCCGCATATACTGACATTTTTGTAAATTTTGGATTTTTTTTATAAGAAATATTGTGAATATTATAAACGTATTTCATGAAATTACACAAATGTTTGAAGGTACAAACTCACATGGCGTATCTCAAAGGTCTATGACTAAATGGCGAATTGTGTAGGCTCTGATCTGATACCGTGATGCTATACACATGGGACTACACTGTTTGCATTAGCAACGAATAGGCGATATAAAACTTCATTTCGTCATAGCACAACTATATATACCTTCTTATATTTAAGATTGCAAATAATTTAAATAATTAGCAAAGTATATATATACATGTATACTATAAAAAAAATCCATTTTGGCAGACAGACTCCAACTTATAGGCCATATAAATTAACGTCCATTTCGCCCTGAGATCTACATTTCGCCGGATATATTCTGAGTACACAACTGTATAATATATCATATAAGAAACATAATATTTTCATGCATTAATTAGCAAATTATAGGCGATATAAAACTCCGTTTCACCCGACAATCTCCATTTCGCTGGACATATCCTGAGCACGGTCATTTATAATTTTGATATAAAATCAAATAATGTAAGAAAATACCCAATTTTTTCAATTATTAATTATACATATACAACTGTAAACAATTATTCTAATGCACCGAAACTAGAAAGCACGCATCTGATTGGTCAATTAAAATCAGAGCCTATAAAATATGAAAAATCACAGCATATAAAATCTCCGTTTTACCAGCCTGTGTTTTACAACTTGACATATTTATGTAACCCTACGCGCTTTTGTAAACAATGGCCAGCGCGGCGGGGAATGCAAATATTTCCAAATTAATTTCGGTACATTTTCGGTTATCCATTCGGCCATATTGACATGTACAACCGAAAGCGGAAAAGAGAATCTACCAACGGCTGACAAACGGCTTCAGTGTGGTGGCCCTTCAACAAATTCCTAAAAATATTACCCCACCCGCCCAAAATGCAGAAGAATTTAATAAAGTGCTCAAATGCAAACTCAATATGCCGGTACCAGCCTATAACTTTACGAATTCCAATGTGCACATACATGACTAATCATAATAAACTGTATTGCAGATGGGTATTCACCTGAATTATGCGTAAATCCAGGGAAATCCTAGGCCTGTTGACACAAGTTGTTGCTGACATTTCCTTTGTAAAATCACACGAACCCAATGCAGAATTGTTGGCATTTCTTTAAATGAATAAAAGCAAATAACTGTTGCAACTACACATACAAAAGCAATTCAATAGATAATATAAACATTACAATTGAATAAATGTATAGATGTCTTAGAAAAAGTCCCGTTAATCTCTATTTGAAATGGGAATATTCTTCGGCGGAGTTAAATTTCTTCAAATTCATGTGGCTGACGCGTCGCCGTAAAACACAGATTCACAGACCATAAAACCTCCCACATATCGCTCCGAATCGAAAAACAAAGCATGGTTATCCCCTAAATTTCATGCATTAATTAGCAAATTATAGGCGATATAAAACTCCATTTCGCCCGACAATCTCCATTTCACCCGACATATTCTGAGCACCGTCATTAATAATTTTGACATAAAACCAAATTATGTAAGAAAATACCCAATTTGTCCAACTATATATTATACATATACAACTGTATAATAGATATAATAAGAAAAAAATAATAATTTCATGCATTAATTAGCAAGTTATAGGCGATATAAAACTCCATTTCGCCCGACAATCGCCATTTCGCCCTTTTCGCCAATTTCGTACATCAGTCATACCCGATTTTACTTGCGTCATATAACAGTAATCTCCCTTGCCTTGGCGACTTTTCACATGGTATAGGCTTAGGCTTGTTTTACAGAAAATATGTAATTATTGACATGAAATTTTAGTGGCAAAATACAGCGCAGTTGGCACATTGGCGTATGTATTTGTGTCCGGTTATAAGTTTTTGTTTGAAGTTTTTTGGTATACTCTCAAAACCTTGGCGGGCGTGATATGCGGGCCGCGGCCATCTACTTCTGTGTTCAGGATTTTAAATACACTAGGAAATTCAACTGTTGCAGTAAAAAAGTAATTAAATTCTAGCGGTCGCAAATTTTGTCCTGTCACATTATTTTTTTGTTATTATGATAGTTGATTTTGTTGTTAATACAATTGTATGTTTTTACAGAATTTGCGTTAAAGTTTTTGTTTGTCGGTCCAGGCGGCGGCCGGGGGTATCAGTGAGCCTCTGCTCACTTTCTCTAGTTGTAATAAGTACTGGTATTTATTATTTGACCACGTATTGGTATAAGCAACTATGAGGCTATCCTGATTGAAGCGGTAAGTTGAATAAGGTGGATGGAGTTAGCCACCTTTCCCAACTGACCGCTTCACTTATGTATACATTTTATGATTTCATCACCTATTTGCACTGTTAAGTAATGTAATATATCCATTCAAACGTGTGTAAGCAATACTAAATCCATTCAAATTGTGTGTAAGCCATAATAAATCCATTCAAATTGTGTGTACGTAATAATAAATTAATTCAAATTGTTAATATATCCATTCAAATTGTGTGTAAGCAATAATAAATCCATTCAAATTGTGTGTAGGTAATAATAAATTAATTCAAATTGTTAATATATCCATTCAAATTGTGTGTAAGCAATAATAAATCCTTTCAAATTGTATGTAAGCAATATTAAATCCATTCAAATTGTGTGTAAGCAATACTAAATCAATTCAAATTGTGTGTAAGCAATACTAAATCAATTCAAAATGTGTAAGCCATAGAAAATCCATTCAAATTGTGTGTAAGCAATAATAAATCCATTCAAATTGGTGGGTGGTAGGTGGGAGCACGCGATGGGTAATTTAACAATCGGGGTTCATCCTTAACGGAATCCCGACTGGAGACCTGGTTTGGCCCTCACATACGTCTTTGGCATTTTGTATGTGACAGTTGAATCTGGTTATATTACGATATTCGTAATCCTACTTTAGGGGAAGGGGCCAAGTGACTTTGGTGTGGTATGGACCTGGCACCAGGTCAGGATATTCTAATTTCAGGGCTGAATATATTTGTTCTTGATGTAAATATTCCGTTCTGATTTTGGGATTTTCCCCCCAATGCAGCAGGTTAAAATGGGATCGAACCCGTTTGCCCGGCCTTACATGACCTTAGCTGTTGATAGGCCGTTAAACACTAATAAACAAACAAAAACAAACCATTCAAATTGTGTAAGCCATAGTAAATCCATTCAAATTGTGTGTAAGCAATAATAAATCCATTCAAGTTGTGTATAAACAATAATAAATCCATTCTTACTGTGTATAAGCCATAATAAATCCATTAAAAAGTTTGTGTAATCCATAATAAATCCATTAAATGTATGTGTAGGTAATAATAAATCCATTCAAATTGTTAATACATACATTCAAACTGTGTATAAGCCATAATAAATCCATTAAAAAGTTTGTGTAATCCATAATAAATCCATTAAATGTATGTGTAGGTAATAATAAATCCATTCAAATTGTTAATAAATCCATTCAAATTGTGTATAATAAATAATAAGTCCTTTCAAATTGTGTGTAAGCAATAATAAATTCATTCAATTTATGTGTAGGTAATAATAAATCCATTCCAATTGTTTGTAAGTTGTAAGCAATAATAAATCCATTCAAATTGTTTGTAAGCCATAATAGATCCATTAACTTTATGTGTAGGTAATACTAAATCCATTCCAATTGTGTGTAAGCCATAATAAATCCATTAACTTTATGTGTAGGTAATAATACATCCATTCCAATTGTGTGTAAGCAATAATAAATCCATTCAAATTGTGTATAAGCCATAATAAATCCACTCCATCTATGTATACACAATAATAATTCCAGCACAAAAACATTTACACAATTCCCTAACATTTGATTGGTCCGTTGCAAGGCTCCGTCCAAAATTTATATCCCAGTAAACTCCATGCCGAACTACTTTCTGTAACCGTCAGGCGCAGTTAAAATAATTGTTAAGAAAACGGAAAATAAACACATTTCCTTGATGAATTTATTTCAAATGCTGGAATTATAAGGAATAAATGGCCTTTTTGTGGAATTTATCGGGGATATAAACTTGGAAAAGTCGCGGGAATACTGGACGAGGCCTTCCGGCCTTCGTCCAGTATTCCCGCGACTTTTCCAAGTTTATACCCCGATAAATTCCACAAAAAGGCCCTTCATTCCTATAATAAAATCAATTCAAATTGTGTGTAAGCCATAATAAATCCCATTAAATTTATGTATACTTTATTATTGCTTATACACAATTTGAATGGATTTATTAACAATTTGAATGGATTTATTATTACCTATTATTATAATAGCTAATAATAAATCCATTCAAATTGTTAATACATCCATTCAAATTGTGTATAAGCAATAATAAGTACATTCAAATTGTGTATAAACAATAATAAATCCATTCAAATTGTGTGTAAGCAATAATAAAAATAAGTCCATTCAAATTGTGTGTAAGCCATAATAAATCCATTAAATTTATGTGTAAGTAATAATAAAAATAAGTCCATTCAAATTGTGTGTAAGCGATACTAAATCCATTAAAATTGTGTATAATCAATAATAAATCCATTCAAATTGTGTATAATCAATAATAAATACATTCAAATTGTGTGTAAGCAATAATAAATACATTCAAATTGTTAGTAAGCAATAATACATTCAAATTCAAATTGTGTAATAAGCTAATAAACAATAATAAATCCATTCAAATTGTGTGTAACGCAATAATAAAAATAATGTCCATTCAAATTGTGTGTAAGCCATAATAAATCCATTAAATTTATGTGTAAGTAATAATAAAAATAAGTCCATTCAAATTGTGTGTAAGCGATACTAAATCCATTAAAATTGTGTATAATCATTAATAAATCCATTCAAATTGTGTATAATCAATAATAAATACATTCAAATTGTGTGTAAGCAATAATAAATACATTCAAATTGTTAGTAAGCAATAATACATTCAAATTCAAATTGTGTATAAGCAATAACAAATACATTCAAATTGTGTGTAACAGTGTAAGCAATAATAAATCTGTTCAAATTGTGTAATAAGTAACCATGTGTATTCTGTTTTATAGGACCACTCGGTGCCAAATGGATTTGACCCTGTGATGGCTTCCACTAGCACCGTCTTCAGCCAAGATGGCTTCAACGGCAGTAAAAATGTACACACGTGTATGCACTGTAGACAGTAGATCAATTTTAGCCATTACATACGGAATACCCTTGTAATTTTAAAATATTTTCCAAAAAAATGTTCTCGTTTAAAATGTATGAACTGGCTCCATGATTGGATTATATGTGCTGGTTTTCATTCAAAGCCACCCTGATGGCCAAGGTCGAGATCGAATGGCTATTTGACATTTGTCTGAGACTATCGTGTATCCAATCTGTTCATGATGGCAAAGCACACGTGTGTGTCTTCCGAGTGCCTGAATTACAGTGCATATCGTGTATTATTGATCACCGATACACGTTCAGGACTGGTACATGTATGCACTGCGGATACGGTACAAGCCACATTATTACGTGATGTGTATTGGCAGGTGTGGTGCATGCATTCTATATTCTCACCTGTGCTTTAGTCTACGCGCTGCGTGGTGTTTAGTCCATGGCTAGATGTGTTGCATGTAATAATGACATGCAAATTGTGACAGTGGAATCTCTCAAAAGACACCCTGGGGTTTCACTGTACTAATGCAGCCCTTTAAGTGTCCCCTTTTGTTCCTGATTCAGGTTGGTAACCCGTGGCTACAGACAACGATGGCGTCGCAGAGAAAGTGAACCAGCATTTTGATGATCTTCAACAATGTTACATCAGTACCGGTACTCGACAGGAGACATTCTTGTCAGGTAATGTCGCTGATATCTGTGTAATAATATAGATCGGTTATATATACATATATACCGTAATAACGTTAAATATTGAGACACAATTTGCTTCGGGAAACCCCTACCGGTATATATATATATATATATATATATATATATATATATAATATTGTTATCGAAATAAGCATTGTAATGTAAAACCGACAAATTCCACCAGTCAAATGCAGCGCTCCAGATAAGCTTTGTGTAAAGAGTATTGTAACCCCTGGTTTCAAATTAAATGCGTATTTTATTTTTAGCTCACCTGAGCGAAGCTCATGTATGTGAGCTATTGTTACCACAATGTGTCCGTCATCCGTCGTCGTCGTCCTTGAACATTTTCAAACGTCGTCTCCTCGGTAACTATTGGGCCTATAGTCACCAAACATCATGGTCATGGTCCTTAGGTAGGGGGATTACAAAATTGTTAAAATGACGTCATTACGTAATCCAAGGTGGCCGCCGTCTAAAAATAGCAAAAATTCTTCAAAAATCTTCTTCTCAAGAACCGCCAAGCGGATTTCGACAAAACCTGGTAGGAATGATTGATGTACAATGCTCTTTCAAAGTTGTTAAAATGGTGACCCCAGGGTCAAAAATGGGCGTGGCCCGAGGGGTCAAATTTATGTCAAATTTTATTTTAGACCGAATATGGTCATGTCATATATCAAATCGAAGGTATTAATGAGGCGATCACTCCGGTGCATTTTGTGTCGAAATCGGATGGTTATGTCATCCAAGATGGCCGCCAAAATGTCAAAAGGTTCTTTTATTAGAGATTTCAAAATTCTTCTTCACATGAACCGCTTGACCCATGGTAGCCAAACTTAAAAGTTATGGTCCATGGGTGAAGCCTTTTCAGATTTGTTAAAATGGAGGTCATCGCTAATCCAAGATGGCCGCCGTCTAAAAATAGCATAAATTCTTAAAAAATCTTCTCATGAACCGCTAGCCGTATTTCGACGAAACTTGTTAGGCATGATCGATGTACAATGCTCTTTCAAAGTTGTTAAAAATGGTGACCCCGGGGTAAAAAATGGGCGTGGCCCGTGGGGTCAAATTTTATTTTTGACCGAATATGGTCATGTCTATATAAAATCGAAGGTATCAAAGAGGCGATCACTCTGGTACATTTTTGGTCGAAATTGGATGGTCATGTCATCCAAGATGGCCGCCGAAAGGTCAAAAGGTCGTTCTTTTATTAGAGATTTCAAAATTATTCTTCACACAAACCGCTTGGTCCATGGTGGCCAAACTTCACAGTTATGGTCCATGGGTGAAGCCTTTTCAGATTTGTTAAAACGGAGGTCGTCGCTAATCCAAGATGGCCACCGTCTAAAAATAGCACAAATTCTTAAAAAATCTTCTCATGAGAATGATCGATGTAGAATGCTCTTTCAAAGGTGTTAAAATGGTGACCCCGAGGCCAAAAATGGGCGTGGCCCGTGGGGTCAAATTTTATTTTTGGCCGAATATGCTCATGTCGTATATCAAATTGAAGGTATCGATGAGGCAATTGCTCTGGTTCAATATTTGTCGGAATCAGATGATTATGTCCTCCATGATGGCCGTCAAAAGGTCCATTTATTCGAGATTTTGAACGTTTTTTTCTCGGGAACCACATGGCCAATGCTGGCAAAACTTCATAGTAAGTTAAGATCCTTGGGTGAAGCATTTTCAGATTTGGTAAAATGAGAGTCATCGCTTAATCTAAGATGACCGCCATCTAAAAATAGCACAATTTTTGTTGCGCCCGCTTGCGGAAAGCGCGATATAGTCGGCCGTTTGGCGTATGTACGTACGTACGTACGTGTGTCCGGTTAAAGTTTTTGGTTAAGTTGTTTGGTTCAGTTGTTTGGTTAAGTTGTTTGGTTAAGTTTTTTGGTTAAAGTTTTTGGTTTGGTTAAGTTTTTTGGTTAAAGTTTTTGGTTAAGTTTTTTGGTTAAAGTTTTTCGTTATACTATATCTCTGCAACTGCTTTGCCCATTACCTTGAAACTTCACATAGGTGTTTATCATCATCTATATTTTCATTCTACCCCCTCCTGTGCGGCCCCTGTGCCCAATGTCAAGGTCAAATTACTTTGAAGTTTTTGGTTAAGTTCTTTGGTTAAGTTTTTTGGTTAAAGTTTTTGGTTAAGGTTTTTGGTTAAGGTTTTTGGTTAAGTTTTTTGGTTTAATAGTTTTTCGGTTATACATTATATCTCTGCAACTGCTTTTGCCCATTACCTTGTAAAACTTCAACATGGGTGTTTATCAATATCCTATATCTCTGCAACTGCTTTGCCCATTCCTTGAAACACTTCACATGGGTGTTTATCATCATCTAATATTTTCATACCCCCCTCGCCCGTGCCCCTGTGCCCAAGTCAAGGTCAAATTACTTTGAATTTTTTGGTTAAGTTTTTTGGTTAAAGTTTTTGGTTAAGTTTTTTGGTTAATGTTTTTGGTTAAAGTTTTTCGTTATACTATATCTCTGCAACTGCTTTGCCCATTACCTTGACAATTCACATGGGTGTTTATCGTCATCTATATTTTCATTCTTCACCCTTCCTTGCGGCCCCTGTGCCCAATGTCAAGGTCAAATTACTTTGAAGTTTTTGGTTAAGTTTTTTCGTTAAAGTTTTCGTAAAGTTTTTCGTTATACTATATCTCTGCAACTGCTTTGCCCATTACCTTGAAACTTCACATGGGTGTTTATCATCATCTATATTTTCATTCTACCCCCCTCCCCCCGTGTGGCCACCCCTGTGCCCAATGTCAAGGTCAAATTACTTTGAAGTTTTTGGTTAAGTTTTTTGGTTAAAGTTTTTGGTTAAGTTTTTTGGTTAAAGTTTTTTGTTATACTGTTATACATATCTCTGCAACTGCTTTGCCCATTACCTTGAAACTTCACATGGGTGTTTATCATCATCTATATTTTCATTCTACCCCCCTCCCGTGTGGCCCCTGTGCCCAATGTCAAGGTCAAATTACTTTGAAGTTTTTGGTTAAAGTTTTTCGTTATACTATATCTTTTTTTTTAGTGTCCATGCCTCGCCACAAGGTGCGACATGCAGGCCGCGGCTATCTAGTTTTAAAAGATGAACTCGATGTCACATTCTCGTCTGATGTTCATGGAGTCAGGTGAGCGAATTAGGGCCATCATGGCCCTCTTGTTACAAATGGATTATTTATTTTCTTCATTATTAAATTGGCAACAAATGATCAAACAAAATTTAAACATTCACTTATTTGAGTGTAATATTACTTATTATACTGTAATACAGTGGAAAATTTACTTTTACATTTAAGTAAATCAACAATAGTTGTGAGTGAGATATCTTCACCCTGTGTATATAAACAGCAAATTGGTCTTCTAGACTTCCCGCTAATGCAATATGCTGTGATTTATCAGGATAGCAGTCCGATTCAGAAAACACAAGCCGCTTGGTAAGCCGTGTCATAATTTTTGTTTATGCGAGAATGACGCCTGCAATCGTGTGTTAATCTTCGAATTATCGGTAAATCAGTTGTTGCCCATGGTGTGGATTTACACATGCTTCAAATTGACACACAGGCGTGTCCCTTTAGACCAATCAGAGTCTTGTAAACAATAAAAGGTAATGGTTTTGTAAATTTATCCCGAAGCTGTTTTGTACGAGTTTTCAAACTGTTCATAGAGTATAGATTTATATTATGTGTACCAGAATACACGACAGAGAACACGTATGAATATAGTTAATTCAAAACAACCAGGATTAACTAGTGTCACCAAATAACACTGACATATATGGGAAAGGTAACTATAGTTAAAAAAAGGCCCGACATCTATTAGCAAAATATTTTTAACAATCTGACTTAGGCTAGGAAATTTGGAAACATTCGCGGAGATTTATGTTTGTGAATTTCAATGCCTCACGAAGAACGCTAAGGTATCATGCGCGTGAATATTACCGGTAGTTGGTTTACAGTAAATAGTATTATCCGTTAACATTTTAAGGAAACACGATTATCGTCCCTTATGTCCGTGTGGAAATTTCCTAATATGTGCAAACAGTGTGGATCATGATGAGCCGGCTCACAGCGATGTGTGTCTATGGATGGTGCTTTGAAAATTGTTTCGCACACAGTCTGAACACCCAAGACTGAAGACTGATGTTTAGTATCCTCTCACTGATAGGCAAGAGGGGATATAAAGTTAGTCCATGTATGTGCGTACGTACGTACGTTAGTAACACCTTTTACTTTTCAATAACTTTACCACTTCACCGATTTTGATAATATTTGGCCACAATGTGTGTCTATAGATGGTGCTTTGATTTGCATATGACCCACGTCCAACCGACCAAGGTAAAGGTCACTGAAGACTTGTGTTCACCTTGTTTGTAAGGCAAATGCGTGAACAAATAATTCCAGCACAAAAATATTTACACAATTCCCTAACATTTGATTGGTCCGTAGCAAGTCTCTGTCCAGAATTTATTTCCCAGTAAACTCCATGCCGAACTACTTTCCGTAACCGTTGGGCGCAGTTAAAATAATTCTTAAGAAAACGGAAAATAAACACATTTTCTTGATGAATTTATTTCAAATGCTGGAATTATAAGGAATGAATGGCCTTTTTGTGGAATTTATCGGGGATATAAACTTGGAAAAGTCGCGGGAATACTGGACGAGGCCTTCCGGCCTTCGTCCAGTATTCCCGCGACTTTTCCAAGTTTATACCCCGATAAATTCCACAAAAAGGCCATTCATTCCTATAATAAATAATTATTATTATCAAGGGATTAGCGTAGTGATAGCAATTCCATTGTTCAGCCATTTGTTATCAGTCGGCGTGTATTCAGTCCATGCACAGTTAGTTACCTAATAAGTACGGAACAATCATAAAGAATGCCATCGATATCCACTACCCTATCGGTCTGCAACTTTGGCCACACATCGCAAAACACAAGACCGGATGCTGTAATAAGGCTACTGACAGTTAACCGTTTTCATGGTGAAGAAAAATCGTTTTGCTGACAGAAAAATGTTAAGTAAATATATTTCTTATTTCTGCATAGAGGTTTATGTTGTGTGCACGTCTGTACATTTGTTGTCGACTTTGGATGAATATTTTTGACAGCAACAGTCGACAAATACCTTTAGAACAAAACTGAGGCTGTGACTGGGAAAAATAGGTCTTATATGGGAGATGCAACTGGTGTAGCTGCTGTCAAACGTCACACTCCTATAGCCCAGTCTCCGCGAAAGACTGTCGGACCTCGGACCTGGCCGACAAAAATTGACCAGGACCGGTAAATATTCTCGAAACTTCGGTTCTCGTGTCCGATGAATTTTCAAGTTGGTGACGAGCTCAGCCAGTGACGAATTCACAAATTCTCCTCGTCCTTTACTAGTTTAGAACATGAAGTGAAAGTCATCGAGCTGTGTTTGTTTACAAAAATGTGTCTGTGAAAATGTTTGTAAGCTGCTTCCCTATTGGTGAATAGCAATCATAAAGTAAAATATCTTTGGTCTGCATGCCAATAGCCAATCAAATATCGCGTTTTTAAACTACACGCGTCCGAATAGTGAATAATTAATTTACGTTTGTTTCCGTAATGACCGCCCCTCAATATAATGTGTGGCAGTTTTCCCACGCTAGCGACACCTGTCGGGACATTCATTCAACACTTCAGACATTTATAATTAATTTATTCACAAAGGTTTCTACACTTTCCTAATAAGGAAATCCAGTAAGTTTATTGCTAATAATAGAACCACACGCGATTTCACGGAAACGAATATGCGTACGTTTTTTAAATTCAACTTCCAAGTTATAGTTTTGCATGTTTAGCGTCAAAACATTTATTTACGATCGAAAGTGAGTTTTAAGCTGAAAGAATAATGGTCTTATCGATTGACACCCGAGCAAGTCGCCCCCACACAGTTTCGGACCTAAAAATGAATTTGTGAGAAATAATAATTTCACTGTTTTATATCATTGTTGCGCCTGCTGTTCCGTCGTCGTCCGGTTTTTTTGTAAGGCAAATGCGTTAAAGTTATTGTTTTTTCACAATAGCTCTTTAACCCCTTGCCAGACTTTGATAATATTTCACATCAATGTTTGTCTAGGGATGATGCTTCATTACGCACACCCCCACATCCAAATTATCAAGGTCAAGGTCATTTATTTACTTGTAATGTTCACCGGTTTTGTAACAGAAATACGTTAAAGTTATTGTTTTTTCACAATATCTCTTTAACCCCTTGCCAGACATTGATACTATTTCACATCAATGTTTGTCTAGGGATGATGCTTCATTACGCACACCCCCACATCCAAAGTCTGAAGGTCAAGGTCATTTATTTCCTTGTAATGTTCACCGGTTTTGTAACAGAAATGCGTTAAAGTTATTGTTTTTTCACAATATCTCTTTAACCCCTTGCCAGACTTTGATAATATTTCACATCAATGTTTGTCTAGGAATGATGCTTCATTACGCACACTCCCACATCCAAATTTTGAAGGTCAAGGTCATTTATTTACTTGTAATGTTCACCGGATTTGTAACACAAATGCGTTAAAGTTATTGTTTTTTCACAATATCTCTTTAACCCCTTTCCAGACATTGATAATATTTCACATCATTGTTTGTCTACGGATGATGCTTCATTACACACACCCCCACATCCAAATTCTGAAGGTCAAGGTAATTTATTTACTTGTAATGTTCACGGTTAAATGCCTCGGTAGGCGCGACACCGCTTCCGTGGCGGAATTCTTGTTTTAAATATATTAATTGGTTAATATAAATTAATTATAATAGGGGATAGTGTCTGTTGACGGCCCTGAGCAATAAAATATACTGTTTTCAACAGTTTCATGAATTTATATAGTGTATATTAATTCCAACTCGTATAGTGTTTGGACCGTCCGTCCGTGCGTCCATCCGTAATAAGTTTGTAACAGTTACTCAAATCTGTGGTCCGCTAGGCCACATTTCTTGTTTAATGTTTGAGATGTAGCCGTCCTCTTAAACCAGTTGATGTAGAAAGTTGAAACTCTGCAGTAAGCTTGCTTTAATATGATTGTCTGCTTTCATAGTGGTTTATAAATTCAGTGTTGGTTTTGATTGTAAATTTCCTCACATCCATGTACATGTCACGTGATGTGACGAGTCACGGAGTGGAATTTGAGCCTACCGAACCAACATTATATGACTGCAATATTGTTGAAAGATTCTTAAACCCTTTTCACTAACTCACTAATGAAATGGAAACTTGTTTCATATCCTCTTGATAGACTATGTTTAATGTGTATGCTTGTTATGCTTAAAATGCAGATTAAATAAACCAGAAACTATGTTATTCCTATATATTTAATATTGTTGGGTAAAAAATGTCCGGGCCAGTAATATTCCGTCCGGGCCAGTAATAATTGCTGGGTTGTCAGTCCTCGTGGCCAGTAATATTCCGTCCGGGCCAGTAATAATTGCTGGGTTGTCAGTCCTCGTGGCCAGTAATATTTTGGGGACTTTCGCGGAGACTGATAGCCTGATAACGATATATTTTGCTTCTTGGAAGCATGACGGCTGATTCATTGTTGGAACGGTGACCAGTGCAGATCCTGATCAGACTGTGCGGATGCACAGGCTGATCCGGATCTACACTGGTCACAAAACCCATCAGCCCCAATTCTCTAGTCACAGCCACAATTGACAGCACATTGTAGATACATACCTTTAGAACAAAAACTTGAGCATGTGCTTATAACACTTTTGGCCCATGTTCACCTACATCATAGTTTGATTGGCATTTCGGATGACTTAATATGTTATGTTCTAAGGAATATGTCTACTGTGTGCTATCAATTATATCAACCTATGTTGTTATTTACCGCCCCAGTTGTGTGACATGGTCCGCGTACCACAAGAACATGTTGGCCAGTGTGGACTACGGAGGCACCATCACCCTGTGGGACGCCTTTACCGGTCATAAGTCCAAAGTCGTTCAGGTTTGTCTTCTGTTTATTGATACCATATATCTGAAGAATATTGCATTGTATGAAAATATTTTTTAAAAAATGGGCATTTTCCTATTTAAAATGATAGTGGGGTTGTTGTATTTTACGGGACATTGGCATTTTAACCCTTTCACCCCTCTGTAACTGGAATGGATTTGGATATGTTAATTTGCAACCAATTCAATCGTCACAAAATTATTTTCAGACTAGTCCATTTATGAAAAGGGGGTGTTTTTTTCTCTCAAAAATATGAAAATTACTTGCAAAAAGTGCAGATCCTGATGTTACGAGCCGGCTCATCTGGATCTACTGTTTGCCAATACCACTATACTGGTGTTGAAAGGGTTAACAAAATGCCATCACATGTTGGGACGTTAAACCCATTCACTTCCACTTTTAACATAAACAATAGAAATGAACCTTTAACAATAGACCATCACATGTTTGTAGGAGCATGAGAAGCGATGTTGGAGTGTCAACTTCAACCGGATGGATTCCAAGTTGATCTCATCGGGGTCTGATGATGCCAAAGGTACGGCACTACTGTCTGTTTCACGAAAGCTGCCCAAATTTTACGGTCATATAAACAATTCAAAAACAATATTTTTTTCGATAGTATTAAATTAAAGGGAAATTTAAGAATGAGCCTTTTTTTTTTTTTTTCGTGAAATTTGGTCAAATATTGGTTTTATTACGAAAAATTGATTTCTCTATGGGAAATTTTTTTGGAAATTGACTCCGAAACCTAGCTAGATAGCTTGGAAATGATCCAACTAAGAAAACAAAAGTTAAATTTTGAAAATCGGTCCAGGATTACTGAAATTCTAAAATATTTCCCCATGTTAAATCCCCATAGACATCTTCACTGTCTATTGGGATTTAACATGGGGAAATTTTGTTTTCGCAATAAAATCAATATTTGACCAAATTTCACGAAATAAAAAGAAGGCTCATTCTTAAATTTTCCTTTAATTTAATATTATCATAAAATATATGGTTTTTTAATTGTTTATATGGCCGTAAAATTTGGGCAGCTTTCGTGAAACAGACAGTAATGCACATCTCAGCTTTTTTCCTGTTGTGGTTAATTAAGGATCAGGGTTTATCCTTACAGGAATGCTGACTTACATGGTTTGGCCCTCATGTACATGTTTGGCCTTCTGATACTTGAGAGCTAAATCCTGTTATGCCCCAGTAAAAAGTAATAAGATTAGTGCGGATCATATTACTTTTGGGGTTGGAGCTAAGTGAGTGGTGTGGAATGGCCCTGGCACCAATAGCCTATTTCACCAAAATTGCAAAGTATACTTATCTAGCAAAGTACACTTTGGGGGAGAAATTTTCAATTTAAGGATACATGTATTATTTTTATTAGCCAGGTTTTTTGAAAAAAAATCCAGGCTATTGGATTGGCAAAAGCCGGGCCGGTGGGCGGCGTCCACAATCAAATCCAGGCTATTGGATTGGCGAAAGCCGGGCGGGCGGGCGGCGGGCGGCGTCCACAATCAATGTTAAGTTTTCGTGTTTGAGTCCATTTCTTTGTTACTGTACCACCTAGGACCACCAAACTTTCACAGCTTCATAATCAAGGGGTGCCCACCACATATCACTATCCAACATGTTACTTTTTTTTTAACTTGACCCATTTTTTTCGCACAATCGACTTAGCCATTTTCAATGTTAAGTTTTCGCGTTTACAATGTTAAGTTTTCGTGTTTAAGTCCATTTCTTTGGTACTGTACCACCTAGGACCACCAAACTTTCACAGTTTCATAATCAAGGGGTGCCCACCACATATCACTATCCAACATGTTACTTTTTTAGCCAGGTTTTTTTAAAAAAAATCCAGGCTATTGGATTGGCGAAAGCCTTTCGGCGGGCGGGCGTCGTCCACAATCAATGTTAAGTTTTCGTGTTTGAGTCCATTTCTTTGTTACTGTACCACCTAGGACCACCAAACTTTCACAGCTTTCTCACAGCTTCATAATCAAGGGTGCCCACCACATATCACTATCCAACATGTTACTTTTTTTTTAACTTCACCCATTTTTTCCGCGTAATCGACTTAGCCATTTTCATGTTAAGTTTTCGGCGTTACAAGGTGTTAAGTTTTCGCGTTTACATGTTAAGTTTTCGTGTTTAAGTCAATTTCTTTCGTACTGTACCACCTAGGACCACCAAACTTTCACAGCTTCGTAATCAAGGGGTACCCACCACATATCACTATCCAACATGTTACTTTTTTTTTTTAACTTCACCATTTTTTTCCGCGCAGTCGACTTAGCCATTTTCAATGTTAAGTTTTCGCGTTTACAATGTTAAGTTTTCGTGTTTAAGTCCATTTCTTTGGTACTGTACACTAGGACCACCAAACTTTCACAGCTTCATAACCAAGGGGTGCCTACCACATACAACTATCCAACATGTGACCATTTTTTTACCTTCACCTATTATTTCTACGTAATTGACTTAGCCATTTTCAACGTTAACTTTTTAACGTACGTCTGGTTAGAGTTTTTTGGTTAAAACTTTTTCGTTATACTATATCTTTGCAACTGCTCGCCCATTACCTTGAAACTTCACATGGGTGTTTATCATCATCCATATTTTCATTCTAACCCCCAACCGTGCGGCCCCTGTGCCCAATGTCAAGGTCAAATTACTTTGAATTTTTTTGTTAAAGTTTTTTCGTGTACTATATCTCTGCAACTGCTTCACCCAATACCTTGATACTTCACATGGGTGTTTATCATCATTGTCGCACCTGCTTGCGGAAAGCGTGATCCTGTGCCCAATGTCAAGGTCAAATTACTTTGAATTTTTTTGTTAAAGTTTTTTTTTTCGTGTACTATATCTGCAACTGCTTCACCCAATACCTTGATACTTCACATGGTGTTTATCATCATTGTCGCACCTGCTTGCGGAAAGCGCGATCCTGTGCCCAATGTCAAGGTCAAATTACTTTGAATTTTTTTGTGAAAGTTTTTTCGTGTACTATATCTCTGCAACTGCTTCACCCAATACCTTGATACTTCACAATGGTGTTTATCATCATTGTCGCATCTGCTTGCGGAAAGCGAGATCCTGTGCCCTATGTCAAGTTCAAATTACTTTGAATTTTTTTGTTAAAGTTTTTTCGTGTACTATATCTCTGCAACTGCTTCACCCAATACCTTGATACTTCACATGGGTGTTTATCATCATTGTTGCACCTGCTTGCGGAAAGCGCGATCCTGTGCCCAATGTCAAGTTCAAATTACTTTGAATTTATTTGTTAAAGTTTTTTCGTGTACTATATCTCTGCAACTGCTTCACCCAATAACCTAGATGATACATTCACATGGGTGTTTTATCATCATTGTCGCATCTGCTTAGCGGAAAGCGAGATCCTGTGCCCTATGTCAAGTTCAAATTACTTTGAATTTTTTTGTTAAAGTTTTTTCGTGTACTATATCTCTGCAACTGCTTCACCCAATACCTTGATACTTCACATGGGTGTTTATCATCATTGTTGCACCTGCTTGCGGAAAGCGCGATCCTGTGCCCAATGTCAAGTTCAAATTACTTTTGAATTTAGAATTTTAAATTTGTTCGTCGTACTATATCTCTGCAACTGCTTCACCCAATACCTTGATACTTCACATGGGTGTTTATCATCATTGTCGCATCTGCTTTGCGGAAAGCGAGATCCTGTGCCCTATGTCAAGTTCAAATTTCTTTGAATTTTTTTTGTTAAAGTTTTTTTAAAGTTTTTTCGTAGTACTATATCTCTGCAACTGCTTCACCCAATACCTTGATACTTCACATGGGTGTTTATCATCATTGTCACACCTGCATTGCGGAAAGCGCGATATCGTCAGCATTTTGGCATACGTCCGTCCGTTCGTCCGTGTGTCCGGTTGTAAAGTTTTTTGTTTTTTTTGGTTAAAGTTTTTTCCATCTACTATATTTTTTTTAGTGTCCATGCCTCGCCCCAAGGCGCGACATGCAGGCCACGGCCATCTAGTCTACAAAAAGTGGGTATAATTATGTTATCCAAGTGTCTATGCTTGGAAAAAACCTGGCCTTCGTGGCTTTGCCCTCGTTTTCGTTAGTTTTTAACTTGACCCATTTTTTCCGCGCAGTCGACTTAGCCATTTTCAATATTAAGTTTTCGCGTTTACAATGTTAAGTTTTCGTGTTCAAGTCCATTTCTTTGGTACTGTACCACCTAGGACCACCAAACTTTCACAGCTTCATAACCAAGGGGTGCCTACCACATACAACTATCCAACATGTGACCATTTTTTTACCTTCACCTATTATTTCTACGTAATTGACTTAGTCATTTTCAACGTTAACTTTTTAACGTACGTCTGGTTAAATTTTTTGCTTAAAACTTTTTCGTTATACTATATCTCTGCAACTGCTTCGCCCATTACCTTGAAACTTCACATGGGTGTTTATCATCATCCATATTTTCATTCTAACCCCCAACCGTGCGGCCACTGTGCCCAATGTCAAGGTCAAATTACTTTGAATTTTTTTGTTAAAGTTTTTTCGTGTACTATATCTCTGCAACTGCTTCACCCAATACCTTGATACTTCACATGGGTGTTTATCATCATTGTCGCATCTGCTTGCGGAAAGCGAGATCCTGTGCCCTATGTCAAGTTCAAATTTCTTTGAATTTTTTTGTTAAAGTTTTTTCGTGTACTATATCTCTGCAACTGCTTCACCCAATACCTTGATACTTCACATGGGTGTTTATCATCATTGTCACACCTGCTTGCGGAAAGCGCGATATCGTCAGCATTTTGGCATACGTCCGTCCTCTTCGTACCGTGTGTCCGGTTAAAGTTTTTTGGTTAAAGTTTTTCCATCTACTATATTTTTTTAGTGTCCATGCCTCGCCCCAAGGCGCGACATGCAGGCCACGGCCATCTAGTCTACAAAAAGTGGGTATAATTATGTTATCCAAGTGTCTATGCTTGGAAAAAAACCTGGCCTTCGTGGC
>CM055278.1:49171278-49477603 GCA_029237695.1 Conchocele bisecta
TCCAACGGGTGATTTCTCGCTGCTGAGAAGTGTAAAGATACTCCATGTCTGCAGGGTACCCATATGTATTGCTACTCCCCACGGCCTCTCGGATATTATCCCCCCTCCTCTTTACATCTTCCATAAATATGGTTACTAATTGTTTTGGAGAAGTATCGCATATGTGAGTTATACTGTTGGATAGAGTATCTCCTATACTAACACTTATTGGGACATGTTCGTTTATAAACTCTAGATCTTTATTTGGGTTACGCATTTCTTTACTTCTGTCTAAATATGCTTCAAAATCGTATACAATATGATAAGGGTAAATCACTGTAGGAGGCTTTTCGAGTTCCTTTACATCCTCAGGTTTACAAATTGCATCATACTCGCATTCAAAAATAGTTACTAATTTGCACTTACCCTCAATTGCTTCTCTCTCGTTGGATCTTCTAAGCTTATTTTTATAATCTTTGCAATGTTTGGGACACCCGTGCCAATAACATCCGTGAAATTGATAAACCGTATCAGTCATAGGGCAATACCCATCCACTGGGGCTCCCGCAATTATTCTTTCTCCACCGTGGCCACATACTGCAGTGTGAATGTGGGGTCCTGGCAAAGATTTTATCCAACTAATTGATTTCTTGCTACAACTGGGTTTTGGATAGAAAGCTCTTTCGAACGCTGATACTGGTCGATCTATTTTTTCCCCTTTACACGATACTTTGGTTAATCCCTTCATACAAGTCAATGCATGCCGGGTTAAATTACTGACCTTTGTGAAACGTTGTTTACAGTCAAAACAGCAATAATTGTTTTCAGAGGCTTTATTCATATCTGTAATAAGGAAGGCGTGATCGTTATAGATGCCTATTTTCATCTTTTTATTACCAATCTTGTCGTAATGAGCTGCTACTTTTCTTAAATACCATGTTCCCTCTTCTGTAGGTTCGTATGCATCAATACCTATTTTAAAACACTCTTCTATTTTCTTGATATCTCCAAATAGTATGGGGCCTTCGGGTTTCGGTAATTTATGGGTTTTACAAAACTGCAAATACTTTTGCTGGAGTTCTTTGGTCAATGTCAAGCACCTATCGGTCCTAAGCTTCGAAGTGTGGAGGGCCAAGCATCTAAATAAACAAAGATCATCATTGAAACTATCCAGGGCTTCATCCCTTTCTTATAACGCAACCACTACTGGCATTCGACCTCCTGCCACTTTTCGGATTGTATTCCCAGCATCACCTTGGGGATTTCATACCCCTTTAAAGCTGTTCCATATACTATTTTAACGCTGACACCCATCCATCTTACAAACCTCCATTTTGTGCTTGGCCTATCTATCTTATCTATGTTTAATCTATGCTCTTCTTGTTTATTAATCCACTCTTCAACCTCATCGTAACCCCTTAACCACGGACTTCCGGATAAATTTTTATAAAATACCAACGTTGTCGGCTTTCCTCTTGCGTCTCTCTCCTCTTGGTGAATTAATTTGTAAGAAAAAGAGAATCTTAGGTAAAAACTGTCAGTTAACTAAGGCTCTAACTCGCCCATTATCCTTTTGCTGTTATTTATTTGAAGTTTTCTTTTCAGGGTTATTGTAGTTATCCTACGCCCTTTTACTACTTCTTTTTCTTTTTGTTTATAATCTTCTAATATTTCCCTACCTTCTCTATTTACTGTTGTAATAAACGCGCTTTCTGCACTCGTTTTTGAGGTTTGCCGATGTTCCTGCTTCTAAGACTGAGGGAAGCCTCATCAGCTATATTCTGTGCTATCTTTTCTATATTCTTTTTTTCCACCCCCAAATTAAATACCCCCCGAGACATTGCACGAGCCATTCTTTTCATAAATTCATCATTTTTTTTCCTTATTTATTAGTGTAGTTAACCCCCTCCCTTTCCCTTAACCTGTTTGAAAAAGGTGTACCCTTATTCTTATTAATTCAGACCTTAATTCCCGAATCCTAGGGGAAGAACTTTTAGATGGATTTACACCCCTTTTACGCTTTTATCATCCTTGTGCGAGTCAACTTAGGGCGAGGCGCTCTCGTAACTTTTTTACGTATATCTGTCATTTTTTTAATCGTGGAAATTTATTGTTTTATATAAATACCTGTATGGCTTATGTTCAATAGGGTGTTTTTCATGTTTGACAATTAATTAATTATAACACCTCATACTACAGTATAGAACACATATTTTGTCGGGGCTAGGGGGCTTTCTGCTAGTTTTTCTCGTGTTCAATAGGGTGTATTAAAACATTCCCACAGTATAAAATAGGGCACAGTTCGTACGCTACCCAAAGCCATCTCGCTCCGTTTTCGATATGGACTAGAAAAAGAGCGGCCATTCCTATATGGGAGACCTCCCGCGTATATCGACTTACTATTTCGTTGGGTAGCCGAAACCCTTGCAAATCGACTTACTATTTCGTTGGGTAGCCGAAACCGCTGCAAATCGGGGACACATTTTACAAACTTTGGTGGTATCATTTTGTTTTACTGTGGGTTGTATTTATTTCGCTTTAAATTAACAGGAAATTTTACTATTTTTGGTACCTATGGGGCTACCCACTGCTTTCAATTCTTCCCCCACACTTCGCGGTAACGAACTGACTCCCTATATACTAATCTACATACCGAGTCAAAACTGAATTACCGCCCCTTATAAAATAAGTGAATCTGAGAGCTATTCAATGTTCACCAAATTAATACTAACATAGATCTACATGTAAACTGAAAACACATTATTATCATTAAATTAAAACACGTAGCTTGTATTCATAATTGAAACACACAAAAAAAACGGTGTGTAGACTACAGTACTGTCTTAACAGAAACTTCTACGATCACTATTACTTGATTATATTGTTATTAATGAAACCAAGCGATACAGTAGGGCTGGTGTGGTTGGCTATGTCTCGTTTCGTTCCGTTTTTTACTAATGAACCAAGGCGACCAAAACTTTTTTTCTGACAACTGATTAGTCTATTGGCTTAGTACATGGTTTGTGCATTGTATGCTTACTCTGCGACAACGGGCGGGAAGTCTGGCTGGATCATTGGCGATTGCATGTAGACATGTTCAGTGGTGCATAAATGGCACACAATACTATTTATTGCCATGGTAAACAGATTGATTCAGAATGGGTTAATTACCAGTACAACATTATAGTTGTTGCTATCAACTTTCTGTAGTATTGATAGAATATGTTTATATTAATTAAACAAACGATTTCAGTATAATTGTTGAAAATTACTACGTGGAATATAAGTTTGCTGTGGATGAATTTGCGATAAACTCATGTGGGAACACTGAATGTTATATGTCACTTAAAGAACAACTTGAAAGAGATTTGTATGACTAATGTAGCGTTTGACGAAAATTTGCCCCTTGGGGTAAAATACCCCTGTTCCGTTTATATGACGAAAATTTGCCCCTATGGGTATTTCTAATGTACCGTTTATATGACATTTAAAAAGTGGAGGTCAACTTATGATCAAGTATATTGTGTTGAACACGATTTGTCCACCTGTACGTGATATAATCCACGAGATTTAGCTGGTTTTTGACGCAGACAAACGTTTTCAGATTGAACGTTGCCTGGACAAAAGTCGGTGTCCGATCTCCGTACTCCGGCAAAACCGACAATGTCTAATATCAGACCTGCGTATCCGAGGATGTAGTCAATTAAATGAATTTGATGAAATATTATTACATTGGTTATTTCGAAAATATCCAGAGATCACGACCGCCCCTGTTTAAAATAGTTTCTAACTGTGACAGGATATAAAATAAATTCATCGGAATCACAGACGGACACATGAACAGATGGACGCGCGTAGTACTAAATGCAACCCACCATTATCCTGTATGTGACAACTATACATATTGGACGACAACAAAAAAGATTTGCCCCTGGGGTAAACTTAATGTACCGTTTATATGTCGAAAATATCCCTAGGGGCAAATTTCCACCTCTTGGGTAGGGGTATTTTGCCCCTAGGGTTATATTTACCCCTAGGGGCAAACGCGATCACATGACATTAGTTTGCCCATAGGGGTATTATACCCCTCGGGGCAAATTTGGTCATACAAACAGGGCATAAGTAATCTGCTATTATTTCGCAATTAATTATTTTCATAAAACGACGGAGTCTGACACCGGTGCTAGGGAGTTAGCATAAGAATATCAGGGCTACGGAGTCTTCGTGATTTATTATCTACAAATTGTAATCAACTTGGAGACGGTGTATGTCCTTGGTAGGTATATGTTCAACTCTTATTATATAATGATATGAGTTTTTATTTCCGCAAGAAACTATATGTTGTGACAACTAACTATAACCGTCTCGTCAACACGGTTCCAATTATGTTCACAATATATACTTTTGTGTAGTTCTCTTGTTTCCACTGATCAGTTAATGCAGAAAGTACGGAAACGTGTCATGCCCACGTGGCCATGGTCTTAGTTAGTAAGAGCACGCTTCCTGTAATAAGACGGAAATAAGAGCATGGTTATTGTGCATAAGCCCATACAAATTTAGCTCCGCCCACCTCGTTAGCTTCATTTATGGAAAATATACCACATGCGTTTATTATAGGAATGAAATATTGACACTGATTGATTGATTGAATGAGGTTTTATGTCCTTGAACAACAACAACAAGGTCACATACAGATGGGAATACATCTGTAATTCTACCTATATCCTTTATTATAGGAATGAATGGCCTTTTTGTGGAATTTATCGGGGTATAAACTTGGAAAAGTCGCGGGAATACTGGACGAAGGCCGGAAGGCCTCGTCCAGTATTCCCGCGACTTTTCCAAAATTCCTCAAAAAGGCCATTCATTCCTTATAATTCCAACATTTGAAATAAATTCATCAAGAAAATGTGTTTATTTTCCGTTTTCTTAAGAATTATTTTAACTGCGCCTCACGGTTACGGAAAGTAGTTTGGCATGGGAGTTTACTGGGATATAAATTTTGGACAGAGACTTGCTACGGGCCAATCAAATGTTAGGGAATTGTGTAAATATTTTTGTGCTGGAATTGTAATGCTAAAGGTCTTTGGGCTATGGTACAAGTGATTTTGTTGGTCGTGTAGGGCACATTACTTGAGATCAGGATATTGTAAATTCAGATTTGAAACTGCAGGGAGGGAACAAAGTCATAAATATGTTGCATGTAGTAGAAATATTTACTACGTAAGGCGTACACGAATTGGCTGGAAAATGTTCAACTTTTCCAGGTTTATTGAATTTATCAAAACCTTTAATCATTGGCATAAGAGGGATATAAAATCACTAGAACATGTTTTGACATATCTATATCCATGTTCATATTACCAAATCAGTTGCAATTTGGTCCCAACTTATAGATATCGATCGTCCTACCTAAGTTTCCTGATCGAACTAGACCTTGTTGTTAATCAGACGTGAAACCTAATTTGACTCAATCACCAAAAATAATCAGTTTATGCCACAGTTTATATGTGTAAACAACCAATTGCTGTGTGTTGCCTATGGCTGAAGAACAGGTACAATACACATTGCTGTGTTTTGCAAAGAGAAAATGGATTTTTCTTTTTCGCAAAAACGACATAAGTATGTGCCAAACTCCCTCCCGGGACCACCAAAAAATGCAGCTCATGAAGACGTGTTTGCTGCGCCATATTTCATCAAAATCTGTTGCCTATTAAGGAAAATATCAAATAATACTTATTTTGGAGTGTGCGCGCTTTCAGCCATTGTTGTTGTTGTTGTAACCACGTGATCATGCACATTGGTTTACACCACCCTCAAGGTGTGGGATCACGTGGTTTTCGAACCCGATTCTCCGACGTGATGTAAACTGTGACGTAATGTTTACAGTAGATTTTTTTAACCAGATGGCCGAAGCCCGCATGTCGAGCCCACCTAGGAATTTGATGTCTCGGTGTGTATTTATTTGAAGTTTGAATTAAGGGTTGTGGAGATATAAGGTAATTACAAAGTATGTAAAAGCATTTAACGCAAATTTTTAAGTCATTTGACCTTGATCTTGGGCGTGTGGGCTGATGGGTGGGCTATAGAATGAAAATATGGATGATAATAAATATTTTTTGAAGTTTGAAGTAAATCGGAGTAAGTGTTGTGGAGATATAAGGTATGTAAAAACTTTAACACAAATTTCAAAGTCATTTTACCTTGACCTTGGGCATGTGGACCATGGGCAGGCTATGGAATGAAAATATGGATGATGAAAAGGAAGTATTGTAAGTAAATTGGAGTAACAATTGTGGAGATATAAGGTATGAAAAAAACTTTAATGCAGATTTTATGATAACGCAAACTTCTAAGTCATTTGACCCTTGACCTTGGGGCACAGGGGCCGCATGAGTAGGACACCGAATGATTATATGGATGATTACCAATAACAGGCCGTCAAGTGAGGGATTGGTAAAAAAAATTAGGAAAATAGGAATTCAGACGTGAAAAAATATAGGAATAAAAATAGGAAAATATAGTCTAAAAATATAAGAATAAAATGTTATTATATAAGATTTTTTCCCCAAACAGATTTTATGGCCAACCTGACCTTTTAATATTTTTATTGATAATTTGTGTTGTATTGCTCAAAGCATTTTACCAGATGACCTGATTATCATGAAATTATGCACACTTGATTGCATTTTTATGCTAAAGAAATGAGTGAGCATAGCAAACAAGGTTTTGTTTAATGGTAGGACCCAATCACAAGGGCATTATTTCATGATAATCTGCTAACCTGGTTAAATAAACACCTTTTTTACATTTCACACATATATTGTACATGTATTTTATAAAAAGCAAAATGAATTAAGTGTAAAATATATAGAGAATAGTAGGTTAGTGCCGTCAATGGCAAAACATATCTGGCAAGGCTTAGGGAACGGGATGGGCGAGGCTCTACCGAGCACATCCCGTTTCCGAGCCGCGCCAGATATTTTTCCATTCACGGCACTAACCTACTATTCAATTTATCCCGTCAACACCTACAAATGGCTTTAAAATGCAAACAAATAACCCCAGTCACCGCACATATTCATACGCAGTGATTAGGTCGTATTGACAGGATATCAAAAATGTTTCACGGCACCGTGTTTCACGGCACATACGCACTGTGTTGACGGGATAAAAATGTAAATTGTGCAAATTATTTTCTGGGGACAGGTCATAGTGAAAGCGACTGTCTTGTGATTCAGAGGCGTGTCTGAGAACATTATTTGATTGGTCGAAGGAAATACGTAACTGCCACGTTACTGATGTCATTTAAGAGCTCCTTATCAATTTATTCCCTATTTATTAAGGAAGAAAATCAATGATACATTTGTAAAAGTAAAATACGCATTTAATTTGAAATCTGGGGGTATAATACTCTTTAGATACAAAACTTATCTGGAGCTCTGTCATTTCTCCATATACGCTCGTGAAAGACGAGTCAAGGTGTGGGATCACGTGTTTCCGAACGGCGTGACGTCAAATTAGCACAAGTACTGTGCCGGACAGAGCGCATGGTGTTGAATAATTAACACAACTACACTGTGAAATCAATGGATTGTGTATGGCACTGTTAACGTTTTTCAATGTAATGTAATGTTTATTCAGCAATAGGCCTACTGGCCCTTGAGCATACAATATAATACAACAAAATATTTATCACAAGACGACAAACAGTGGTGAAGTATATATTGATTCACTAGTAAATACATGCATACGGTATTCATCATGCGTGCCAAACTATAATGCATTTGCATTATACTTTGGCCCACGATGTGAATACCATGTTAACGTTTTTCAATCCAGCGGGCAAGGGGGCTGGGGGGGGTGGGGGATTTCTTGACAACATACACTGTGGCGTGGGAAGTATTGTACTACATATTCCAAAGGATTACCTCTGACACGATTCAGAAGTAGCAATTGTGTCTGTTTTGGTAAATAAAAATCTTGTTCCGTTCCGTAAAGTACCAATTACCCTAGGTGATTAGTACTTTATGGAACGGAACGGAACAAGACAATTTTTACACCAAATCGGACAAGAACTGCCACGGATACAGGGCATGATGTATAACAATTATGAGCACTACACTATTGCATCATTGTATTATGTATATGCCACTGTTAGCGTTTTACAGTCCAGCGGGCATGGGGTATATGGGGGTGGGGGTATATAATTGGTGACTTTCTTGAAAACATACAGAGTGGCGGGTTAAGATTTAGACTATATATTCCAAAGGATTTCCTCTGACACGATTCAGAAATGATGTTTGTGTCTGTTTTGGTCACATTCTCCTCTGGTGTTCATGGAGTCATGTGAGCGAATTAGGGCCATCATGGACCTCTTGTTTTTCTTGTTCCGTTCCGTTCCACAGAATACAGTTACCCATATAGGTAACTGTATTTTGCGGAACGAAACGGAACAAGGTGAATATGATGAAACACCCAGCTAAACAATATTCTGAGATGTTTTTATCCAAGCATATTTGCTTGGATATAGTCCTTATACGGTTTTTGAGACCTCACATGTTTTATGCAAATGAGTAATTGTCGACCAACGAACGTACTTCATGCTTCATGATTCTAGCTACGCCACGTGAGAGAGTTCCAAAGCGAGCGGTGCATTATGAACGTGTCACTCACATTTTTGGCCAGCTACATTTTTTTTCAGCTACAGTTATATTTTTAAAAACAGTTTGTGATTTTATATAATTAACTGTCGTGTTTCATAATAAATATTTTGTTAGGAAGGTTATATTTTTAGCGCAATGATCGACCGCATCCACATGTAATTTAATACGTAGTTATACGCCATGAAAAATAGTTCATGATAGTGAGCTAACATTATATTGTGTAGTGTAACATGTGTTGTTAATTTTTCTGTACGACATTTATATTACAAAATGTTTATCTGATTTAATATAATATAAAACTGACATGTATTAATTTGAGTATATTATTTTTCACGCGCAATGATACAATTAACCTCGTGTCTCATGAAAAGTAGTTTCCGCCATTTTATGCCGACAAATTACATAATCGTTTACATAGTCATAGGTTAATGGCTCGATAAAATCCAACATTGGACAGCGAAATGATGATGATTTAAAACAGAAACATTGTTTTTTGTTTTTTTACAGTTACATACCGCATGCTTTAAATAATCATCTTGAGCCATCGATATTATTAATCAGTGTCCATTTTACTTAAAACATCAACTAATCTATAATGACGTTACACAGAAAATGCAGTACGATACACTTCACAAAGGAAACATTGTCTTAGAGTTTGAATAATTTTAGGTTCCACCGAACGAACGAGTACGCCGAAATATATTTCCGTACAAATCCAAAAACCTATTTATTATATACCTGTTTCAACAAAACATGCATCCTAATCATTAAATAATCCGATAGTGTGATGAAATGCGACTATTATTTTTGTTGATGGCTTCAGTTTATGCAAATTGACAAGGTCATTTCGCGCACTTGAATCGATACAATAAATTTCAGGGGTTGAAATTTCACTCGCCCAGCTCGCCATGGCGAGTGCTTTTTGTGGCGGTCGAGTACTTTCTACAGGCACTCGCCCAGTTTGGCGAGTGAAAGATTTGGTCAGGATTTTTTTTTGGAAGAAATTGCCAATTAATTCCATCGATAACGGCCAACAAATGGTATTAATTCAGCGACCATTTGTTGTTTACATTTTACGTCAATTTGCGTATTCAAGCAGTGTCTATGTACACGGTTACGGGTAGAATCTCTAGCGATTTTGAACATGGTCCATATCGGGCAAGTTTAATTCACGGATTATTTGTCGGCTTTACGCGGCCGGGCTAACAAATAATAGGACTGCGAGTATAGACTAGTGTATACGCAGCCACATATATCGTCTCGTATACAGTTGGGTTAACGCGCATTTCAGACGCCGAACATAACGGCTTGGCACGAAACGGTCGGCGCCGGGTCCGAAACCATTGAATTTAGTAATTAAGGCAGCACGCAGCGCATGCAAACATAGCCACTATAACTAAATCTATGTCACTCAACGCTTATAGAAAATAAGAAGTGTGCAAGCCTCTGAGCAAATTCGCTGCTATTTGTTTGTTTATGTTCATTTAATACTTAAAATATAAATAACAATAATAGTGAATATGTCCCGTACGTTTTGGTAATGATCATATGTAAAAGCTTTTTTTTTATAAATAAGATGCAACATTACAAAAACTGGAAATAGCAATTTATTTAAAAAAAAAACTGGGCAAGTAACTTTTTGACCTGGGCAAGTACTTTTTTTTTATTTTCTATCTACCTTGGTTCTACCTTGGTTGAAGGCCGTTTCTTGTAAGCTAGGCTTGTACTGGCCTATTTTAGCGTCAAATTGGATAATTGTCTTTGAAACTGGGGGAAGAGCGCAACTAAATCATGGTTAACATGTCTGTACAATATTTTCACGTGTTGAATTTGCTGGGTCTCTTCTTCCAGGCGGAGTTGAGTGAACTTTTGAAACTATTTAGTGTGTTCGAATTTACACAATCATTAGGGAGTGCATTCCAGTCTGTGACGACTCTTTGAGAGAATACTTTTTGTCGCAACTGCGAAGGATTTCAGGACTTTCAGTCCTTTGATTGTTCTTCATTTATTATGTATTCATGTATCAGTAGCCAACAGGTACAACAAAATGATTTACTAATAGGAATAAAATACACGCATGTTTACCATTAATTGTGCATGTTTTCTGTGTGGAGCCTTACATTTGGAACCCAGATGGAAACCTAATATTCACCGCTATTCCCCAGAACGGCACCCATTTCAGCATACTGACAATCTGGTAACGTAAGTAACTCCTACCACATGTTTTCTGTGAGGAACCCTCCTTTGCAACTGTGTAAAACAACATTCACCTGTGTTTCCCCACAACGACCCAATTTCAACACTGGTAACGTAACTTTCTCCTACCATCATGTTGAGTTAGTCTATTGTTTCACTTAACTATTTTTTGTCGCGCCTGCTTTAGCAGAAGCGCGACTATAGTCGTCGTATTTTCCGTCGTCGTCGTCCGCGTCATCCGGTTTTTTTTGTAAGGCAAATGCGTTAAAAGTTATTGTTTTTTCACAATATCTCTTTAACCCCTTGCCAGACATTGATAATATTTCACATCAATGTTTGTCTAGGGATGATGCTTCATTACGCACACTCCCACATCCAAATTATCAAGGTCAAGGTCATTTATTTACTTGTAATGTTCACCGGTTTTGTAACAGAAATACGTTAAAGTTATTGTTTTTTCACAATATCTCTTTAACCCCTTGCCAGACTTTGATAATATTTCACATCAATGTTTTTCTACGGATGATGCTTCATTACGCACACCCCCACATCCAAATTATCAAGGTCAAGGTCATTTATTTACTTGTAATGTTCACTGGTTTTGTAACAGAAATACGTTAAAAGTTATTGTTTTTTCACATATCTCTTTAACCTTGCCAGACACTGATAATATTTCATATCAATGTTTGTCTAGGGATGATGCTTCATTACGCACACCCCCACATCCAAATTTTGAAGGTCAAGGTCATTTATTTCCTTGTAATGTTCACCGGTTTTGTAACAGAAATGCGTTAAAAGTTATTGTTTTTTTACAATATCTCTTTAACCCATTGCCAGACTTTGATAATATTTCACATCAATGTTTGTCTAGGAATGATGCTTCATTACGCACAACCCCACATCCAAATTTTGAAGGTCAAGGTCATTTATTTACTTGTAATGTTCACCGGTTTTGTAACAGAAATACGTTAAAAGTTATTGTTTTTTCACAATATCTCTTTAACCCCTTGCCAGACACTGATAATATTTCATATCAATGTTTGTCTAGGGATGATGCTTCATTACGCACACCCCCACATCCAAATTTTGAAGGTCAAGGTCATTTATTTCCTTGTAATGTTCACCGGTTTTGTAACAGAAATGCGTTAAAGTTATTGTTTTTTCACAATATCTCTTTAACCCATTGCCAGACTTTGATAATATTTCACATCAATGTTTGTCTAGGAATGATGCTTCATTACGCACAACCCCACATCCAAATTTTGAAGGTCAAGGTCATTTATTTACTTGTAATGTTCACCGGTTTTGTAACAGAAATACGTTAAAGTTATTGTTTTTTCACAATATCTCTTTAACCCCTTGCCAGACACTGATAATATTTCATATCAATGTTTGTCTAGGGATGATGCTTCATTACCCCACATCCAAATTTTGAAGGTCAAGGTCATTTATTTACTTGTAATGTTCACCGGTTTTGTAACAGAAATACGTTAAAGTTATTGTTTTTTCACAATATCTCTTTAACCCCTTGCCAGACACTGATAATATTTCATATCAATGTTTGTCTAGGGATGATGCTTCATTACGCACACCCCCACATCCAAATTTTGAAGTTCAAGGTCATTTATTTACTTGTAATGTTCACCGGTTTTGTAACAGAAATACGTTAAAGTTATTGTTTTTTCACAATATCTCTTTAACCCCTTACCACACTTTAATAATATTTCACATCAATGTTTGTCTAGGGATGATGCTTCATTACGCACACGCCCACATCCAAATTCTCAAGGTCAAGGTCATTTATTTACTTATAATTTTGTTTCACCGTTTTGTGTTAACAGAAAATGCGTTAAAGTTATTGTTTTTTCACAATATCTCTTTAACCCCATCCCTTGCCCAGACATTGATAATATTTCATATCAATGTTTGTCTAGGGATGATGCTTCATTTACGCACACCCCCATACCCCCATATCCAAAGTCTGAAGGTCAAGGTCATTTATTTGCTTGTAATGTTCACCGTTTTGTAACAGAAATGCATTAAAGTTATTGTTTTTTCACAATATCTCTTTAACCCCTTGCCAGACTTTGATAATATTTCACATCAATGTTTGTCTAGGAATGATGCTTCATTACGCACACCCCCACATCCAAATTTTGAAGGTCAAGGTCATTTATTTACTTGTAATGTTCACCGCATTTGTAACAGAAATGCGTTAAAGTTATTATTTTTTCACAATATCTCTAACCCCTTTCCAGACATTGATAATATTTCACATCAATGTTTGTCTATGGATGATGCTTCATTATGCACACGCCCACATCCAAATTCTGAAGGTCAAGGTAATTTATTTACTTGTAATGTTCACGGTCAAATGCCTCGGCAGGCGCGACACCACTTCCGTGGCGGAATTCTTGTTTTCTTGTTCCGTTCCGTTCCGCAAAATACAGTTACCCATATGGGTAGTTGTATTTTGCGGAACGGAACGGAACAAGATGAATATGCGCAGTATACTACAAATAATGCACAGAATATATGAAGAATATGTGTCCATGAAACTTTACAGACAGCTTTACCTCATAGATGGCTCAATACCCTGCGAATCCATTGTGAAACTTGACATTCACCAGCTTTCAGCAACGGTCCCATTTCAACACACTCATAAAGTAATTAACTCCTACAATTGTTTTGACTTAGCCTATTGTTTCATTTAACTATTTTTGTAGTCGTGCCCGCTTGCGGAAAGCCCGATATAGTAGGCACAGTGGCTTGCGCCAAACAAACGTTTTTGTTATGTACTATCCAGCTCTCGGCGGGCGCGACATGTGAGCCGCGGCTATCTTTTTTAGCTCACCTGAGCGAAGCTCATGTGAGCTATTGTTACCGCAATGTGTCCGTCGTCGTCCGTCGTCATCCGTGAACATTTTCAAACGTCTTCTCCTCGGTAACCATTGGGTCTATAGTCACCAAACTTCATGGTCATGGTCCTTAGGTAGGGGGATTACAAAATTGTTAAAATGACGTCATTACGTAATCCAAGATGGCCGCCATCTAAAAATAGCACAAATTCTTAAAAAATCTTCTTCTCAAGAACCGCCAACCGGATTTCGACAAAACTTGGTAGGAATGATCGATGTACATTGCTCTTTCTAAGTTGTTAAAATGGTGACCCTTGGGTGGGGTCAAAAATGGGCGTGCCCTGTGTGGGGTTTTCAAATTTTTATTTTTGACCGAATATGGTCATGTTATATATCAAATCGAAGGTATCAATGAGGCGATCACTCTGGTACATTTTTTGTCGAAATCGGATTGTTATGTCATCCAAGATGGCCGCCGAAATGTCAAAAGGTCGTTCTTTTATTAGAGATTTCAAAATTCTTCTTCACATGAACCGCTTGGCCCATGGTAGCCAAACTTAAAAGTTATGGTCCATGGGTGAAGCCTTTTCAGATTTGTTAAAATGGAGGTCATCGCTAATCCAAGATGGCCGCCGTCTAAAAATAGCATAAATTCTTAAAAAATCTTCTCATGAACTGCTAGCCAGATTTCGACGAAACTTGGTAGGAATGATCGATGTACATTGCTCTTTGAAAGTTGTTAAAATGGTGACCCCGGGGTCAAAAATGGGCGTGGCCCGTGGGGTCAAATTGGGGTCAAATTTTATTTTTGACTGAATATGGTCAGGTCATATATCAAATTGAAGGTATCAATGAGGCGATCACTCTGGTGCAATATTTGTCGGAATCGGATGATTATGTCATCCATGATGGCCACCAAAAGGTCCATTTATTCAAGATTTTTAGCGTCTTTTTCTCAGGAACCACATGGCAGATGCTGGGTGAAGCATTTTCAGATTTTGTAAAATGAGAGTCATCGCTTAATCCAAGATGACCGCCATCTAAAAATAGCACAATTTTTTTAAAACACATGAACTCAATGTCACATTCTCCTCTGGTGTTCATGGAGTCAGGTGAGCGAATTAGGGCCATCATGGCCCTCTTGTTTCTTGTTCCGCAGGATACAGTTACCCATATAGGTAACTGTATTTTGCGGAACGGAACAAGGTGAATATGACGAAACACCCAGCTAAACAATATTCTGAGATGTTTTTGTTCTTCATTTATTATGTATTCATATATCAATAGGCGACAGGTACAACACAATGATTTACTAATAGGAAGAAAATACACGCATGGTTACCATTAATTATGCATGTTTTCTGTGTGGAACCTTATATTTGGAACCCAGATGGAAACCTAATATTCACCGCTATTCCCTAGAACGGCCCCCATTTCAGCATACTGACAAATCTGGTAACGTAAGTAACTCCTACCACATGTTTTCTGTGAGGAACCCGCCTTCTTTGAAACAGTGTAAAACATAATTCACCTGTGTTCCCCAGAACGGCCCAATTTCAACACACTGGTAACGTAACTTACTCCTACCACCATGTTGAGTTAGTCTATTGTTTCACTTAACTATTTTTTATAGCTCACCTGAGCGAAGCTCATGTGAGCTATTGTTACCGCAATGTGTCCGTCGTCGTCCGTGAACATGTTCAAACGTCTTCTTCTCGGTAACCATTGGGCCTATAGTCACCAAACTTCATGGTCATGGTCCTTAGGTAGGGGGATTACAAAATTGTTAAAATGACGTCATTACGTAATCCAAGATGGCCGCCGTCTAAAAATAGCACAAATTCTTCAAAAATCTTCTTCTCAAGAACCGCCAACCGGATTTCGACAAAACTTGGTAGGAATGATCGATGTACAATGCTCTTTCAAAGTTGTTAAAATGGTGACCCCGGGGTCAAAAATGGGTTTCGCCCGTGGGGTCAAATTGGGGTCAAATTTTATTTTTGACCAAATATGGTCATGTCATATATCAAATTGAAGGTATCAACGAGGCGATCACTCTGGTGCATTTTTTGTCGAAATCGGATGCTTATGTCATCTAAGATGGCCGCCGAAAGGTCAAAAGGTCGTTCTTTTATTAGAAATTTCAAAATTCTTCTTCACATGAACCGCTTAGCCCATGGTAGCCAAACTTAAAAGTTATGGTCCATGGGTGAAGCCTTTTCAGATTTGTTAAAATGGAGGTCATCGCTAATCCAAGATGGCCGCCATCTAAAAATAGCATAAATTCTTAAAAAATCTTCTTCTCATGAAGCGCTAGCCGGATTTCGACGAAACTTGGTAGGAATGATCGATGTACAATGCTCTTTCAGAGTTGTTAAAATGGTGACCCCGGGGTCAAAAATGGGCGTGGCCCGTGGGGTCAAATTGGGGTCAAATTTTATTTTTGACCGAATTTGGTCATATTATATATCAAATCGAAGGTATCAATGAGGCGATCACTCCGGTACATTTTTTGTCGAAATCGGATGGTTATGTCATCCAAGATGGCCACCGAAATGTCAAAAGGTCGTTCTTTTATTAGAAATTTAAAAATTCTTCTTCACATGAACCACTTGGCCCATGGTAGCCAAACTTAAAAGTTATTGTCCATGGGTGAAGCTTTTTCAGATTTGTTAAAATGGAGGTCATCGCTAATCCAAGATAGCCGCCATCTAAAAATAGCATAAATTCTTAAAAAAAATTCTTCTCATGAACCGCTGGCCGGATTTCGACTAAGTTTGGTAGGAATAATCGATTTACAATGCTCTCTCAAAGTTGTTAAAATGGTGACCCCGGGGTCAAAAATGGGCGTGGCCCGTGGGGTCAAATTGGGGTCAAATTTTATTTTTGACCGAATATGCTCATGTCATATATCAAATTGAAGGTATCGATGAGGCGATTGCTCTCATGCAATATTTGTCGGAATCGGATGATTATGTCATCCATGATTGCCACCAAAAGGTCCATTTATTCGAGATTTTGAACATCTTTTTCTCAGGAACCACATGGCCGATGCTGGCCAAACTTCATAGGAAGATCCTTGGGTGAAGCATTTTCAGATTTGGTAAAATGAGTCATCGCTTAATCCAAGATGACCGCCATCTAAAAATAGCACAATTTTTTTAAAACACATGAACTCAATGTCACATTCTCCTCTGGTGTTCATGGAGTCAGGTGAGCGAATAGGGCCATCATGGCCCTCTTGTTTCTTGTTCCGTTCCGTTCCGCAAAATACAGTTACCCATATGGGTAGTTGTATTTTGCGGAACGGAACGGAACAGATGAATATGCGCAGTATACTTTATATAATAAAAAGGAGGCTCATTCTTAAATTTACCTTTAATTTAATATTATCGAAACAAATATGGTTTTTGAATTGTTTATATGGCCGTAAAATTTGGGCAGCTTTCGTGAAACAGACTATAGTCTATTGTTTCACTTAACTATTTTTTTTTCTTGTTCCATTCCGTTCCGCAAAATACAGTTACCCATATGGGTAGTTTTATTTTGTGGAACGGAATAAGATGAATATGCGCAGTATACTACAGATAATGCACTGAATATATGAAGAATATGTGTCAATGCAACTTTACAGACAGCTTTACCTCATAGACGGCTTAATACCCTGCGAATCCATTGTGAAACTTGACATTCACCAGCTTTCAGCAACGGTCCCATTTCAACACACTGATAAAGTAATTAACTCCTACAATCGTGTTGAGTTAGCATATTATTTCATTTAACTATTTATTTGTCACATCGCCAATGAATGGTAACATATTGGAGCCAATCGGACTACGGTAATTAGTATCTCTCTCGCTGAAACTGATGAATAGTGATTGTACATCAAAATATCCATACATCCTATTTGTAATCCATTGTGAAACCTATATGTACCCTTCACCCGTTATCCTGAGAACGGTGCACTTTAAGCGCAGTAGTAACATTACTAACCCCTAACGCTTGTGTTTATTGAGGTCTACTGTCTTGTGCATAAAATATTGTTTCTTGTTCCGTTCCGCAAAATACAGTTACCCATGTGGGTAATTGTATTTCGCGGAACGGAACGGAACGGAACGGAACCAGATAAATAACGAAACGGCGAAACAATATGCTTTTCATTATCCGTTTATTATGCATTCACATGGGATCAGTCGACATACACAATTAATAATAGGAGGAAAATACAAACCTGTTTAACATTAATTATATTATTGTATTTTATTTCAATTATAATATTTATTTTTGGTGCCCCTGTCGTTGTTCCGTTTCGTTCTGCAAAATACAGTTAGCCATAATTATGAAATAATGCATTTCGGGAAAAATAAATGATTACTCCCTAAAAGTACACTTTGCTGAATAAGTATACTTTGCAATTTTGATGAAATCATCTACTGGTCAGGATATTCTAATTTCAGGGCTGAATATTTAATTTTCTGTAAGTATTGAGTTCTGAATGTCCATCTTTATGGACAGGTTAAACTTAAATACGGGATTGTCTAAACCGTTGGCCCGGCCTTAAATGATCATAACTGTTGATATGCTGTTAAACACCAATAATCATCAATCAATCCTGTCGTGGTTGGTTTGGTATACCAGCTCCCCCCGAATGAACTTGGCTGATCTCGAGGTGAAGGTCACATACTTAGTATCTTTACAAAACTTAACATCGGAGAAATCGGTTATAATTTCTATTTCCTTGCTCGGATCTGCTTCACATTTCACACACGCATTGCTCCAATGGACCTCTACCACCCTGTGACAAATTCACGTTCGTGCCAACCCCCCCCCCCCACCCCCCCCCCCCCCCCCCAGAGTCAAGGTCACAAGCCCACAGCCTCGCTTACTGACCAATCTAGTTTTAAAAGTTTGAATACGATACAAATTATATTTATCACCTGTATTAATTTCATCTGCATCTCAATTAGTCAGTCAATCAGTCAATCGTTTCAGATTGATCCACATGTTGACTAGCAGTTAAACACCATTAAATAATATAAAATGATCCACATGGAAGACGAACTTCACTTCTTACTAGACTTTTGAAAGTACAATAATACTGGTAGAAGGCATGCAGCCAGTTGTTGGACTGTTGAGTTTAAATAAATGTATAAACAATGGTATGGTGCATTTTATCAGGGAACAAGCTTTGTTGCTGGACTTTTAGAAATCCCAGCAATACTGGCTGAAGAGACCTTGTTGAACTTTTAATTGTATAAATCTAATAAAAAAAGCAAGTTGTTATTCCTATAATAATTTGATTTGTTGTCTAATTGCAGGTTGATCCACGTGGAGGACGAGCTGCGGCAGGAGCAGAAGGTCGCCTGTCAGAAGTAGAAGGTTATCGAGGCCCAGGAACGGCGAATACGCTCCATCGACACCGCGAACGGAAAACTCATAACGGCCCTCAATCAGCTAAAGGAGCAATATAGCGCGACAGCCAGGAACGGACTTGGTTCTGGGGCGATGAAGACGAAATTGACCACGACGGAGATCGAGGGTTTCAAGTTCATATGTTGATGGAGATACGTTCCATCCCTCAACGTGGTGAATGGCAATCTTGTAACGGTCCTCAAGCAGCCGAAGTAGCACGAAAGTGACTATAACCAAAATCAGGGGTTTTAAATGAGCGCTGATCGTGCCAATTTTGTGTAACAACCCTCAGTCTATAGTGAGAAATGTGGCTGTGAATGGAGAAATGGGGCTCATTGATTTTGCGACCAGTGTAGATCAAGATCTACACCCGCACAGTCTGATTAGGATATGCACTGTTTGCTATTCCATCAAAGAAACAACTCTCCTTCTTCTAACAAGCAATATAGATCGCTATCAGGCAACGGGAGTGAGCTATTTGATCGAGCGCTACACTCGTCACAAATCTCATAATCCTGATTTCTCCAGTCACAGCCATAAATGAGTTTCTTGGTCAGTCCAGAGAAATCACTCGACATCTGAAATGGGGGATTGAAGACGTTCATGTTCCAGTCGCGACAAACAGTAAGTTTGTAACGGCCCTGTAAAGTGCAATGGTGTTCCGTCCGAGCAGGGCTTCTAAAATTTCAGAATGCCAATCGATAAATGTTGTATTGGGATAAATAAATTGTGTTTATAAACAACAAAAATTGTTTGCACCGGGTCAGACGGAAAAAATGCGAAACGACAGAGACCAGAGACGAATCGTGATGCCGATTGATTGCTATTGCTATTGTTACCGCAATGTGTCCGTCGTCCGTCGTCGTTCCTGAACATTTTCAAACGTCTTCTCCTCGGTAACCATTGGGCCTATAGTCACTAAACTTCATGGTCATGGTCCTTAGGTAGGGGGATTACAAAATTGTTAAAATGACGTCATTACATAATCCAAGATGGCCGCCATCTAAAAATAGCACAAATTCTTCAAAAATCTTCTCAAGAACCGCCAACCGGATTTCAACAAAACTTGTTAGGAATGATCCATGTACAGTGCTCTTTCAAAGTTGTTAAAATGGTGACCCCGGGGTCAAAAATGGGCGTGGCCCATGGGGTCAAATTGGGGTCAAATTTTATTTTTGACCAAATATGGTCATGTCATATATCAAATTGAAGGTATCAATGAGGTGATCACTCTGGTGCATTTTTTTGTCTAAATCGGATGGTTATGTCATCCAAGATGGCCGCCGAAGTGTCAAAGGTCGTTCTTTTATTAGAGATTTCAAAATTCTTCTTCACATGAACCGCTTCTTGGCCCATGGTAGCCATTTGTTAAAATGGTGACCCCGGGGACAAAAAATGGGCGTGGCCCGTGTGGTCAAATTGGGGTCAAATTTTATTTTTGACCAAATATGGTCATGTTACATATCAAATCGAAGGTAACAACGAGGCGATCACTCTGGTGCATTTATTATCGTAATTGGATGGTTATGTAATTCAAGATGACCGCCGAAAGGTCAAAAGGTCGTTCTTTTATCAGAGATTTCAAAATTCTTCCTTCACATGAACCGCTTGGCCCATGGTAGCCAAACTTAAAAGTTATGGTCCATGGGTGAAGCCTTTTTAGATTTGTTAAAATGGAGGTCATCGCTAATCCAAGATGGCCGCCATCTAAAAATAGCATAAATTCTTAAAAAAATCTTTTTTCCATGAACCGCTGGCCGGATTTCAACGAAACTTGTAGGAATGATCGATGTACAATGCTCTTTCAAAGTTGTTAAAATGGTGACCCCGGGGTCAAAAATGGGCGTGGCCCGTGTGGGTCAACTTGGGGGTCAAATTTTATTTTTGACCGAATATGGTCATGTCTATATCAAATCGAAGGTATCAAAGAGGCGATTGCTCTGGTGCATTTTTTGTCGAAATTGGATGGTCATGTCATCCAAGATGGCCGCCGAAAGGTCAAAAGGTCGTTCTTTTATTAGAGATTTCAAAATTATTCTTCACACGAACCGCTTGGCCCATGGTGGCCAAACTTTACAGTTATGGTCCATGGGTGAAGCCTTTTCAGATTTGTTAAAACGGAGGTCGTCGCTAATCCAAGATGGCCGCCATCTAAAAATAGCACAAATTCTTAAAAAATCTTCTTCTCATGAACCGCCAGCCGGATTTCGACGAAACTTGGTAGGAATGATCGATGTAGAATGCCCTTTCAAAGGTGTTAAAATGGTGACCCCGAGGTCAAAAAATGGGCGTGGCCCATGGGGTCAAATTTTATTTTTGACCGAATATGCTCATGTCGTATATCAAATTGAAGATATCGATGAGGCGATTGCTCTGGTGCAATATTTGTCGGAATCGGATGATTATGTCATCCATGATGGCCACCAAAAGGTCCATTTATTCGAGATTTTGAACGTCTTTTTTTTCAGAAACCACATGGCCGATGCTGGCCAAACTTCATAGTAAGTTAAGATCCTTGGGTGAAGCATTTTCAGATTTGGTAAAATGAGTCATCGCTTAATCCAAGATGACCGCCATCTAAAAATAGCACAATTTTTGTCGCACCCGCTTGCGGACAACGCGATATAGTCGGCACTTTGGCGTACGTACGTACATACGTACGTACGTACGTGTGTCCGGTTAAAGTTTTTGGTTAAGTTGTTTGGTTAAAGTTTTTGGTTAAGTTTTTTGGTTAAAGTTTTTGGTTAAGTTTTTTGGTTAAGTTTTTTGGTTAAAGTTTTTGGTTAACGTTTTTTGGTTAATGTTTTTCGTTATACTATATCTCTGCAACTGCTTTGCCCATTACCTTGAAACTTCACATGGGTGTTTATCATCACATATATTTTCATTCTACCCCCCTCCCGTGCGGCCCCTTTGCCCAAGGTCAAATTACTTTTGAAGTTTTTGGTTAAAGTTGTTTGGTTAAAGTTTTTCGTTATACTATATCTCTGCAACTGCTTTGCCCATTACCTTGAAACTTCACATGGGTGTTTATCATCATCTATATTTTCATTCTAGCCCCTCCCGTGCGGCCCCTGTGCCCAATGTCAAGGTCAAATTACTTTGAAGTTTTTGATTAAAGTTTTTGTTCGCGCCTGCTTGCGGAAAGCGCGATATACTCTGCACTTTGGCGTACGTACGTACGTACGTACGTACGTACGTGTGTCCGGTTAAAGTTTTTGGTTAAGTTTTTTGGTTAAAGTTTTTCGTTATACTATTTCTCTGCAACTACTTTGCCCATTACCTTCAAACTTCACATGGGTGTTTATCATCATCTATATTTTCATTATACCCACCTCCCATGCGGCCCCTGTGCCCAATGTCAAGGTCAAATTACTTTGAAGTTTTTGGTTAAGTTTTTTGGTTAAAGTTTTTGGTTGAGTTTTTCGGTTAAGTTTTTTGGTTAAAGTTTTTCGTTATACTACATCTCTGCAACTGCTTTGCCCATTACCTTGAAACTTCATATGGGTGTTTATCATCATCTATATTTTCATTCTACCCCCATCCTGTGCTGCCCCTGTGCCCAATGTCAAGGTCAAATTACTTTGAAGTTTTTGGTTAAAGTTCTTTTCGCGCCCGCTTGCGGAAAGCGCGATATAGTCGGCACTTTGGCATACGTACGTACGTACATATGTACGTGTGTCCGGTTAAACTTTTTGGTTAAGTGTTTTGGTTAAAGTTTTTCGTTATACTATATCTTTTTTTTTAGTGTCCATGCCTCGCCACAAAGCGCGACATGCAGGCCGCGGCCATCTAGTTTTAAAACACATATGAACTCAATGTCACATTCTCCTCTGGTGTTCATGGAGTCAGGTGAGCGAATTAGGGCCATCATGGCCCTCTTGTTTTATTTATTCCTCTCTGCCGGGTTGCCAAGCCATTAAGTTGTCTTTGTGATTAACGACAAAATAGTTTGTTGTGCCATTTCAATAATAATCGAATGACGGACAACATAGAAAATAAATGCGTTATATACCCAACTCGTAATTCATTGCTAATTATGCTATTATCACTGTTCACTCAGACTTCAAAATTAATTGTCGGCCTAATTTGACTAGCTGCAGACACATCAATTTAATTTAATTACGTGTTAAACAATTAATTTGTACAATTGAATTAACATTTGGTGTTTCTCTAACCCTCAGATCGAGTTAAAAGTACATCGGCGGTGTTATTTAGGACTTCAATTGATCCCTAATTCCTGATCCCGAATGAGTCGCGCTTTTAACACGGCAGACGTACCTTGTCGTTTATCAAAATGTTTGCGAATTGTAGATCACGTGAGCCGGCTCATCAGGATCTGCGGCATTCCTACGATAATGTAGGCCTACATTTTATATACACAAAAATTACCCCTAATACAGCGTAATGTAACAGTTCCTAACTTAATATGGAATAGCCCGGGCCGATAGTCCGTGTCAGTTACTTGGGGTTAAATATGCATGGTTTCTTCATTTTATTAGCCAGGTTTTTGGAAAAAAAAATCCAGGCTATTGGATTGGCGAAAGCCGGGCGGGCGGGCGGGCGGGAGCGGCGGGCGTGGCGGGCGGGCGTGCGGCGTCCACAATCAATGTTAAGTTTTCGTGTTTGAGTCCATTTCTTTGTTACTGTACCACCTAGGACCACCAAACTTTCACAGCTTCATAATCAAGGGGTGCCCACCACATATCACTATCCAGCATGTTATTTTTTTTTTAACTTGACCCATTTTTTCCGCGTAGTCGACTTAGCCATTTTCAATGTTAAGTTTTCGCGTTTACAATGTTAAGTTTTCGTGTTTAAGTCCATTTCTTTGGTACTGTACCACCTAGGACCACCAAACTTTCACAGCTTCATAACCAAGGGGTGCCTACCACATACAACTATCCAACATGTGACCATTTTTTTTACCTTCACCTATTATTTCTACGTAATTGACTTAGCCATTTTCAACGTTAACTTTTTAACGTACGTCTGGTTAAAGTTTTTTGGTTTTAAAACTTTTTTGTTATACTATATCTCTGCAACCGCTTCGCCCATTACCTTGAAACTTCACATGGGTGTTTGTCATCATCCATATTTTCATTCTAACCCCCAACCGTGCGGCCCCTGTGCCCAATGTCAAGGTCAAATTACTTTGAATTTTTTTGTTAAAGTTTTTTTGTGTGCTATATCTCTGCAACTGCTTCACCCAATACCTTGATACTTCACATGGGCGTTTATCATCATTGTTGCACCTGCTTGCGGAAAGCGCGATCCTGTGCCCAATGTCAAGGTCAAATTATTTAATTTGAATTTTTTTGTTAAAGTGTGGTACTATATCTCTGCAACTGCTTCACCCAATACCTTGATACTTCACATGGGTGTTTATCATCATTGTCGCACCTGCTTGCGGAAAGCGCGATCCTGTGACCAATGTCAAGGTCAAATTACTTTGAATTTTTTTGTTAAAGTTTTTTCGTGTACTATATCTCTGCAACTGCTTCACCCAATACCTTGATACTTCACATGGGTGTTTATCATCATTGTTGCACCTGCTTGCGGAAAGCGCGATCCTGTGCCCAATGTCAATGGCTCAAATTACTTTGAATTTTTTGTTAAACGTATTTTGACTATATCTCTGCAACTGCTTCACCCAATACCTTGATACTTCACATGGGTGTTTATCATCATTGTCACACCTGCTTGCGGAAAGCGCGATATCGTCGGCATTTTGGCATACATCCGTCCGTTCGTCCGTGTGTCCGGTTAAAGTTTTTTGGTTAAACTTTTTCCATCTACTATATCTATTTTTTTAGTGTCCATGCCTCGCCCCAAGGCGCAACATGCAGGCCACGGCCATCTAGTCTACAAAAAGTGGGTATAATTATGTTATCCAAGTGTCTATGCTTGGAAAAAACCTGGCCTTCGTGGCTTTGCCTCGTTTCTTGTTATAATTCCAGCACAAAAATATTTACACAATTTCCTAACATTTGATTGGTCCGTAGCAAGTCTCTGTCCAGAATTTATATCCCAGTAAACTTCATGCCAAACTACTTTCCGTAACTGTCAGGCGCAGTTAAAATAATTCTTAAGAAAACGGAAAATAAACACATTTTTTTGATGAATTTATTTCAAATGCTGGAATCATAAGGAATGAATGGCCTTTTTGTGGAATTTATCAGGGATATAAACTTGGAAAAGTCGCGGGAATACTGGATGAAGCCTTCCGGCCTTCGTCCAGTATTCCCGCGACTTTTCCAAGTTTATACCCCGATAAATTCCACAAAAAGGCCATTCATTCCTATATTAACATCATCAGAAATGGCGAGTGTAGGAACTCTCTTATCTTTACGCTGAAACCAGTCTATTTAAGTCACTAAGCTGCTATGTGGGTGGAAGGTGGGTGCAAGCGATGGGTAATTTAACAATCGGGGTTCATCCTTACCGGAATTCCGAATGGAGACCTGGTTTGGCCCTCACATACGTCTTTGGCATTTTGTATGTGACAGTTGAATCTGGTTATACCCCTTATGTGAGTATTACGATTATTCGTAATCCTATTTTAGGGGAAGGGGCCAAGTGACTTTGGTGTGGCCACCAGGTCAGGTTATTCTAATTTCAGGGCTGAATATATTGTTTCTCGATGTAAATATTCAGTTCTGATTTTGGAATTTTCCCCCCAATGCAGCAGGTTAAAATGGGATCGAACCCGTTTGCCCGGCCTTACATGACCTTAGCTGTTGATGGGCCGTTAAACACTAATAATTCCAGCACAAAAATGTTTACACAATTCCCTAACATTTGATTGGCCCGTAGCACGTTTCTGTCCAAAATTTATATCCCAGTAAACTTCCACGCCAAACTACTTTCTACAGGTGCGCTGTCAGTGCTGTCAATGTAAACAAATGGCTGCCGTCTGTCAAAATAAACACATTTTCTTGATGAATTTATTTCAAATGCTGGAATTATAAGGAATGAATGGCCTTTTTGTGGAATTTATCGGGGATATAAACTTAGAAAAGTCGCGGGAATACTGGACGAGGCCTTCCGGCGTTCGTCAGTATTCCCGCGACTTTTCCAAGTTTATACCCCGATAAATTCCACAAAAAGGCCATTCATTCCTATAATAAACAAACAAACAAACAAAACCCGAAAGCCCGCTATAGTGGTTTATGCAAACAGTGCAGATCCAGATGAGCCGGCTCGTAACGAGCCGTCTCATCAGGATCTTCACTGTTTGAAAGTAATTTTCATAGTTTTAGCTCTGATGGGCTGTTAAACACCAATAAACAAACAAACAAACAAACAAAGCGGACTCAATTCTCGCTGTTTTGCTATACGATGACTCGAAAGTCATGTCGAAGTTTGTGTTTGGCTAATTTTCACACCTCCGCGTGCGACTTATTACGATCACGTTGTTGATTATCGATTTTTACTGCGATTTATTAAATATTCTGCAAAATATTCTGCTTTGGCCACTCTGCACATATAATAGTCTGTCGTAAGTCATTGGTTGTTTTTCGTGGTAACTCACGGGTCATGCTCGAGTAACCCGAGTATCACGGGAACAACCAGAGTCGTTGCTCTGGTTCAAGTCTAGTTGGAACCCTAGTAACCCACATTCTAGTGTTATTCGTGTGGCTACCCGGAAGTTACAACGAAAAACGCCATTAATAATACCACACTTCCTAGTTAGGCAGAGATGACTGGTCGTGACAAAAAGTATTTGCTCTACTGAATTTCCGATCAGTGCAGCATTAAATTAGCCTGCACATTCAGTTCAGGACCTTAAATTTTTGTCATCGACAGCTATTCATGATGAATAATATAGTGAAATAGTAAACCTATATCAAGTTGCAGGAGTCTGCAAGTTGATCAGCGTTTACACATATTGGGTAAAGCACGTTTTGTTGTGTTGCAACATTTTACGATTCTCGACTGATTCCCGATTTTTTATGGGCGCCGTATAACATCTTTGAGCTGGGCCCATACTACTGTTTCGAGTGACGTAACAACCACCTGCGACATTAATTATATTAATTTATAGTAAATACTGGAGCTTTTCTCCTTTGATAATAATCGAAATAAACGTAGGGGTCTTTCAGTAACAAATGGGTCTGGTTGACCTACATTTGGTTAATTTACTACCGTCAGACATATTTCTACTCTAGGAAAACGGACGAGCCCCCATTTTGTAACAGGCAAAACGGTATTTAACAGAAATTTATTGAGATTTTGGTTATAACATATTATTTCAAAGTGTTGCCATTGTCACCAATACTGAGAAAAAGAATATCAAATATAATTAGCAAGTGGTACATAATTTTAACGAAAAGGGCACATGCTCTAGAACACGCAATTAGGCATAAGTGATACCTTTAGTTATATAGCGAGACAAGGCCAACTGGAATTATCTCAAACTGCATATAAGGAAAGTCAAGTTAACACACTTATGGTGTGTAAAATTAGTTATTTGTATAAGAAATTAAAAGGGACAACTCCTAATTTACTGCTTGGCTGAATAGATCTGTATCTGCCTTATAACAATACACAACAATACGTACTGTAGTTAAACCATAAATGGTGTTTATGAAAAATAACAATTATTATTAATAAAACGTTTGGCTTATGTACATATGAAATTAGTTATGTCGGTATTGTGCAAAATTGTACATCACCCAGCTGGACAGAAGGGCAAAGCCCTTACATTAGCTATCAAATCCAGTGACATGTAAGCAATTACCCGAGTGTATTGTCCCTGGTGTCTACTCGCTATGTGAGTAAATACGGGTAACGTGTACAGTAACATAGGCTGTGCATCAGATTGGAAAGTTTACACGTTGAAATTTATTTTGAGATTGATGGGAGAAATGCTCAGATATCGCGTCTATTGTATAGTTTGCTGGCATAATATTTAGAGCTTGCCGTTCTCATCTGTCTATTATGTATTGCACCAAATTTTATTTGGTTTACTGTCATATTATTTGCTGTATGTGTCGAATGCACGAAGTGGTGAAATAGTACGATAGCTTGTACATACAAAGATGTCAGAGATGGCAACTCGATGCCCCATATAGTATACAGTAACAAGACAATATTCACATATGTTATATTCATTTATCACATCGCTCTTGTGAAGCAATTATCATTGAAGTCGAGTGTATCTGTCTATCTATCCGACACCTAATACCTTAATAGTGATAATGATGCCTTTGTTTATCTATAATTGGTTTAAACAGTATTTTATTTATTTGAATAAGCTCCTGTCATATATACACAGTACTATTGGAGGATTGAGGAGAAAGTAAAAATGTCTACAGAGCTCCAGATAAGGTGCGTATTGGCGTATTTTACGCAATTATTTTACCTGAATACGCATTGATTATCAAAAGTTGGGAGTACAAAATATGCACAGCAATGTGAAAATATGCATTGATTTGCAAATGGAGTAGTGAACATACTGTCATAAAGTTGAAAATTCACTTAGTGGAGTGATAAAATGATAAAAAAAAGTTTTAACAAATTTAAACATTCACTTATTTGAGCTGCAAAAATGCTTTTTGCAGCTCAAATAAGTGAATGTTTAAATTTGTTAAAAAAAATTTTTATCATTTGTTCCCTGTTTAGTTGAAGAAAGACGCAATGATTTTGAAATCAGGGGGTATATTACGCTTTAGACACAAAGCTTATCTGGAGCGCTGGAAACCCGGTATATTGTGTCCATTCCAAATACACTGTTGTTGTGGTACTCCCGTACAACCACACTAACCCTAAATATTGGTACATTCGTTGTTGCGGGGAAAACATATATTTATATGTGTTGCCCGGGATAAATGGTCTCCGAATATTTAGGGTTATTACGGTAAGTTGATTACAGTGCAATTTTTGTTACTATTCTTATTGCACAGTCTGATCAGGATCTGCGCTGTTTGCCATTCCATCAATGAAACACCCGTCATGCTTCTAATATAAAGCAATATAGATTGTTATCAGGTTACAGGAGTGTGCTGTTTGATCAGGAACTACAATGGTCACAAATCCCATAAGCCTCATTTCTCCAGTCACAGCCACATATTAGTTGCTTGTCTTCCAGTCTTGATAAGAGTTTGCGAGTACGAGATTGGCTGTGTTAATTACTTTTATTGCATAAAATTGGCTTTTGCAGTGTAATAACACGGTGTATTAAAAATCATAATACGCTATTGTAATAAATATGCAAATGAGACCGCTACAGAGAACACATTAGGTACAGCTTCAATACATGATGCTGTGCTTATGCAATAAATATACTCTTAACATTTGTGATTAATCAATATGGTATTTTTAGCTCACCTGAGCAAAGCTCATGTGAGCTATTGTTACCGCAATGTGTCCGTCGTCCGTCGTCCGTGAACATTTTCAAATGTCTTCTCCTCGGTAACCATAACCATAAAACCTCGCAGACTCCATAGTGATCGCCTGATTGATACCTTCGATTTGATATATAACATGACCATATTCGGTCAAAAATAAAATTTGACCCCACAGCTTAGGTAGGGGGATTACAAAATTGTTAAAATGACGTCATTACGTAATCCAAGATGGCCGCCGTCTAAAAATAGCACAAATTCTTAAAAAATCTTCTCAAGAACCGCCAACCGGAATTCGACAAAACTTGGTAGGAATGATCGATGTACATTGCTCTTTCTAAGTTGTTCAAATGGTGACCCCGGGGTCAAAAATGGGCGTGGCGTTTTATTTTGGACTGAATATAGTTATGTCATATATATATCAAATTGAAGGCATCAATGAGGCGATCACTCTGGTGCATTTTTTGTCGAAATCGGATTGTTATGTCATCCAAGATGGCCGCCGAAATGTCAAAAGGTCGTTCTTTTATTAGAGATTTCAAAATTCTTCTTCACATGAACCGCTTGGCCCATGGTAGCCAAACTTAAAAGTTATGGTCCATGGGTGAAGCCTTTTCAGATTTGTTAAAAGGAGGTCATCGCTAATCCAAGAGGGCCGCCATCTAAAAATAGCATAAATTCTTAAAAAATCTTCTCATGAACCGCTAGCCGGATTTCGACGAAACTTGATAGGAATGATCGATGTACAAATTTTATTTTTGACCGAATATGTTCATGTTATATATCAAATCGAAGGTATCAATCAGGCGATCACTATGGTACATTTTTTGTCGAAATTGGATGGTCAAGTCTTAAAATAGCACAAATTCTTAAAAAATCTTCTCATGAACAGCCAGCCGGATTTCGACGAATCTTGGTAGGAATGATCGATGTACAATGCTCTTTCAAAGTTGTTAAAATGGTGACCCCGGGGTCAAAAATGGGCCTGACCCGTGTTGTCAAATTGGGGTCAAATTTTATTTTTGACTGAATATGGTCATGTCTATATCAAATTGAAGGTATCAGAGAGGCGATCACTCAGGTACATTTTTTGTTGAAATTGGATGGTCATGTCATCCAAGATGGCCGCCGAAAGGTCAAAAGGTCGTTCTTTTATTAGAGATTTCAAAATTCTTCTTCACACGAACCGTTTGGCCCATGGTGGCCAAACTTCACAGTTATGGTCCATGGGTGAAGCCTTTTCAGTTGTTAAAACGGAGGTCATCGCTAATCCAAGATGGCCGCCGTCTAAAAATACCACAATTTGTTTTTAAAACACATGAACTCGATGTCACATTCTCCTCTGGTGTTCATGGAGTCAGGTGAGCGAGTTAGGGCCATCATGGCCCTCTTGTTTTAAATGAGTTTATTGATTTCATAAGAAATTCCTTATGAAATCGATAAACTTGTTTAATAAATGTTATATTTAATTATCACCCGTGTAAGGTCCTCAATGTACGAAAGAATTATATACAGAGAGGTTGTGACCAGTATGTTTGTGCCTTAATTTTCTGAGTGATCTTCAACCATTTACATGTATTACATAATTTTATGAGATCTATGCATGTACAATATGTGTCGCACCATAACAAACAAGGACTTTGGTATTGAGCTTGCAATCAGTGTAGGCCCAGATCATACTGCATCCATGCGCAGTCTGATCAAGAGCCTGCACTGTGCAGTATTTGGTTGACAAAAAGTGTGTAACATCAAAGCAACAGGTAACGTCATACTTAACAGGATTCACACCCGTCTATCACATTTGCATACGGGTGGTTGGTCGGGCGAAGTGGGTGGGTGAAGGGGTGGTCGGTCGGTCGGTCGGGCGAAGTGGGTGGTTGGTCGGACGAAGTGGGTGGTTGGTTGGTCGGGCGAAGTGGGTGGTTGGTCGGCGAACGCGACGGTGTAAATTAACGGTATGGGTTCCTCCTTATAGGGCCCCGTGCAGGCACCGGGGCGGGATCAACTGATCCTGAGAATAGTGCTGCAGTAGCCATTGCTTGTCGTAAAAGGCGACTAAACTGGCTTAACGATTGGGTTCATACTTTCCGGAACCCACTATACTGGATTTGGCCCTCATGTACATTTTTGGCTTTCTTGTACATGTATGTGAGAGTTGAGTCAGGCTATGCCCCATATATAAAAGTAAGATTAGCGCTAATCCTATTACTTTTAGGGGATGGGATAAATGATGCTGGTGTGGCGAGGGCCTGGCACCAGTTCAGGTTGTTCTAATTTCAGGACTGAATATATATTTTGATTGTAAATATTGAGTTCTGAAGTTGGGATTTACCCCCCTCGGACAGGTGGATACGGGACACGACCCCGTTGACCCGTCTGCGTGTAGACTCCCTGAGGCTTGTACCTCTATGTCAGAAAAGCGGACGTTAAATCCTATTCACTCACTCACTCACTCCTCCTTATAGGAATCACGATTTGCCTGGTTTGGCCCTCGGGTACGTTTTTATCTTTGGCTCTTTTGTTACCTGGGAGTTGAATTGGGTTATTGCCCATTATAAAATTAGTAAGATTATTACTGATCCTACTGCTTTTGGGAGGGGGCCAAGTGTGGCGAGGACCTTGCCTGATTTCAGGGCTGAATATATTATTTTTTTTATTGTAAATATTCAGTTCTGATTTTGGGATTTTCCCCCCATTTGTACAGATAATATATGGGATTTAGTACTAAACCCATTCACCCGGCCTTCCAAATGACTGTAGCTGTTGATAGGCCGTTAAACCCCAACAAACAAACACATTGCATATGGTGGGTGGCAGGTGGGAGCAGGAGCATGCGATGGGTAATTTAATGATTGGGATATCATCCTCACCGAAATCCCGACTGGAGACCTGATTTGGCCGTCAGGTACGTCTTTGGTATTCTTGTATGCGAGGTTTAAAGCTGGTTATACCCCTTGTATGAGTAATACAATTATTCCTAGTCATATTACTTTTAGGGGAAGGGGGCCAAGTGTCTTTGGTGTGGTATGGACGTGGCACCAGGTCCGGTAATTCTAATTTCAGGGCTGAATATACTTGCTCTTCATGTAAATATTCTGTTCTGATTTTGGGATTTTCCCTCCTGCAGCAGGTTAAATACTGGATCGAACCCGTTGGCAGGTACTGACCTTAGCTCTTGATAGGCCGTTAAACACCAATAAACAAACAAACATTTGCATATGATCTGGCTGTTGATCGGAAATACAATCCCATTCAATGAACTGCTGTCGAATGGATTGAAAACCCCATTTGATTAATCAACCCAACAATAATGTGTCGTGCTATGTAAGACACTTGGTGTCGGATGATTAGTGATTTTCATGAAGTCAGGATTTTTGGCCTTGTGAGCATAGAAGGTATACTATATACCATATTAACCCTGAATATTCGGACACAATTTGCTTTGGAAAATAGTTTCATGTTTCCCCAAATAAATGGTGTCCGAATATTTAGGGTTATTAACGGTACCTGTAGTTTGTGCTATGGAGGAATGCATTACTTTACATGTACAGCGGAACTCGTATATAAGGCGACCCATAATTATTACAAATCCTTGTGCATTATGATTGCATGTATACTTGATGGCAATAAACAAGTTTTCTTGTCTTCAGCTATTTGCTGTTTTTATTATTTAATACCTCCCTACAAGAAGTTGCAAAGACACACACTGTCCTGGTTTACCCTATGCAACCAAACACTAGAAACACAAATATTTCTGTTTCTAGTGTTTGGTTGCGGTTAAAACCAGTAACTCTATTTTGGTATTGTGTAGAGCAACCTTTCATGAAGGGAAGTAATTCTGTGCTTGTTCTGTAATTTTGCTATATAAACTATACACATTTGTACAAATCATTTGTTGATATATTTAAGAAAGTATATACTAAAACAAGCGTCTCGGGGAGCATGGGTGGGCTGTGCGAAGCATTGGTTTGTAAAAAAACATTTACTGAAAAACGAAAGAAAAAAAATGTATATGTTCTGTTTAAACCAATGCTTCGCATAGCCCACCCACGCTCCCACCAAAGTGTTTTAGTATATACGTTCTTAAACATATCAACAAATGGTTTGTAGAAGTTTGTATAGTTTATATAGCAAATTGCAGAACAAGCAGGATTACTTCCCTTCATGAAAGGTTGCTCTACCCAATACCAAAAGTGTTACTGGTTTTAACCAGAACCTATATATAACTTTCATGAAGGGAAGTAATTCTGCTTGTTCTGCAATTTGCTATATAAACTATACAAACTTCTACAAACCATTTGTTGATATGTTTAAGAAAGTATATACTAAAACACTTTGGTGGGAGCGTGGGTGGTCAATGCGAAGCATTGGTTTAAACAGAACATATACGTTTTTTTGTTGTTTTTTTATTCAGTAAATGTTTTTTTACAAACCAATGCTTCGCACAGCCCACCCATGCTCCCCGAGACGCTTGTTTTAGTATATACTTTCTTAAATATATCAACAAATGATTTTTATAAATGTATAGTTTATATAGCAAATTACACAACAAGCAGAATTACTTCCCTTCATGAAAGGTTACTCTACACAGTATGGCCATATGGCATACATGTATAGCTATACCCAGATCCATCAACTCCGACTGTAAACACAAGGGCACATTTGAAGAAAGGCAGTGACATTTTGTAACAAATTTAATTTCAACATTCAAAACATAAAGCGTTCAGCTAACACATTCATGAATCTAACAACACAGTTGTTTAACATGATTTAAATTATGATTGCGTGTGATAGTGTCCTATGTTCGAAGCAATCTGCAGATCTCCAGGTAAGCTGCGTATTTGCTTTAATGCCCAATTAAAATTGGCAAAACCCCAATTGAAATCAGAAGTAGTGAGTATCAAAAAGGAATAAAAATGTACCTTTATCATATGCTGCAGAAAAAAATAAACAGACCACAAATGTAGCATATTTTTCTTATTTTCCATGAAAACATATCTTGGTATTCCATAAGAATTATCGAGACAATTCTAATGAAATGACAAGACTTGTTTTCATTTCGAAGCAAACTATTCAATAATTGCTGTCTGTTGATGTGTAAACAGTAGTGTGGTTTTATTTTACCCAAGTAAAATTTTGAAATACCAAATTGCTTCAGAAATGACGTGAGTGACAATACTCAATTACTAATTCCTTATCTGGAGCCCTGAATATGTGTATACTGAAACTATTTAAAGCCATTGACACACACTTGACAGGCCCGTAGCCAGACCTGTTTGAAGGGGGGGTCGTTTCGAAGGCTCAATGGGTCTGAAGTATCTACCTGTTTGAAAGGGGGGGGGGGTCGTTTCGAAGGCTCAAGGGGTCTGAAGTATCTATGGGGGTCTAAAAAAGTGGACCTCAAGGCTAAAAAGGTGAACCTCGAGGCTGGGCGGGGGGGGGTCGTCCGACCGCTCCGACCCCCCGGGCCTGCTTGACCTCTACATTCAGAGTACATGTATATCTAAACATATTTAACAAAGGCATATATTGAATAAAGCTAATACTTATCTGTAATACTATACAATATTTCTTGCCAGAATTGTTTGTTTGTTTATTAGTGTTTAACGGCCTATCAACAGCTAAGGTCATGTAAGGCCGGGCAAACGGGTTCGATCCCATTTTAACCTGCTGCATTGGGGAGAAAATGCCAAAATCAGAAAGGAATATTTACATAGAGAACAAATATATTCAGCCCTGAAATTAGAATAACCCGACCTGGTGCCAGGTCCATACCACACCAATGTCACTTGGCCCCTTCCCCTAAAATAAGATTACGAATATCGTAATACTCACATAAGGGGTATAACCAGATTCAACTGTTGCATACAAAATGCCAAAGACGTATGTGAGGGCCAAACCAGGTCTCCAGTTGGGATTCCGTTAAGGATGAACCCCGATCATTAAATTACCCATCGCGTGCTCCCACCTGCCACCCACTGCCACTGCCAGAATTGTATTATAGGTATTACGAAACCGAAAGTAGACAGCTGGAAAACCACAATTTGTACAATATGAATCACATGATCGGGATATTCTCTTACGCGAAGAGTCGAGGTCGACCGGAAGAAGCTCGTTCAACAAAGAAAGGGATTTGACCTGTGCGCCATCTTAGCGCATGCTCAATTTATCAACAAATACCACGTAACACGGAATTCAGAAAAGCGCGAAATTCAAGAAACCTTGAATGGGCTACGTAGCCTGTTGGTGCCAGAAAAATGGTATTAGGACAGGAAAAATGAAGTGGAGGATGAGTTTCACTATAGGAATGAATGGCCTTTTTGTGGAATTTATCGGGGTATAAACTTGGAAAAGTCGCGGGAATACTGGACGAAGGCCGGAAGGCCTCGTCCAGTATTCCCGCGACTTTTCCAAGTTTATATCCCCGATAAATTCCACAAAAATGCCATTCATTCCTTATAATTCCAGCATTTTAAATAAATTCATCAAGAAAATGTGTTTATTTTCCGTTTTCTTAAGAATTATTTTAACTGCGCCTCACGGTTATGGAAAGTAGTTCGGCATGGGAGTTTACTGGGATATAAACTTTGGACAGAGACTTGCTACGGACCAATCAAATGCTAGGGAATTGTGTAAATAGTTTTGTGCTGGAATTATATGACCACATTTCTGGCAAGTATTAAAGGTACATGCCCACTCAGTAGGCACAACAAGTTCTTTATGTGTCACAATTCCACCAGTTTAAACATTACAAGTGCCACCTATACAGATATAATCATTTAGTAATATTTATTTTACTGATTGTGATTGTATCAGGTTATTTTCATATGCAAATGAGGCATGATATTTTTTAATTATATATACTAATTAAACGTGTCGCCTGAAAAAATAATATTTTCGACAGATTATAATGTACGATCATTGCACACCAAAAACTAAATAAAGAGAATAAATAGTAATGTCAGTTAACATTTTAAGAAAACACGGTTATCGCCCCTGATATCAGTGTGGAAATTTACGTCTGCTATAAAATGTATAATAATGCCAATCAATATGTGGGGTAATAGTGAAAGAATGTTTATTTTGCCAGAAAATTCATATTCAGAATATACAAAACTATCTGTCCCCTACATTATAACCTAATGTACTGAACAGGGCATGTACCTTTAATATTCATAATCTTAGACAATAAACATATTTAACAAACAAATTAAGGCAGTTAAACACATTTCCGTATTATAGCATTATTTGCAGGTCAATGCCTTTAAAAACGCAACAAGGAGGTAAACATGTTACAGCAGAACCTCTCTATACCAGACACCCTTGGAATTTTTTGATCTCGGTACTTTGGCCCAAACTTCTGTCGTTTTTGCGAAGAATCGATTTCCGTGTCTTCTTTCGCAAAAATGACATAAGTATGTGCAGAACTCCCGGGACCACCAAATGCAGCTCACGAAGACACATTTGCTGCGCCATATATCATCAAAATTTGTTGCCTATTAAGGAAAATATCAAATAATACTTACTTTGGAGTGGGCGCTTTCAACACGTTCAGCCATTGTTGTTGTTGTAACCACGTGATCATGCACCTTGACATAGGGGTGTCTGATAACGTGTTTACCTCATTGTTGCATTTTAAACTCCTTTCAGTATACAAACTTTTTAAACAATTTCATTTTCACACATCCTTGGAGATTTGCGCTGGCTTATCTTGTAGATCATCTGCTTTGTCTTCTCATAATTGTCCGTTTTCGCCTCAATGCGTCCCTTCAGAGCTACGACCAATTTCTCGGCTACTTGCGTCCGCTCAGCCTCACAATCCTGTATTGGGAGAATGCAGAGCTCCAGATAAGCTGCGTATTCACGTATTTTACTCACTTATTTTATCAGAATACGCATTGATTATCAAAAGTGGGTGTACAAAATACTCACAGCAATGTAAAAATATGCATTGATTTTTAAATCGAGTAGTGAAAATACTGTAATAAAGTTGAAAATTTACGTAGTTGAGCTGCACAGTGTTTTCTTTTTGCAGCTCAAATAAGTGAATTTGTAAATTTGTTTTATTTTTTATCATTTGTTCCCTATTTAATATAAGGAAGGAACAGGTTGGTGTCAATTGATTGACATCTAAAGGCACTGTGTCTCAGATGGCACCTCTGAAGAAGGACTTCTCAAAAACCGCGGATGTGTAGCAATGACTTGCATGAACCACATTGCCACATGTACTTTTAAGGAATAAAACTATGGGCTGTTGCGTTTACTGGGGTGCAAAATACATTTGGTCTGTTTAAAGTGATTGGAGCCCGAAAGAATAAAACCATGGGCAGTTGCGTTAACTGGGGTGCACACTACATTTGGTCTGTTTAAAGTGTGTGGAGTCCGAAGGAATAAAACCAGTAGCTGTTGCGTTTACTGGGGTGTATAATACATTTGGTCTGTTTAAAGAGTGTGGAGTCCGAAGGAATAAAACCATGGACTGTTGCATTTACTGGGGGTTAAACACATTTGGTCTGTTTAAAGTGATTGGGCTTAGCGGGGTGGGGCAATCGTGGATTTGTCACAGGGTGGTAGAGAACCATTAGAGCAATGCGTGTGTGAAGTATTAAGCAGATCCGTGCAAGGAAACAGAAATTATAAGACATTTACCCGAGCGTTAAGGTATCAAATAGACCAAGTACATGTATGTGACCTTGACTCTGCGATTAGCAGGGGCGGGAAATATCAAGTATATCCAATCAATGAAATAGATATGTAGAGGACCATTAGAGCAATGCATGGGTGAAGTATCAAGCAGATTCCTGTATTAGTGTAAGGAAATTATAAGACATTTACCCGAGCGTTAAGGTTTCGGGACAGATGGACGGACATATGGGACGTCGGTAACACTATATGCTCCCCACCCCTTGGTATCAAGCTATTTTCAAATGGCATATTTTTTAGCTATTTATACTAATGAAATGTGTCGCTTGAAAAAACTAGATTGGTCAGTAAGCTAAATATGTAAAAAAAAAAATCCAAGTGTGTGAGCTTGTGACCTTGACTCTGGGCTTAGCGGGGGCGGCACAAACATGAATTTGTCACAGGGTGGTAGAGGTCCATTGGAGCAATGTGTGTGTGAAATGTGAAGCAGATCCGAGCTAGGAAATTGAAGTTATAACCAATTTCTCTGATGTTAAGTTTTGTAAAGAGACTAAGTATGTCACCTTGACCTTGGGATCAGCAGGGGTTGGACGGTCCTACGTTTGTCACAGCATGATAGTACAACCTTAGAGGAATGCACGAGTGAAATATTAAGAATTTTCAATGAAGGAAATAGCAGCTATAACATATTTCTCTGATGTTAAATTTTGTAAAGAGACTAAGTATTTGACCTTGGGATCAGCGGGGGTTGGACGGTCATGGATTTGGCACAGCATGGTAGTAGAGCCTTACTTATGTGTGAAATATTAAGCATTTTAGATGAAAGAAATAGAAGTTATAACAATATTTCTCTGATGTTAAGTTTAGTGACGGACACACGGACACACGGACACACGGACGTACTGACGGATGGACGGACAACCTGAATCCAGTATACCCCCCCACAACTCGTTGCGTATAAGACATTTACCCGAACGTTACCCAGTGCACCCAGTATGTGACCTTGACCCTGGGTTTAGCAAGGGCAGGACAATCGTGTGGTAGAGGACCATTAAAGCATGTGTGTGTGAAATATCAAGTATATCCAATCAAGGAAACGGACAGTATAAGACATTTACCCGAGCGTTAAGATTTTGAATGCACAAAGTATATGACCTTGACCCTGGGCTTAGCAAGGGCAGGACAATCGTGTGGTAGAGGACCATTAAAGCATGTGTGTGTGAAATATCAAGTATATCCAATCAAGGAAACGGACAGTATAAGACATTTACCCGAGCGTTAAGATTTTGAATGCACAAAGTATATGACCTTGACCCTGGGCTTAGCAAGGGCAGCACAATCGTGCGGTAGAGGACCATTAAAACATGCATGTGTGAAATATCAAGTATATCCTATCAATGAAACAGACATTATAAGACATTTACCCGAGAGTTAAGATTTTGAATGCACCAAGTATGCACCTTGACCCTGGAGTTAGCAAAGGCAGGACAATCGTAGGGTAGAGGACCATTAAAGCATGCATGTGTGAAATATCAAGTATATCCTATCAATGAAACAGACATTATAAGATATTTACCCGAGCGTTAAGATTTTGAATGCACCAAGTATGTGACCTTGACCCTGGGCTTAGCGGGGGCAGGACAATCGTGCGGTAGAGGACCATTAAAGCATGTGTGTGAGATTTGTCACAGGGCGGTAGAGGACCATTAAAGCAATGTGTGTGTGAAATATCAAGCAGAGAGTGCAAGGAAACAGAAATTACTAGAAATGTGGCCTGTCGGCACACGAATGCCCCCGCTGGCAGCCAAAGAAAACGAGGCATATTTGATTATAAGCCATTTGCCCGACCAAGGAAACAGAAATTATAAGCCATTTACCCGAGCGTTAAGGTTTCGAAACGCACCAAGTCTGTGACCTTGACCCGAGGCTGAGTGGGGGCGGGACGAATGTGAAATGTGAGGCAGATCCGAGCAAGGAAACTTGCCAATTATAAGCCATTTACCCGAGCGTTAAGGTTTCAAACGCACCAAGTCTGTGACCTTGACCCTGGGCTTAGCGGGGGCGGGACGAATGTGGATTTGTCGCAGGGCGGCAGAGGACCATTGGAGCAATGCGTGTGTGAAATGTGAAGCAGATCCGAGCAAGGAAACAGAAATTATAAGCCATTTACCCGAGCTTAAGGTAAACGAACGCACCAAGTCTGTGACCTTAGACCGGGGCTTAGTGGGGGCGGGACGAATGTGAATTTGTCACAAGGTGATAGAGGACCATTGGAGCAATGCGTGTGTGAAATGTGAAGCAGATCCGAGTGAGGAATCAGAAATTATAAGCCATTTACTCGAGCGTTAAGGTTTCGAACGCACCAAGTCTGTGACCTTGACCCGGGGCTTAGTGGGGGCGGGACGAATGTGGATTTTTCACAGGGCGGTAGAACAACCATTTGGAGCAATGCGTGTGTGAAATGTGAAGCTGAGCCGAGCAAGGAAACAGAAATTATGAGCCATTCACCCAAGCGTTAAGGTTTCGAACGCACCAAGTCTGTGACCTTGACCCGGGGCTTAGTGGGGGCGGGACGAATGTGAATTTGTCACAAGGTGATAGAGGACCATTGGAGCAATGCGTGTGTGAAATGTGAAGCAGATCCGAGTGAGGAATCAGAAATTATAAGCCATTTACTCGAGCGTTAAGGTTTCGAACGCACCAAGTCTGTGACCTTGACCCGGGGCTTAGTGGGGGCGGGACGAATGTGGATTTTTCACAGGGCGGTAGACAACCATTGGAGCAATGCGTGTGTGAAATGTGAAGCTGAGCCGAGCAAGGAAACAGAAATTATGAGCCATTCACCCAAGCGTTAAGGTTTCGAACGCACCAAGTCTGTGACCTTGACCCGGGGCTTAGTGGGGGCGGGACGAATGTGGATTTGTCACAGGGTGGTAGAGGACCATTGGAGCAATGCGTGTGTGAAATGTGAAGCAGATCCGAGTGAGGAATCAGAAATTATAAGCCATTTACCCGAGCGTTAAGGTTTTGAACACACTAATTATGTGACATTGACAAAAAGGACTTAGCAGGGGTGGGGGTCAATCGTGGATTTGTCACAGGGTGGTAGAGGACCATTAGAGCAATGTGTGTGTGAAGTATTAAGTACATACAATCAATGAAAAATATGACCTTGACCCTGGAGTTAGCAAGGGCAGGACAATCGTAGAGGGTAGAGGACCATTAAAGCATGCATGTGTGAAATATCAAGTATATCCTATCAATGAAACATTATAAGACATTTACACGAGCATTAAGATTATGAATGCACCAAGTATATGACCTTGACCCTGGAGTTAGCAGGGGTGGGACGATCTTGGATTTGTTGCAGTGCTGTAGAGGACCATTAGAGCAATGCATGTGTGAAGAATCATGCAGATCTGTATAAGAAAACAGAAATGATCAGACACTTACCCAAGCATTAAGGTTTCAAATACACCCAGTATGTGACCCTGACCCTGGGCTTAGCAAGGGTGGGACGATTGTAGATTTGTCGCAGTGCTGTAGAGGAACACTAGAACAATGCATGTGTGAAATATCAAGCAGATCCGTGTAAGGAAACTATGAGACATTTACCCAAGCCTTAAGGTTTCGGGACAGACGGACGGACATATGGGACTTCGGTAACATTATATGCCCCTTCACCATTCGGTGGCGGGGGAATAAAAAGTGGCAAAAATGTTATTTAATCCAGTGGAAAGCCTGAATGGTTCGATGTGGAGATGAGCATACCTGACTGGTATACATGTAGGTTTTCTCGCCACTGCGGTTGGTATAGTTCACTATGGCGTTGAATGTCTGGTTGAACCACTGCCAGAATATCACCTCCGTTGGTGTCCTGGAATGTATTGAAAATACTTAGAGGACCATTGGAGCAATGCGTGTGTGAAATGTGAAGCAGATTCAAGCAAGGAAACAGAAATTATAAGGCATTTACCCGGCGTTAAGGTTTCAAACGCACCAAGTCTGTGACCTTGACCCTGGGCTTAGCGGGGGTGGCACGAATGTGGATTTGTCACAGGGTGGCAGAGGACCATTGGAGCAATGCGTGTGTGAAATGTGAAGCAGATCCGAGCAAGGAAACAAACAGAAATTATAAGGCATTTACCCGGCGTTAAGGTTTCAACGCACCAAGTCTGTGACCTTGACCCTGGGCTTAGCGGGGGTGGCACGAATGTGGATTTGTCACAGGGTGGCAGAGGACCATTGGAGCAATGCGTGTGTGAAATTTGAAGCAGATCCAAGCAAGGAAACAAAAATTATAAGGCATTTACCCAGCGTTAAGGTTTCGGGACGTACGTACGTACGTTATGTTACGTACGGACGCCGGTAACACTATATGCCCCCCTCACCATTCGGTGGCGGGGGCATAAAAAGACATTTACTCCAACGTTAAGGTTATGATGTTGATCTTGGGGAAAGGGGTGGGGGTTGGTCATGGATTTGCTGTAGCACAATAGAGGATCATCAGATGAATGCATTTACCCCAACGCTAAGTTTATGAACATGCTAAGTGTGTGACCTCGACCTTGTGGTAAGGGTTGGGTGGTGGGTTGTGGATTTGCTACAGCATGATAGAGGGTCATCTGAGGAATGCATGTGAAATATCAAGGCGTTCCATGAAAGAAAACAGATGTTATAAGACATTTACCCCAACGTTAAGTTTATGAATGTGCTAAGTTTGTGACCTTGACCCTGGAATAAGGGGTGGGCGGTGGATTGTGGATTTGCTATAGCACAATAGAGTATCATCAGATGAATGCATGTATGAAATATCAAGGCGTTCCATGAAAGGGAACAGATGTTATAAGACATTTACCACAACGTTAAGTTTATGAATGTGCTAAGTTTGTGACCTTGACCTTGGGTAAAGGGGTGGGTCATGGATTTGCTATAGCACGATAGAGTATCATCAGATGAATGCATGTATGAAATACCAAGGCATTCCCTGTAAAGAAACAGAAGTTATAAAAAGACATTTACTCCAATGTTAAGTTTATGATGTTGATCTTGGGGAAAGGGATGGGGTGGGTCATGGATTTGCTGTAGCACACTAGAGGATCATCAGATGAATGCATGTATGAAATATCAAAGTGTTCCCTGTAAAGAAGCAGAAGTTACACAACATTTACCCCAATGTTAAGTTTATGAACATGCTAAGTTTGTGACCTTGGGGTAAGGGTTGGGTGGTGGGTTGTGGATTAGCTACAGCATGATAGAGGGTCATCTGAGGAATGCATGTATGAAATGTCAAGGCGTTCCATGAAAGGAAACAGATGTTATAAAACATTAACCCCAACGTTAAGTTTATGAATGTGCTAAGTTTGTGACCTTGACCTTGGGGTAAGGGGTGGGCGGTGGGTCATGGATTTACTATAGCACGATAGGCTATCATCAGATGAATGCATGTATGAAATATCAAGGCGTTCCATGAAAGGAAACATATGTTATAAGACATTTATCCCAACGTCAAGTTTATGAATGTGCTAAGTTTGTGACCTTGACCTTGGGTAAAGGGGTGGGTCATGGATTTGCTACAGCACGATAGAGTATCATCAGATGAATGCATGTATGAAATACCAAGGCATTCCCTGTAAAGAAACAGAAGTTATAAAAAGACATTTACTCCAATGTTAAGTTTATGATGTTGATCTTGGGGAAAGGGATGGGGTGGGTCATGGATTTGCTGTAGCACACTAGAGGATCATCAGATGAATGCATGTATGAAATATCAAAGCGTTCCCTGTAAAGAAACAGAAGTTACACAACATTTACCCCAATGTTAAGTTTATGAACATGCTAAGTTTGTGACCTTGGGGTAAGGGTTGGGTGGTGGGTTGTGGATTAGCTACAGCATGATAGAGGGTCATCTGAGGAATGCATGTATGAAATGTCAAGGCGTTCCATGAAAGGAAACAGATGTTACATTTACCCCAACGTTAAGTTTACGATTGTGCTAAGTTTGTGACCTTGACCTTGGAGAAAGGGGTGGGGTGACATGGATTTGCTATAGCACGATAGAGTCAGATGAATGCATGTATGAAATATGAAGGCATTCCCTGTAAATAAACAGAAGTTACACAACATTTACCCCAACGTTAAGTTTATGAACATGCTAAGTTTGTGACCTTGACCTTGGGGTAAGGGTTGGGTAGTGGGTCGTGCATTTGCTACAGCATGATAGAGGGTCATCTGAGGAATGCATGTATGAAATATCAAGGCGTTCCATGAAAGGAAACAGATGTAATAAGACAGCTACCCCAATGTGAAGTTTATGAATGTGCTAAGTTTGTGACCTTGACCTTGGGGTAAGGGATGGGTGGTGGGTCATGGATTTGCTATAGCACGATAGAGTACCATCAGATGAATGCATGTATGAAATATCAAGGCATTCCATGAAAGAAAACAGATGTTATAAGACATTTACCCCAACGTTAAGTTTATGAATGTGCTATGTTTGTGACCTTGACCTTGGGGTAACGGCTGGGTGGTGGGTTGTGGATTTGCTACAGCATGATAGAGGGTCATCTGAGGAATGCATATACGAAATAACAAGGTGTTCCATGAAAGGAAACAGAAGTTATAAGACATTTACCCCAACGTTAAGTTTATGAATGTGCTAAGTTTGTGACCTTGACCTTGGGGTAAGGGGTGGGGGTGGGTCATGGATTTGCTATAGCACGATAGGTTATCATCAGATGAATGCATGTATGAAATATCAAGGCGTTCCATGAAAGGAAACAGATGTTATAAGACATTTACCCCAATGTTAAGTTTGTGGACGCCGACGACGCCGGGGGTATGCCATAAGCTGGTGGTGGGTCATGGATTTGCTACAGCATGATAGAGGGTCATCTGAGGAATGCATGTATGAAATAACAAGGTGTTCCATGAAAGGAAACAGAAGTTATAAGACATTTACCCCAACGTTAAGTTTGCGGACGCCGACGACGCCGGGGGTATGCCATAAGCTCTTCTGCACTTTGTGCAGGCGAGCTAATAAAAATTAGAGCATGTGAATGTAAGAAATAAACGGTACTCGATTCTTTGTGAAATTTATAAGTTATTGTAAAGAACTTTCAGAGCACCCATAAAACACATATGCCATCGTATTTGGTGCGCTACATATCATCAAAATCCGTCCGTATGTTAGGAAGATTTTAATGAAAATCTACTGTAAAAGTTATGTCACAGATTACGTCATGTCAGAAAATCGGGTTCAGAAACCACATGATCACACACCTCGAGTAGGCACAAAATATGCTTTATACGAATTAAATAAGTGTATAATTGTGTCACTATTCCACCAGTTCTAAAAATTACGAGTGCCCGCTATACACATATAATAATTTAGTAATATTTATTTTACTGATAGTGACTTGCAAACGAGATATTTTTTTAGCTACATGTATTTATACTAATTAAATATGTTGCCTGAAAAAATAATCGTGCGGGACAATCGTGTGGTAGATCGTACAATCGTGTGGTAAAGCATTCTCCATGCATTTGTTTTCCGATTTGGCTGAAAATTTGTGAATTTGTTCAGTTTTTCATGCTGATCAATATGTGTAAGTTTCAGCTTAATCGGAAAAAGCTGATGAATTTCATTTTGCCCACCTTGGTGTTTTTTTATGAAAAAACATATTTTATGTCCGATTAAGCCGTTTGATCAGTATGGAAAACTGAATTAGTTCACAAAATTTTGTGTCAATGGGCATTAAAAACCTTTTATTTTTTTTTAAATTATCATGATTTTTTAAAAGCTAAAAAAATCTTATTTTTTGTCCGATTTGGCTGATAATTTGTGGATTTGTTCAGTTTTTCATGCTGATCAATATGTGTAAGTTTCAGCTTAATCGGAACGTACACATTGGTGTTTTTTTATGGAAAAACATTTGTTTGTGTCCGATTAAGCCGAAAGTTGCACAGTTTGATCAGTATTAGTTCACACAATTTTGGGATTAAAAAACTCTTTTTTTAAACTATCATTATCATGTTTGTTTGTTTGTTTGGGTTTAACGGCCTATCAACAGCTAAGGTCATTTAAGGCTGGGTCAATGGGTTTAGTACTAAATCCCATATATTACCTGTACAAGTACATGTTCAAGTCCAAGTACAAATGGGGGGGAAATCCCAAAATCAGAACTGAATATTTACAATAGCAAAACTATATATTCAGCCCTGAAATCAGAATAATCCTGATCTCATGCCAGGTCCTCGCCACACCAGAATCACTTGGCCCCTCCCAAAAGCAGTAAGATCAGTAATAATCTTACTACTTTTATAATGGGCAATAACTCAATTCAACTCCCAGATAACAAAAGAGCCAAAAATAAAAACATACCGGAGGGCCAAACCAGGCAAATAGTGATTCCTATAAGGAGGAACACCTACCGTTAATTTACGCCGTCTCGTTCGCCCGACCATCACCCACTGGAAGTTTCAGTACTTGTTGTTGTTGTTGTAACCACAAGATCATACACCTTGTACTAACTTCTAGGCCAGAATCTATTCCTACAACCACACATGATACTGATTGGTTGAAAAAAAAGTGAAAATTGAATGGGTTTAACGTCCCAGCAACAGCTAAGGTCAGAGAGAGACGGGACCAGTTTAAAGTCTCATCCGACAGACCAGTGGGATGGAAATACGATGAAAGTATTTATGATGCCTAGGGTGAGGATGAACTCACAACCTCCGGTATTGAAGTCAAATCAACAAGGCCACATCATATCCCTGACATGATACCGATTGGTTGATGGAATGAATTCAGGACTTAATGTTTGTAATTCATCATATATGTGTGACTTGCCATCATAACTACTGTCTGTTTCATGCAAACTTAGCCACTTTTTACAGTTGCATAAACATTGTAAAAACAGTATTGTGTTCAATACTATTTACATAGGCGAAAATAACAAATACACAATTTATTTTATCATTGGAAGGGTGAAATTACTGTGGTATAAACTGTGAGTTTCAACACCAAACAGCCCCGTTACTGATAGCGCCATATTGTAGACCATCGGGCATCGAGTAGAAATGTGGCTCTGACTGGAGAAATGGGGCTAATGGTATTTGTGGCCAGTGTAGCTCCTGATCAAATAGCACATTCCTGTAACCTGATAACAATCTATATTGCTTGCTAGAATCATACCGGGTGTCTCATTGAAGGAATGGCAAATTCAGATCATGATCAGACTGTGCATCTGCACAGCACAGACTGATCTGAATTTACACTGGTCACAAAATTAATAAGCCCCATTTCTCCAGTCACAACTAGATTGGTCAGTAAGCGAGGCTTACGGAATACCCACCACGTGGGCCCAGGTACCCCTAAATATGTAAAATATTTCCAAGTGTGTGGGTTTGTGATCTTGACTCTGGGCTTAGCAGGGGGCGGCACAAACGTGAATTTGTCACAGGGTGGTGGTAGAAGTCCATTGGAGGAATGCGTGTGTGAAATGTGAAGCAGATCCGAGCAACGAAATAGAAGTTATAACCGATTTCTCTGATGTTAAGTTTTGTAAAGAAACTAAGTATGTGACCTTGACCTCGAGATCAGCGGGGATTTGTCACAGCATGATAGTAGAGCCTTAGAGGAATGCATGCATGAAATATTAAGAATTTTCGATGAAAGAAATAGAAGTTATAACTTATTTCTCTGATGGTAAGTTTTGTAAAAAGACTAAGTATGTGACCTTGACCTTGGGATCAGCGGGGGCTGGACGGTCGTGGATTTTTCACAGTATAGTACAACCTTAGAGGAATGCACAAGTGAAATATTAAGAATTTTCAATGAAGGAAATAGAAGTTATAACTTATTTGTAAAGAGACCAAGTATTTGACCTTGGGATCAGCGGGGGTTGGACGGTCGTGGATTTGGCGGAGCATAGTACTAGAGCCTTACAGGAATGCATGTGTGAAATATTAAGCATTTTAGATGAAGGAAATAGAAGTTATAACATATTTCTATGATGTCAAGTTTTGTAAAGAGACCAAGTATTTGACCTTGACTAAGTATATGACCTTGGCCCATGCGCCCCTAAATATGTAACCAAATAGAAGTTATAACCGATTTCTCTGATATTAAGTTTTATAAAGAGACTAAGTATGTGACCTTGACCTCGAGATCAGCGGGGATTTGTCACAGCATGATAGTAGAGCCTTAGAGGAATGCATGCATGAAATATTAGGAATTATTGATGAAAAAAATAGGAAGTTATAACCTATTTCTCTGATGTTATGTTTTGTAAAGAGACTAAGTATGTGACCTTGACCTTGGTATTAGCGGGACTGGACGGTCGTGGATTTGTCACAGCAATGAAGGAAATAGAAGTTATAACTTATTTCTCTGATGTTAAGTTTTGTAAAGAGACCAAGTATTTGAGTGAGTGAGTGAGTGAATAGGGTTTAACGTCCGCTTTTCTGACATAGAGGTACAAGCCTCAGGGAGTCTACACGCAGACGGGTCAACGGGGTCGAGTCCCGTATCCACCTGTCCAAGGGGGGTAAATCCCAACTTCAGAACTCAATATTTACAATCAAAATATATATTCAGTCCTGAAATTAGAACAACCTGATCTGGTGCCAGGTCCTCGCCACACCAGCATCATTTATCCCATCCCCTAAAAGTAATAGGATTAGCGCTAATCTTACTTTTATATATGGGGCATAGCCCGACTCAACTCTCATATACAAGAAAGCCAAAAATGTACATGAGGGCCAAATCCGGTATAGTGGGTTCCGGAAAGTATGAACCCAATCGTTAAGCCAGTCTAGTCGCCTTTTACGACAAGCAATGGCTACTGCAGCACTATTCTCAGGATCAGTTGATCCCGCCCCGGTGCCTGCACGGGGCAACCAAGTATTTGACCTTGATCTTAGGATCAGTGAGGGTTGGACGGTCGTGGATTTGACGCAGCATGGTAGATGAGCCTTACAGGAATGCAGGTGTGAAATATTAAGCATTTTAGATGAAGGAAATAGAAGTTATAACATATTTCTATGATGTCAAGTTTTGTAAAGAGACTAAGTATTTGACCTCGACCTTGGGATCAGCGGGGGTTGGACGGTCGTGGATTTGGCACAGCATATCGATGGTCTAGTAACATAAGGTCGTAACTGCTATGCTAAAGCATAGCAGTTACGACCTTCTGTTACTAGACCATCAATATGGTATGCATGGAAAACTGCATGTATGTTCCCAGTAAATGCCACCCACGAAAACCCATTACCGGTACATTGTGAAAAAGAACCTTTACCTTTAAAATGTTGCAAAAAGTAACTCTTTCACTGAGTCAGGAAATATCTATGCTTCATTCCTAATTGGTTTTTATATCGTAATTTCACATTCAAACACATTTATTTTTACTACTTTACTACCGGGAAATCAAAATTTGTAAATTTGTTGTTGTTGTTGATTATCAAATGACATCCAGACACTTATTTTTTGGCCAGTGTAGATCCTGATCGAATACCACACTCCTGTAGCCCGATAATGCTGTATTGCTGTATCTATATTGCTGGATAGAAGCTTGACGCGTGTTTCATTAATGGAATGGCAAACAGTACAGATCCTGATCCGACGGTGCCGATCTGGATCTACACTAGTCGCAAAGTCTCATCCAAAAGACCAGTGGGATGGAAATACTATGAAAGCATGTTTGATATCTAAGGTGAGGTTTGAAGTTTGAACCCACAACCTTCATATAATAAACATGACCCACTTACCTTCCACCAGTCGCCGTCCCTCTGTGTGACCGTGATGATGTCACCCACGTTAAACTTGAGTGGCGTGAGTCAGGGACCAGGGCTCGGTACCACAGGATACATCATTTTGGCTTTGTACCGCTCTGCAAGACGGCCAGGACAGTAGTTTGATTGGCCGAGTGAGCATAGCTCAACACAAATCAAAATTTCTGATTTAAATATTAAAGTTGAATTTATACAACTCTGGAACACAGGACAGTAGAGTTTAATTGGTCGAATGAGCATAGCTGAACAACAAATAAAAATTCCTGATTGAAACCGATTAATCAAAAGTGAAAGTGAACGGGTTTTGTTGTATTGTGGGTAGGGCGTAAGGAAAAACAAGTTTTAGGATGCTGACATTTTATTAGAGAGCGAGTTAGGACTGAATGAATAGTTGTATTCTCATTGGCTGATATTGTACCTATACCTATACCAAAGTTAGGCAGTTAATGCTGCATGTTTAACGTTCCTGCAACAGCTAGGGTCATATCGAAACGGGACCTCGGTTTCAAGTCTCATCAGAAAGACCAGTGGGATGGAAATACCGGTACTTTCCATGCCTAGGGCGGGGATTGAACCCAAAACCTCTGGAATTGAAGTCTAGTGCTCTAACCTCTAGGCCACATCCCATCCCTAGCTGAACAACAAATCAAAATTCTTGATATTAATGAGAAGTGCTCAAAATTAGGCAGTTTCTGATTTTGTGATTAAGAACTACTCAAAGTCATTAAAATCAGGCAGCGTGATTGGTCGAAACTGAGCTCAGCTCAGCCTCAACCAATCAAACTTCCTCATTTGGATCACAAGCACCGGGCACAAGCTCAGAAAGTTGTCGCAAATTTGTTTTGTTTGTTGGGGTTTAACGGCCTATCAACAGCTAAGGTCATTTAAGGCCAGGTCAACCCCTCTACGCCTGACACTGGGTAAAATATAGATGTAATTTGTCATGAGGTGCTCAGATTTAAAGTGGAACATCTACAAACCGGACACCCTGGGGGACCTCCCAGGGTGTCTGGTTTGTAGAGGTTCCACTGTTAATATAGACATTATTTGCATACTGTATAGCATTTTATAATATATGCAAATGCAATACCACCTCATAAGAGGCTTCCAGATAATGGATTCGCGGCGTTTGCATTGCAGCTATGTTAAAATGACATACAATAGATAGATGGCATACATACAATTAAGCTGTTATGCTAGCACATGTACAGTGGAACCCCTCTACGCCTGACACTGGGTAAAATATAGATGTAATTTGTCATGAGGTGCTCAGATTTAAAGTGGAACATCTACAAACCGGACACACTGGGGGACCTCCCAGGGTGTCTGGTTTGTAGAGGTTCCACTGTTAATATAGACATTATTTGCATACTGTATAGCATTTTATAATATATGCAAATGCAATACCACCTCATAAGAGGCTTCCAGATAATGGATTCGCGGCGTTTGCATTGCAGCTATGTTAAAATGACATACAATAGATAGATGGCATACATACAATTAAGCTGTTATGCTAGCACATGTACAGTGGAACCCCTCTACGCCTGACACTGGGTAAAATATAGATGTAATTTGTCATGAGGTGCTCAGATTTAAAGTGGAACATCTACAAACCGGACACCCTGGAGGACCTCCCAGGGTGTCTGGTTTGTAGAGGTTCCACTGTTAATATAGACATTCTTTGCATACTGTATAGCATTTTATAATATATGCAAATGCAATACCACCTCATAAGAGGCTTCCAGATAATGGATTCGCGGCGTTTGCATTGCAGCTATTTTAAAATGACATACAATAGATAGATGGCATACATACAATTAAGCTGTTATGCTAGCACATGTACAGTGGAACCCCTCTACGCCTGACACTGGGTAAAATATAGATGTAATTTGTCATGAGGTGCTCAGATTTAAAGTGGAACATCTACAAACCGGACACCCTGGGGACCTCCCAGGGTGTCTGGTTTGTAGAGGTTCCACTGTTAATATAGACATTCTTTGCATACTGTATAGCATTTTATAATATATGCAAATGCAATACCACCTCATAAGAGGCTTCCAGATAATGGATTTGCGGCGTTTGCATTGCAGCTATTTTAAAATGACATACAATAGATAGATGGCATACATACAATTAAGCTGTTATGCTAGCACATGTACAGTGGAACCCCTCTACGCCTGACACTGGGTGTATGTATGTATTGACTGTGTTTGAGGGTGCCTTAATCATGGTCTTAATAGAATATCCAGGAATCAAGAACGTGTCACTAGGTAAGTCATCGTTAACTGCTGAAGCGGGTGGTGGTGATAATGGATGTATCAAAGTGTCATCTGTTATTGTTATTGCTGCTGTTTGTGGGTTTAATGAACGTGAGACCAAGGGCACAAAGTGGTTCGGCATGTATGAATTGACTGTGTTTGAGGGTGCCTTAATCATGGACCACATTACACATATACTCGGTGATGTATCTGATGTCATACGTCCTACGATCCTACGGGTGAACGGCTCCGATGTGTATTCGGGTTCCAACTGTGGCGGGTAATACGATCTAATTGGTTTTGACAATGCCGCACTTAAAGCAGACACGTGTCCAATCTCACTAAATTGGCCAACAACTATGCTATCGTGTAGCAATTTGTTGTAGTCACTGGTCACCAGCCGCACATCCTTCAAGAATTCTGATTGGTAACTTTTTTCATTTTCAAGTAGTTCTAACGATGTTAAAAGTCTTAACAGATAGTGGTTATTTTGGTCTCCTGTTATTGCTGTAGACACCGCCCTGTATAGGCAATTACCATCACCAATTGTTGTGACTGGCATGCATTGTTGTCGCATTGCGGGGTGAAAAACTTTCAAAATGTTATCTGCTTCAAAATCAATTGTGTAAGTGGGATGTACGTGTGATGTATAATTTGGCGATACACTGTATGTTGCTAACAACTTTCTTTCCGACTTGGCAGTGTTGGTCAACTCGGTCTTCTTCTTCGACAGAAGTGCAGTCTGGAGTCTGTAAAAATGCGCAACTATATTACTGATCATGATCTACACTGGTCACAAGCCGATCATGATCTACATCTATATCACTGATCTATACTGGTCAAAAAGTGATCATTATTTGGTCAGCTAGCGAACAGTGTAGATCAATGCTCATGATCTACACTGGTCACAATCTGATCATGATCAACAGTGGTCACACGCTGATCATGGTCTAGACGCGTGCCAAGATAATACGGATGCTGACAAAATATACCGTATGACACTTTGTACCAGCATAGCCACAGAACTGCACAGCACAGAAGAGCCACATAACTGCACATAACTGCACAGCACAGAAGACACAACGCATACTGTGGTTGCAAATGTCATATTGTTTCTATTCTAACTTATTCTAGCTAACATAGTATCTAAACTGGTGATAAAGATGGTACAACTGGTTTAACATGTGTCATGATTAACGCCTTTAGGCGGCGATATTCGCTAAAGTACACAAAGACGCGTGCCCAATAATAAGATTTCACAGTAGGTGGTACCTGGTTAACAAATTCCGGGTTACACAGAGATTAACTAGTGAACAATGTAGACACTGAGATTATCGCATACATTATACAAATTGCACCAGGATGTACAATGGTCATAAACTGATCATTGTCTATAATGGTACAAATATTACAAATTCTGCACAGTTGCATGTAGACCGAGATTGTCAAGATTTAAAATGCTCATTATCTACATTGTTCACAAACTGGTAAACAATTCTTACCTGGACAATGCAGCTTTCGAATCGTACATGTCCCCATCAAAGGCACAGCAATGGCATCTGAACTTCAACGAGTGGAAGGACCACGACTTAAGATCTCCGCCAGTCAACAAGAGGATAATAACTCATTTTATTTCACACAAATAGTTTGTAATTAGTGCATATATACCTCATAATATAGTAAACAAACCATTTATCACAGAACAAACACTTATTTATGTTATTATATAGTGAATTACAAGGGTTTCCGGTATTTCGGTGGTTTTCGGTAAATAAGAGGTTTCCGGTAATTCCAGTTACCGGCTTAGGGGCACGAATCCATGAGAATAGGGACTACTATATTTCAAGAGCATGCAGTGTTTAAATTATGAATATAAAGCCTATAGCCCACTAAAAGATTTAAGCTCAAATTCAAAGGCATACAACGTTAGGGTGTGCTGTTGTACTTTATGTATACATAGAAAACTGCATTTCTGTGCCCATCACCCAACTATGTGCACCCAAAACGTCAGGCAGAAAAGAATGCAACCCACGAAAACCCATTCCATTGCAATAAAATAACATTTACCTTTAAATTTTCGCAAAAAAGTACACCTTTCACCGTGTCAGGAAAGATCTATGATTCATTTATATTTGCTTTTTATATCGTAATTTCACATTCAGACACTTTTATTTTGACAAAATTTTAATTTACTAAATCAAATTTGGAAATGTGTTGTTGTTGTTGTTGTTAAAATTATGTCCAGCCGCTTATTTTTCGGCATCGCATTTAATCGAGCGCAGTGGACATACTTAAATAGTAATAATTACACCCAAATCTTAATGGTTGGCATCTCTGCGTATGTATACTGCATGATGCCGTATTACATAGCTATATGACTAGCAAACGTGTATGGAACCACCCTTCATAATATAATAGAATGTCGTGAACATTTTTATAATATACAACACTTTGTCACTTATGGAATAAGCAGCATATAATATAAGCTGCAACTTATTCCGTCTATTTCTATATGTACAATGTGTAGCACATACTACATTAGCTGTATTATAAGTGAAATAAACTAGACATAATTACATTACGACCCAAATGCCGAGCATAACAAATTCGGTACTCCGGTAACATAATTTATGTTGTGGAAATTTCGATATTGTGTACGCGTAACGAGTAATTTACACTTATTCCATAAAGGTCGTGTACCAATGCTTCACTACTATATTGCATCCTGTGTTTGATAAGCGTATGAGTGACACCGATCAACGTAAATTTCGTACAATTTACTGTAAAGAGGGGGTCGCTCTTTTTGATAATTAGAGTAACCCCATATTGGGCTACGACGTGATATTGCCAAATTTAAGCTCACGGGTTACAACATTAGAGTGTGCTGTTGTACTTTATGTATACATAGAAAAATGCATGTATGTGCCCAATACCTGACTCTGTACATCCAAAACGTTGGCAAAAAAATGCCACCCACGAAAACCCATTACATTTAGAAAAAGAACCTTTACCTTTAAAATGTTGCAAAAAGTACCTCTATCACTGAGTTAGGAAAGATATATGCTTCGTTCCTAATTGGTTTTTATATCGTAATTTCACATTCAAACACTTTTATTTTGACTACTGTACCGGGAAATGCAAATTCGGAAATTTCTTGTTGATTATAAAATGACATCCAGACGCATATTTCATGTCTCACGCTCACAAATGTAACAATACCGGTTTTCTCATACATACCACATGGATTCTGTGAGGCCATAAATCACAGTCCGGAAAATACACACTTCTTAATTAGAACAGAAGGGTCTGCCACATAATGATTTCACTTGAGAGTGGACATTTAATCTGTATGATGAACTTGTAAACACATGTAGACTAAACACATTATAGTCTATCATATAGACTTTGTCACTATCATAATGCAAGGTTCATACCCAGGTTCAAACATACAGTAATCTGATGAATGTATATACACTGTTGGCTAGCTTTTAGGACAGAAAAAAAGATTCCGTGATCATGATACACTGTTTGATACCGTGTTACAGTACAAAAACCCGATTCTCATCCATCATCTGTCGTTGTTACACTTGTTAATACACCGCTACACTGTAACGTAAGAAAATAACTTCTGTTGTTCACACTGTGTCTTTTTGTTACAGTAACATGGGGGAAAATACCTTCGTTATACTTGTTAAACTGTTACACCATAACAAAATGGGCATCTCCGGCCAGTTGGTATCTTTTTGTGCAATATCTGGCCCTGACCAGTACGGCTATCTCTTACAGATGTAGTAAAACACACAGGCCGAGCACGGTTTATATTATAATAAGGACATGATCACATATGGAGTCACACAGACACATACATGCATACACTCAGCATACATTAGCCCCCGCCTGGCAAAATGGACCATACGACATGACCATCCAGTGCAGGCTACAATCAGCCTGCGCATCCGCACAGTCCGATCTGGGCCTACGTTGCATGCTACACAATGCAGACAATGAGTTATCCTTTATTATAAGCGAAAGCTACAACCTACTTAAACAAGAGGGTCATGATGGCCCTAATTCGCTTACCTGATTCCATGAACACCAGAGGAGAATGTGAAATTGAGTTCATATGTGTTTTAAACAAATTGTGCTATTTTTTGAGATGGTGGTCATCTTGGATTAAGCGATGACTTTCATTTTACCAAATCTGAAAATGCTTCACCCAAGGGTCCTAACTTACCATGAAGTTTGGCCAGCATCAGCCATGTGGTTCCTGAGAGAAAGACGTTCAAAATCTCGAATAAATGGACCTTTTGGCGGCCATCATGGATGACATAATCATCTGATTCTGACAAATATTGCACCAGAGCAATCGCCTCATCGATCGATACCTTCAATTTGATATATGACATGAGCATATTATGAAAATATATAAAATTTGACCCCACGGGCCACGCCCATTTTTGACCTCAGGGTCACAATTTTAACACCTTTGAAAGAGCATTCTACATCGATCATTCCTACCAAGTTTCGTTGAAATCCGGCTGACAGTTTATGAGAAGAAGATTTTTTAAGAATTTGTGCTATTTTTAGATGGCGGCCATCTTGGATTAGCGACTACCTCCGTTTTAACAAATCTGAAAAGGCTTCACCCATGGACCATAACTGTGAAGTTTTGCCACCATGGGCCAAGCGGTTCGTGTGAAGAAGAATTTTGAAATCTCTAATAAAAGAACAACCTGTTCACCTTTCGGCGGCCATCTTGGATGACATGACCATCCAATTTCGTATTTGACCCCACGGGCCACGCCCATTTTTGACACCGGGGTCACCATTTTAACAACTTTGAAAGAGCATTGTACATCGATCATTCCTAGCAAGTTTCGTCGAAATCCGGCTAGCGGTTCATGAGAAGAAGATTTTTTAAGAATTTATGCTATTTTTAGACGGCGGCCATCTTGGATTAGGTATGACCTCCATTTTAACAAATCTGAAAAGGCTTCACCCATATACCATAACTTTTAAGTTTGGCTACCATGGGCCAAGCGGTTCAATTGAAGAATAATTTTGAAATCTCTAATAAAAGAACGACCTTTTGACATTTCGGCGGCCATCTTGGATGACATAACCATCAGATTTCGACAAAAAATGCACCAGAGTGATCGCCTCGATTTGATATATGACATGACCATATTCGGTCAAAAATAAAATTTGACCCCAATATTACACCACAGGCCACGCCCATTTTTGACCCCAGGGTCACCATTTTAACAACTTTAAAAGTGCAATGTACATCGATCATTCCTACCAAGTTTTGTCGAAATCCGGTTGGCGGTTCTTGAGAAGAAGATTTTTGAAGAATTTGTGCTATTTTTAGACAGCAGCCATCTTGGATTACGTAATGACGTCATTTTAACAATTTTGTAATCCCCCTACCTAAGGACCATGACCATAAAGTTTGGTGACTATATGCCCAATGGTTACCGAGGAGAAGACGTTTGAAAATGTTCATGGATGACAGACGACGACGGACAATGGACACATTGCGGTAACAATAGCTCACCTGAGATATGAGCTCTATGGCTATATATACTATATATTGGTGCAGATATCATCAGGTCCATTTTCTCAGCTGTAAGATATCTCTTGCAGAGGTAGTAAAACACGCAGTCCGAGCACGGTTTATATTATAATAAGGATCACATATGGAGTCACACAGACACATACACTCAGCATACGTTAGCCCCCGGCTGGCAAAATGGACCGTGTTTTCCAATGATATTCATGTGTTGTTTTTTTTAAATGTTATTCATGCATTGTTTTCAATAATGTTATTCATGTGCTTTTCAATGCTATTGATGTGGGTTTATTTCGATGTTTTTCATTTGTTTTTCAACGTCATTCATGTGGTTTTTTTAATAACGTTATTCATGTGTTTTTTTCAATGTTATTAATGTATTTTTTTCAATGTTATTAATGTGTTTTTCAATGCTATTCATGTTAATTTTTTCAAAATGTTTTTCAATGTTATTCATGTGGTGGTTTTTTTCCAATAATGTTATTAATGTTTTTTTTCAATGTTATGTATGTGTTTTTTCAATGTTTTTCATGTGTTTTTTTCAATGTTATTCAAGTGTTTTTTAAGGTTATTCATGTGTTTTCACGGATATTTGTGTCTTTTTCATGGTTATTCATGTGTTTTGCAAGGTTATTCGTGTGTTTTTTTCAATGTTATTCATGTAATTTCAAGGATATTTGTGTCTTTTTCATGGTTATTCATGTGTTTTTCAAGGTTTTTCGTGCGTTTTTCAATGTTATTGTGTGTTTTTCAATGTTATTAATGTTTCGTTGTTTTTATGTTATTCATGTGTTTTTCAATAGTATCCATGTGATTTTTTTCTATTATACTTGCATTGACAAATGATTTTTTTTTCCAAAATGATCATTTTAAAATGTGTATTCCGAATACACTGGGTTACACTACAATGAATTTGCATAGATACCACTTTAAATATTGCTGTCAGCTCCAGTATGTATTGATTAATTGATAGAACAAACAGATTATTGTGGACAAACGAGGGTACCTCCAATTTTCATTTGTTAGTCCTTATTGTGATACTGTAACATTAACATATAGTCAGTTACTTCCCTTTCATTCATAATCTGTGATTTCTGAGCATACACTTGTTCTGGTGGCTGGGATTCACATCTGGGACTGAGGGATATGTAACCTATTTCACCAACCTATCAATACTTGATCAATCAGGACCAGTAGCCTATTTCACCAACATTGCAAAGTATACTTATCTAGCAAAGTATACTTTGCAATATTGATGAAATAGGCTACTGGGACTGAGGGATATGTAACCTATTTCACCAACATTGCAAAGTATACTATCTAGCAAAGTATACTTTGAGGGAGAAAATTTCAATTTAAGGATAAATTTATTAATTTTTATTATACTGAATTTATTACATTATCACAGCCATTATGGCTGTGATAATGTAATAAATTCAGTATAATAATACTTTTAATCATCAAATATATGCAGTGGTTAGTTCTATATGAAATAATTCATCTCGGGAAAAAATATACACTTGTTCTGGTGGCTGGGATTCACATCTGGGACTGAGGGATATGTAACCTATTTCACCAACATTGCAAAGTATACTTATCTAGCAAAGTATACTTTGAGGGAGAAATCATTTATTTTTCCTGAAATGCATTATTTCATATAGAACTAACAAATGCATATATTTCATGATTAAAAGTATGCAGAATTATTATACTGAATTTATTACATTATCACAGCCATTAAATGGCTGTGATAATGTAATAAATTCAGTATAATAAAAATTAATAAATTTATCATAAAATTGAAAATTTCTCCCTCAAAGTATACTTTGCTAGTAAAGTATACTTTGCAATATTGATGAAATAGGCTACTGGGACTGAGGGATATGTAACCTATTTCACCAACATTGCAAAGTATACTTATCTAGCAAAGTATACTTTGAGGGAGAAAATTTCAATTTAAGGATAAATTTATTAATTTTTATTATACTGAATTTATTACATTATCACAGCCATTATGGCTGTGATAATGTAATAAATTCAGTATAATAATACTTTTAATCATCAAATATATGCAGTGGTTAGTTCTATATGAAATAATTCATCTCAGGAAAAAATATATGACTACTTTGCTAGATAAGTATACTTTGCAATGTTGGTGAAATCGGATCCTGGTGTTTTAACCCTTTCAACACCACAGACCTCTATAGTGGTATTGGCAAACAGTGTAGATCCAGATGAGCCGGCTCGTGACGAGCCGTCTCATCAGGATCTGCACATGTATAAAGAACATTATGTGCCTACTGAGTGGGCATGTACCTTTAACTGTCATACGCAACCGCTAATTGAAAATAATATTATGAAAAACCACTTACACTGAACAATATCAACAACGGATGTTCTACGTACAAAAATACATCGGATTATTTTGTTGCGCGTGATTTGCCCCCATTTGCGTCACAAATCATGCGGTCATCGCTAAATTTAGTAACAGGCTATAGTTTTCGGCAGAGTTAACTCCCCTCCGAATACTCTCCACCGGATAAACAACACGCAACGCGTTCAACACACAAACGATATCAAGGGGTTACAGCTACCTGCATGTTGACCCAGCTTTTTTTAATGATCGCGAACAAAACTCGCACGTGTGGGTCTAACTGATCTTAATCCTCATTCTATCGATGGATTTACAGAGGATTTTAGTGACATTCCCGAATTCTGCCTGATTGACATTTGTCTATCTATGGTGGCCAATACACGCCAACAGGAGTGTCAATTCTACGTTCAGGGAAGGGGGTCAATAAGTCAGTAAGTGATAAATTACAGTCAAGGAACAAATTAATGACAGTATAACACATCCAGCGTAGATTAATACCCATATTAATGCAAGTACTGAAAATACGACAAAAAACAATTCTAACAAGTTTGGGCTTCCATACATTGAACATTTTGTCAGCGGTTTCCCCAATGACATCATTTGTATGTTTTAATATACTCGATCCGGGGCCAACTATTTCATTCACAAAACAGAAGTAAACATGGTGATGTCAAAGTAATGCAGAAACTTTAACAAAAATCCTGCAAATACATTGTTTTGTACCGACAAGGCATTTTCAGGCACGACACCGCTTCCGTGGCGGTATTCTTGTAGTACCCTATGTTCAGTACTTTCAGTACTTTGATTTATAAATGGACTAGTCTGAAGATCATTTTGTGACGATTAATTGGTTGCAAAATTAACAAATAAAATCCATTCCAGTTACTTAGAGGTGAAAGGGTGCAGAACCGTGCAAGAACCGTGTAGATCTATCCTGATCCGACTGTGCAGAACCATGTAGATCCTGATCATACTATGCATAACCTGATCATACTGTACATAAATGTGTATATCCTGATCATACTGTACATAAATGTGTAGATCCTGATCATACTGTGCAGAACAGTGTAGATACTGATCATACCATGCAGGAAGGTCCGAATATACACTGATCACAGCCACAAGTTATGTTTAATCCATTGAAGTCTACCTTTAACAAATCCGAGTATTTTGTTTGTTTCTCCATAAAAGTAGATGCCGTTGTTACCACTTATATGAATCGTCTCGTCGAGAAATAGCGGGAAAAAATCCTCAAATTTCATACTACTGTAATTGTGAGCTAAGAATCAAGAATCAACCGCTAAGGTCAGGTAAGCCCGGGGGAAAAGTTTTTTTTTTATCCTGCTGCTTTGGGGGAAAAATACCAAAATCAGAACAGAATATTTACATCGAGAAAATATATATTCAGCCCTGAAATTAGAATAACTTGACCTGGTGCCTATTTCATCAACATTGCAAAGTATACTTTACTAGCAAAGTATACTTTGAGGGAGTAATCATTTATTTTTCCTGAAATGCATTATTTCATATAGAACTAACAAATGCATATATTTCATGATTAAGAGTATGCAGAATTATTATACTGAATTTATTACATTATCACAGCCAATTTGGCTGTGATAATGTAATAAATTCAGTATAATAAAAATTAATAAATTTATCATAAAATTGAAAATTTCTCTCTCAAAGTATACTTTGCTACTAAAGTATACTTTGCAATGTTGATGAAATCGGCTACTGGTGCCAGGTCCATAACCAGGTCCAGGTCCATACCACACCAAAGTCACTTGGCCCCTTCCTCTATCGTAATACTCACATAAGGGGTAAACCAAATTCAAGTGTCACATACACAATGCAAAAGACGTATGTGAAGGCCAAACCAGTAGCCTATTTCACCAACATTGCAAAGTATACTTATGTAGCAAAGTATACTTTGAGGGAGAAATATTAAATTTGATGATAAATTTATTATTTTTTATTATACTAAATTTATTACATTATCAGTCATAAATTCAGTATAATAATTCTGCATACTTTTAATCACTACATATATGCAGTTGTTAGTTCTATATGACATAATGAATTTTGCGGAAAATAAATGATTCCTCCCTCAAAGTATACTTTGCTAGATAGGTATACTTTGCAATTTTGATGAAATCGGCTACAGGTCTCCAGTCGGAATTCCGGTAAGGATGAACCCTGATCAGTAAATTACCCATCGCAACAAAATTTGGTATAGAAGTCACAAGGAAGTAGTGTTTATGAGAGGAACATTTTATTTATTCTTCAGCAGAACGATGACATTTCAACGTCGTCAATTATCAATCGGCTTCATAGCGCATAGGTCTGGCAATTACACGAATCAGTAATTTATTTACTCATAACTAGTTATACGTGTGATAAACATCCGACAAATCAGTGCAAGTAAAACTAGGACAAAATTGAAAAATAAATCTGCCTAACCCTAGGCCTACAAATGCATGCAGTCTGATCGGTGTTCATACGATTCTCCACAGAGAACTGGAGAAATTTGGCTGACTCTTTCATTAGGGCTGACACTATTTATTAAACAGTTTACTTCCTATGTTCTTGATCAGTTTGTTTGTTGGGGTTTAACGGCCTATCAACAGCTAAGGTCATTTAAGGCCGGGTCAATGGGTTTAGTACTAAATCCCATATATTACCTGTACAAGTACATGTTCAAGTACATGTACAAATGGGGGGAAAATCCCAAAATCAGAACTTAATATTTACAATAACAAAACTATATATTCAGCCCTGAAATCAGAATAATCCTGATCTGATGCCAGGTCCTCGCCACACCAGAATCACTTGGCCCCTCCCAAAAGCAGTAGGATCAGTAATAATCTTACTACTTTTATAATGGGCAATAACCCAATTCAACTCCTAGGTAACTAAAGAGCCAAAGACAAGGCCAAACCAGGCAAATCGTGATTCCTATAAGGAGGAAACCCTACCGTTAATTTACGCCGTCGCGTTCGCCCAACCAGCCAGCCACATGTTCTTGATCAGACCTACATCAGTCCAAGTGAAAAGACAGACCAATATATGAGTGACCAGTGTCGACTCTGATCTAGCAGGCCACTATGAACAGGAGCTACACTGGTCACAAATCCAATAAGCCCTATTTGATCACTACATCACAAATCTTCGTGAATGACGATCGATATTTCTCTGATTACAAATGCACAAATGATTACATATATGGTGGTCGTTTAGCTGTATGTCGTGTTTAACTTAAAATGTAGGAAACAGAAATTGTCATCTGCTGTTGTTTTATATTGTGTATTCTTTCTCGATAAAAAACATGGTTTGACAGCACTTTAGAATCATTTCCATTGGAAATGATTCTAAAGTGTTGTCAAAACATGTTTTTTTATGAGAATATTGAAAAATAAAAAGCAAACAGCAGATGATAAAATTTGATTCAGCATTGTAAGGGTTAATTTGCAGTAGAAGATTACAGCGACACATGACAATGAAAACCACTCACATCCTGTATCAACCAATCAAAATAGGTTCGCTATCATACACATTAGCCGTCTTGAAAACGACTCATACTTGACAAGCTTCACAGAGAAATGTAATATATTGTCAAGAATACTGGAATGAATAAGATACGATAAAATCACGTACTGCGGTCGGTAAGCATTTAAAATGAACTATAATACACAAGACAATATAATTCTCGCACATCAGCCAAGAACAATAATTTATCGGTAATCTAGTGGTACATTCACCTTCACCGACTATTATCAAAACACTGCATTCAGCATTGAGAGGCCGTGTTTTATGGATTTAAAAGCTGCTTTTACTTATATTTCATTTATCGAACAATAATTCCAGCACAAAAATATTCACACAATTCCCTAACATTTGATTGGCCCGTAGCAAGTCTCTGTCCAAAATTTATATCCCAGTAAACTCCCACGCCGAACTACTTTCCGTAACCGTGAGGCGCAGTTAAAATAATTCTTAAGAAAACGGAAAATAAACACATTTTCTTGACAAATTTAATTCAAATGCTGGAATTATAAGGAATGAATGCCCTTTTTGTTGAATTTATCGGGGATATAAACTTGAAAAAGTCGCGGGAATACTGGACGAGGCCTTCCGGCCTTCGTCCAGTATTCCCGCGACTTTTCAAAATTTATACCCCGATAAATTCAACAAAAAGGCCATTCATTCCTATAATAAACTTGGAAAAGTCGCGGGAATACTGGACGAGACCGGAAAGCCTTCATCCAGTAATTTCCCCGCCGGATTCGCGATTTTTCCAAGTTTATATAGTGATACACAACCGCATGTGTTAACCTTGCCCAGATAATCAACGTTCCTGAACATCTATTGGCAATGCCAAAACGGAAATCAAGCAATTTGGTTGTCCGAGCCCGAGCTGTAGCACAGATCAGGATCAGCCAATCAAGTTGCTTGATTTCAAGCACAAATATGAATGGAATAGCATGACAATTAACCCGTCCAACACTACAGACCTCTTTAGCGGTGTTTAAAAACCTTGCAGATCCTGATAAGTCAGCTTGTAACGAGCCGTCTCACCCAGATTTGCAGTTTTTGCAAGTATTTTTTCATATTTTTTTAGAAAAGAAACCTACCTTTTTCATGAATGTACTAGTCTGAAAATCATATTGTGACAATTGGATTGGTCCTTAAATTAATATATTACAGTCCATCCAGTTATTTAGGGTTGAAAGGGTCAATAAGGATGGGTCCATTCCAGTTACAAAGGGATGAGCGGGTTAAAATACTCGGGTTAAAAAACTGGCGACTATGAATAATTAAACAATGAAGATGGTCGTCTACTGAAGCTAACATTCCTCGTTGTGACGTCTCGCTAGACTAACTGACCCAATTTAGTACATAACTAGCGAAGGCAGCGCATGTTACCCACCCTAGCCGTGCTCAGAGTTGGATTAAAAGAGCGTCACAATCAAACTGGTGTATAATAAAACAACATTGCTTGGTATTTGTACCAATGACTCGAACTTGTAGTTCACACAGGAATGAAACGGAAACCACACAGAAACCACACCAGTATGTTTGGTGCACATGTTGGGCATTGACTGATTGAAAGAATGATGGTTTACATTCATTCAACATTAACCCTTACCAACCTACAATAAATTTTGTCATCTGATAAAAAATTTAATTTCCACATTTTTTAGAAGACAAAATATGAAACAACAGCAGACGAGATTTTCGGTTCCCGCGTTTTAAGGATTCATGTACAATTGTGTGATAGCTTGTGCATCGTACCACACAATCAGCATAGACCCTGATCTGTGCGGCGCCACTGGCCTTTTGATCAGTCTGTGTAGATTTCAAACGCCAAACAAAATGTTTTCTTGTACACCAGTAGTGATTAGCAGGATATATACAACTTGTTGTCACGGTGACAAAAAAGCGCTTATTGCATTTGTGGAATCAGTCCCAGAGCAGCCTGGGCAAAACACAAACAATAAAACACTTTTTGACATCACGCGTCCTATTATATAATAACAGTTATAGGAATTGCAAATGTTTAACAGTAAAATTCTCATATAATTCATTAAGTAACCTATTTACATATGTACAACGACAATACCACATGGGCCATATGCAATGTACATCAGTGATTATTTATATATATGCCTCCGTCCCAGGGTGTCCGGTTTAGAGAGGCTCTACTGAATAACATAATGGCTAAATTATAAAACACAACATACTTATTGTATTTTGCCGTGTATAGGTCGCAAGAGTGTATAAGACGCACCCGTATTTTCATTCCAAAATCTGGGGGAAAATGTCAACATGAGAATATACCCAAGACGCATCCAATTTCCCTAACAAAATGAAAAATAAAAAATAAAAACTCGCCAAGTTGTTGTTATTTATTCCCCAGCACTGTTTTTTTTTATCGTACCTTGGACATGTGTCAACTATTCAACACAATTTACTGTCAATCGGTACAATTTCAAAACATAGCCGAAAGGTCAAAGTTTACAGCCTTGCGCTGAATGATGTCAACATGGCTGAGCGTTATCAATTTTTTACACAGAGCAACACATGAATTTCGACTGTGTATTGTGTTGCCTGGGTGTAATCGAGGATTCAGAAATTATTGGGAATTTAGCGAATTAATTTGTGGCATACATTAAAATACAGTCTACTTCTATATGCGACCAGCATAGCCCCGGATTCGCATGTGCATACACTGATAAGGGGCTATGGTGGAGTTGTGTATTCAGGTAGTACCGTATAATATTAATAGCAGCGTCCGTTATGTCTATTTTTAAACCTAATCAATAAACAGTGAATACACACTATCTGTACCTACGTATGTCCGCAGTGTGTGCACAGTGTCGATATTTGGCTGGGGGGAATTGTTTATGGCCCGTTTCTCATGTGCAGGTCACTAGTAGTGTTATTTTAATAGACATCATCGTATTTTACCGATATTGATTTTCAACATCAGACATATCTTCCGTAAATGACGCTGTAAGTTGATAGAAATTTCAGAGCAGAGCGGCCGAAATTTATACCGCGATATGATTATTTCGCGATCTGGTGACTTGGCTCCCAATCATCGTGGTATATTCAAGCTACAGTGGCTCCTCCTGATCGAGCCCAAATATTTAAGCGGCCTATAGCTATGACGAATTTGCATTGTCAGCTGACGTAATTATGATGTTTTTTATTAGATTGGCGAACATTGTAAACCATGGGCAGACTACACAAAACCACTGCCTGGTCTGGCCGGTAATACAATAAGCCGGGATTTGTCAGAGATAGAGACCCAATTCACATAAACACATTTGCCGTGTCATAAATAGACTGGTTCCCGGTAGTATTGTTTCGCTAGGCACGCATCAGACAGGGTACCAGTCTAGTGACGTCAGCAACCACGTGTATTGATCTTTGATATGGCTTTGTGCACTTGGTAAATCTTGACACGCGGTGTGTTTGATGTCGGCCAGCTGACTTATGGTAGGCTTGCCCCTTTAGATGAATCAGCATCATGTAAACACAGTTTCGAAACTAATGATGGAGTTTTAAAACTTACGTGGAATTGCATTATGCATATTGGAATACACGACACATAATACATATCTGGATTTACCGTTAATGGAGTCAACCAATATTTTTCATGGCAAAATGACACCGACCAATATGGGCCAGGTAAATGTTTTCAAAAGAGAATTCAAATGATAGCGGCCAGATTGTGATTAGGCAGAGAAAATGTCCACCGAATGTGACACAGCGTCGAAACCACAGGCATTCGGCGTGTTTCGGCTTTCATCGGTATAACACTATATATATATGTAGTTATACCGATGAAAGCCGAAACACACATGCCTGTGGTCGAAACGAGTAAGGCGCGAACTGTTTAGAATACGAATCTGAGGCTACTTTTCCAATTGCAAGCGGAGGTTAACGCAAAGACTAACAACAACAACAAATATCGAAACAAATCTTTATTTTATTAATTTTTTGTCATTTTTGTCGATATTTCGGGGTGGAAAAAAATGCTCTTGTATCCAAACATGTGTGATGAAAATCTGGATAAAAAAAGTGTGTCTAATACACGGCAAAATACGGTATAGATTATATGTGAATTGCGACTTAACAAATTAATTACTTCAAACTTTCTACAATCATGCGGCATGCTTACTAGCATTGTGCCAGTCCATGAATTGATATTCCTAAAACAAGTTGATTTTTTTTTCACATAATGATTTTGAAATTTTTAAAATTTAAAACAACAAAAAGAGCATCCCTGTTACAAGATATATAATAGTGTGTACACACCCATCTCTGGCAAATTGTTACATGATTGAGTGTCGGATAAATTATACTTAGAATATTGCGGCAAGCATTACCAGGGGCCCATTTCATTGAACTTTGTATGACTAAAATGTTTGTAAGTATAAATTTATGATCGTCTGGAAATTTCAATTGATGGATTTACATTTATTGAGCATAGGCTGCACATGCAGCCTATGCTCAATAAATGTAAATCCGATAATTGTTAACAAGAAAACTTTGTTAATGTGAAATTTACAGACTGTCATAATTTTGCACTTTAAATACGACCATTTTAGTTGTACAAAGTTTAGTGAAACGGCCCCCAGTATTCCAATTTCCACATATTTATTATTTTTTTAAATCTCATAAAAATGAAACGAGAGCTCCTCAGTCTTCAGACCAATACTATACCATATACACAACTGGGCATGACCAGAGTAATTAAAGTAATTAAATACATCACCGCTAATTGATACATAATTGCTTCAAAACACACATACCAATTAGCAGAACCCTAGCTCACTGCCGATGATCAGCAATAATCACCAATTAGTTTGTTTGTTTGTTGGGGTTTAATGGCCTATCAACAGCTAAGGTCATTTAAGACCGGGTCAATGGGTTTAGTACTAAATCCCATTAATTACCTGTACAAGTACATGTTCAAATGGGGGGGGGGAAATCCCAAAATCAAAACTGAATATTTACAATAAAAAACAATAGCTGTAGGAGAACAGTATAGCTCGACTACGAGGGTTGTCGATGTACACATAGCTTGACAAACAAGGTGGCCGCGGCCTGCATAAAAACCTTAACCAAGGTTGACTAAAAACCTTAACCAAGGGAAATTAAGTAAGTAATTCAAGGTTAAATGTAGGTCAATGTCAGATATAGGTCAGGGGTTATTGATGTACATCACTTAGGAGATGAAGTTTTCCAAGTATGGTTGCTGTAGGCCCAATTCCATATACAAGCTTGACTATAAACATTAACCAAGTTTGAGTACAAACCTTAACCAAGGGGAAATAAGTAAGTAATTCAAGGTTAAATATAGGTGAAGGTAAAATACAGGTCAGGGGTTATTGATGTACATCCCTATGAGAAAAAGTTATCCAAGTATGGTGTCTGTATGCACAATAGTATTGCATCTACAAGCTTGACTAAAAACCTTAACCAAGGTTGACTAAAAACCTTAACCAAGGGGAATTCATTAAGTAATTCAAGGTTAAATGTAGGTCAATGTCAAATATAGGTCAGGGGTTGTTGATGTACATCACTAGGAGATGAAGTTGTCCAAGTATGGTTGGTGTAGGGCCAGGAGTATTCCATATACAAGCTTGACTAAAAACCTTAACCAAGGAGAATTAACTAAGTAATTAAGATGAAATGTAGGTCAAGGTCAAATATGGATCAGGGGTTATTGATGTACATCACTATGAGAAAAGGTTGTCCAAGTATGGTGTCTGTATGCACACTAGTATTCCATGTACAAGCTTGACTAAAAACCTTAACCAAGGTTGACTAAAAACCTTAACCAAGGGGAATTAACTACGTAATTCAAGGTTAAATGTAGGTCAAGGTCAAATATAGGTCAGGGATTGTTGAGGTACATCACTAGGAGATGAAGTTGTCCAAGTATGGTTGGTGTAGGGCCAGGAGTATTCCATCTACAAGCTTGACTAAAAACCTTAACCAAGGAGAATTAACTAAGTAATTAAGATGAAATGTAGGTCAAGGTCAAATATGGATCAGGGGTTATTGATGTACATCACTATGATAAAAGGTTGTCCAAGTATGGTGTCTGTATGCACACTAGTATTCCATGTACAAGCTTGGCTAAAAACCTTAACCAAGGTTGACTAAAAACCTTAACCAAGGGGAATTAACTAAGTAATTCAAGGTTAAATGTAGGTCAAGGTCAAATATAGGTCAGGGATTGTTGAGGTACATCACTAGGAGATGAAGTTGTCCAAGTATGGTTGGTGTAGGGCCAAGAGTATTCCATCTACAAGGTTGACTAAAAACCTTAACCAAGGGGAATTAACTAAGTAATTCAAGAGGAAATGTAGGTCAAGGTGAAATATAGATCAGGGGTTATTGATGTACATCCCTATGAGAAAAGGTTGTCAAAGTATGGTGTCTGTATGCACACTAGTATTCCATGTACAAGCTTGACTAAAAACCTTAACCAAGGTTGACTAAAAACCTTAACCATGGGGAATTAACTAAGTAATTCAAGAGGAAAAGTAGGTCAATGTCAAATATAGATCAGGGGTTATTGATCTACGTCACTAGGAGATGAAGTTGTCCAAGTATGGTGGGTGTAGGGCCAGTAGTATTCCATATACAAGATTGACTAAAAACCTTAACCAAGGGGATTAACCAAGTAATTCCAGAGGAAATGTAGGTTAAGGTCAAATATATATCAGAGGTTATTGATGTACACCCCTATGAGAAAAGTTTGTCCAAGTATGGTGTCTGTATGCACACTAGTATTCCATGTACAAGCTTGACTAAAACCTTAACCAAGGTTGACTAACCAAGGGGAATTAACAAAGTAATTCAAGAGAAATGTAGGTCAAGGTCAAATATAGATTAGGGGTTATTGATGTATATCCCTATGAGAAAAGGTTGTCCAAGTATGGTGTCTGTATGCACAATAGTATTCCATGTACAAGCTTAACTACAAACCTTAACCAAGGTTGACTAAAAACCTTAACCAAGGGGAATTAAGTAAGTAATTCAAGAGTAAATGTAGGTCAAGGTCAAATATAGATCAGGGGTTATTGATGTACATCACTAGGAGATGAAGTTGTCCAAGTATTGTGGGTGTAGGGCCAGTAGTATTCCATATACAAGATTGACTAAAAACCTTAACCAAGGGGAATTAACTTAGTAATTCAAGAGGAAATGTAGGTCAAGGTCAAATATAGATCAGGGGTTATTGATGTACATCACTAGGAGATGAAGTTGTCCAAGTATGGTGGGTGTAGGGCCAGTAATATTCCATATACAAGCTTGACTAAAAACGTGACGGTGACGCTGACGCCGACGCCAACGTGACAACATAAGCTCTAACTATTCTTCGAATAGTCGAGCTAAAAACTATATATTCAGCCCTGAAATCAGAATAATCCTGATCTGATGCCAGGTCCTCGCCACACCAGAATCACTTGGCCCCTCCCAAAAGCAGTAGGATCAGTAATAATCTTACTACTTTTATAATGGGCAATAACCCAATTCAACTCCCAGGTAACAAAAGAGCCAAAGATAAAAATGTACCTGAGGATCAAACCAGGCAAATCGTGATTCCTATAAGGAGGAACCCATACTGTTAAACGCCGTCGCGTTCGCCCGACCACCACCCACAATCACCAATCAGGCCAGCAATGGGGGATCGTAGCTAGTCATCTCCCGTTGAATTTATTTATAGAAATCCGGTCCAAATTGTGTAGTTCAACTTTGGAGCCTTATTGCTTGTAAAAAGAGTGAATGTAGAATCATATGATGTGAAAAGGAGCAATTATTACGATTTTGACTAGTGTTGATCCAAATCATACTACATATATATATGCAATCTGATCTGGGACTACAATTCTGCCAGATTCATATTTTCACAGGTATCACTGTTATTGCAAACAGTGTAGACTCAGATCAGACTGCACAATGCTGTCTGATCTATGTCTACTCTGTTCACAAAACTCAATTTTTGTGCTATTCAGTAAGAAGTAAACGCTAAAATAAACTAAAAGAACCGGATTTCTATAAATAGATTTGCAAAGGGAAATAACTGACTACGATCCCTCATTGGCAGAGCTCAACTTATCTTGCTCTGAAACGTTAGCCAAAAATATAATCTGGTTGCAAATGCATTACGATTCATATATCTGGTCAAATGACGTAATATCCCCAAATATTCAGACACCGTTTGTCTTGGGAAACCCTTTATACCGGTAGTTCCCAAAACAAATTGTATCCTAATAAATTGTCATTATTTTAACCTAGTCCAACTATCCTAAACCAAGACATTGGGACATTCTTCGTTCTCGGAAACCATATATTTATATCTGTTTTCCTAGAATAACTTATTTTAGGGATATTTCAGTATACATGCAATCAAACAGCACATGGATAATCTCCACGATATTCGAGAATAAAACTGACACCGTTATCACTAAGCTAATCCCCTTGCTAGCAGCCTTGTTCATTTGTTTGTTTATTGGTGTTTAACGGCCTATCAACAGCTAAGGTCATGTAAGGCCGGGCAAACTGGTTCAATCCCGTTTTAACCTGCTGTATTGGGGGGAAAATCCCAAAATCAGAACGGAATATTTACATCGAGAAAACATATATTCAGCCCTGAAATTAGAATAACCTGACCTGGTGCCAGGTCCAGACCACACCAAGTCACTTGGCCCCTTCCCCTAGAATAAGATTACGAATAATCGCAATACTCACATAAGGGATATAACCAGATTCAACTGTCACATACAAAATGCCAAAGACGTATGTGAGGGCCAAACCAAGTCTCCAGTCGGAATTCCAATATGGATGAACCCCGATCGTTAAATTACCCATCGCATGCTCCCACCTACCACCCACGCTAGCAGCCTTGATAATAAAACAAGTAAAAAAAAAAAACTTTAACGCATTTGCCTTACCAACAAGGTAAACATAAGTGTCCTTGACCTTGAGTGTTCGGACGTGGGTCGTATACAAAACAAAGCACCATTCCTAGACACAGGTTGTTGCCAAATATTATCAAAATCGGTGAAGCGGTTCATAAATGAAAGGTGCGCAAGAAAGCACACATACGCACGTACCGCACGCACATACATGAACTAAGGCTATATCCGCTCCTGCCTATCGGCGAGGGGATAACAAGCACATGGTGGTGTTGGACACTTCAGATACTTATACACATCTGGTAATTATGTACAGTAAAACAGGGACGCCCACTGACTAAGGCTATATAACAACGACAGAACCCATGGGCAGGTCAAGGTCACTAAGTCTACATACCAATGCCAAAACCCACGGGTAGGTCAAGGTCACTAAGACTATGTAACTGCTGAAACCACGGGTGGTGAAAGGTGACTGTGACTGGAGAAATGGGGTCTATGGGTTTTGCGACCAGTGTAGATCCAGATCAGCCTGTGCATCCGCACAGTCTGATCAGGATCTGCACTGTTCGCCATTCCATCAATAAAACACCCATCTACTTCTAACAAGCAATATGTTGTTATCAGGGTACATGTGCGTGTGTGTGCAATCTGATCAGGAGTTACATGGGTCACAAATCCCATAAGCCCCATTTATCCAGCTACAGCCACATATTGGGTGTGAATTGGTTGAATACATTTTTGTTTTGTACTAAAACTGCACAAATGTATTGTGACTATAACTTACATAGGTAAGATCTTCTCACAGGAGAAACCTGATCTCAACTACAGACAGTTCTCGTACTCCACTATCTGGCGTAAATGTGTTGAAACAGTTTTTTTCCCAACAAACGTGACTATAATTCCCTCCACAGGATGATATTTCCAGCCTGTGTTGATGGTTTTATTATCATACAAAGTGTTTACAACTTCCAGAGAGATACGATAAATTGAAATCCCTCGATAAACGTGGCTATGACTGGAGAAATGGGGCTTATGGGTTTTGCGACCAGTGTAGATCCAGATCAGCCTGTACATCCGCATAAACTTATCTGGATCTGCATCTGCACTGTTCACCATTCCATCAATGAACCAACAAGCTTAACCCTTAGACCGCTACTCACAACAATTGTCGTCTGCTGTTGCTTTTATATCTTGCCTTATTTCTCAATAAAAACATGTCAAAGCATGTTTTTGATGATAAAAATGGAAAATAGAAAATAACCAGCAGACGACAAAAAAAATAAGATAGTTATCAGGCTACACGAGTATGCTATCTGATCAGTAGCCGATTTCACCAACATTGCAAAGTATACTTTTCTAGCAAAGTATACTTTGAGGGAGAAATTTTCAATTTAAGGATAAATTTATTATTTATTATTTTTTATTATACTGAATTTATTACATTATCACAGCCATTTTGGCTGTGATAATGTAATAAATTCAGTATAATAATTCTGCATACTTTCAATCATCAAATATATGCAGTGGTTAGTTCTATATGAAATAATGCATTTTGGGAAAAATCAATGATTACTCCCTCAACGTATACTTTGCTAGATAAGTATACTTTGCAATTTTGATGAAATCGGCTACAGGAGCTACACTGGTCACGAATCCCATAAGCCCCATTTCTCCAGTCACGGCCACAAATTAACAAGTTACCAAAATATATAGCTATCAGCATGTTGTCTTTTTTTCATAAGCATAAGTGATACAGGGCTCCAGATAAGGAATTAGTAATTGAGTATTTTCACTCCATCATTTCTGAAGCAATTGGGTATTTCAATATTTTAATTGGGTAAAATACAATCACACTACTGTTTACACATCAACAGACGGCAATTATTGAATAGTTTGCTTCGAAATGAAAACGTGTCTTGGTATTTCATCAGAATTGTCTCCTTGGAGACAATTCTAATGAAATACCAAGATGTGTTTTCATGGAAAATAAGAAAAAAATATGCTATATTTGTGGTCTGTTTATTGTTTTCTGCAGCATGATAAAGGTACCAAAAACTTGTTTTTGCTTTTTGATACTCGCTACTTCTGATTTCAATTGGGTTTTTGGCAATTTTAATTGGGTATTTATGCAAATACGCAGCTTATCTCGAGCTCTGGTGATATATGGCTAAAATTAACAAGATGTAATTTTTAAACACTAAGGATACACCATGTTACTGATGGAAAGTTGTAAACACAGTCGACACTCGTTTACTCAAAGACCAGGGGGCCGTTTCACTAAACTTTATACGACTAAAATGTTCGTAAGTGCAAAAATGATGAGACTGGAGACTGAGGAAAATGCTTAGAGTTGATGAAAATTTGAGTTGACTTGAATTATGATATACAGTGTAGGAAAACATGTACTTGGGATCAACAATTTCACTTGGGAGTTATCAGTAGTTTGACTTAAGAGAGCTTGAGTAAACGAGCGTAGACTGTATTTCCTTTAATTATCATCGGAAGTATATATTGTGACCACTCATTTTAACCGTCTCATCAAGACGGGTCAAATGTGTGGTCACAAATTATTCTTTCAAATCAAAATAAGAACAAAATATGAATAGATTTCTTCGTTTCTCGAAAATTCGAGCTGCCAGTAAGCGATCTACAATGGGCTTCGACTCTCGGCATTGCTCTTCATCCGGTTCTCGTTTCACGGCATGGTCTACTTGTATCTATACATATTTACATGGCTGTCTACATATCACATATTTCATACTGGCAAAACAACAACTGTCACTCCATTCCCACCAGTGACCTCCCTTGATCCGAGGCAACGAGAGATACCTCCCCAATAATGCGATTTTCAATGAAGCCACCTTCCGGGAGCGACTGTCGTTTACGTAAGGCAATTCAAGCTACCTCCGTGACTGGATACAGTAATTTTCCAGGAGTACGCTCCCCTGACTCAAGAGAAAGTCAAACTCCGTCCAAATACGACGACATTCAATGTAGTGACCTCCCCTTTTGAGCAGCTCGAAGTAAAAACAGAGCGATTATATTTCCGCTCCGTCAATGAACCGGAATATGGAAAGTCTCATCGTCATTATCACATATCGGAATAATTCTCGTCTCCCCATTATCACATGTGGGTCTGGCCTGCCCACGGTTATCACAATAACAAATTTCTCTCCCCTCATTTCTCATGACGACGACGATGGCGGAGGCTGTCGCGGCTGGGACAGTTTCGCAAGAGTTTCCTGGCTCGCGGCGGAGCGCAGAATGCCGTTCTCGTACTCGAGTTGATTATTGCGCTCGATCAGTTCGTTAATCTGTTCCTTTAATACTTCGACCTCCTCGCGAACAGCGAACATCAGGTGACTCTTCACCAGGTCCTGGAAAGGAGAACAAAACGTGAATATAATAAGAAACAAGGGCAACCGTAATAACCCTAAATATTCAGACACAATTTGTATCCAAATACATTGTTATTGTGATTAAACCAGTACCGCCACACTAACCCTAAATATTGGCACGCTGACTATTGTCGGGAACGTAACTGTATATAGCGCTCCTATCAAACTGCATTGATGTGCAGGCTGGACCGAGGTTAAACTAGCAGCAAACAATAGCAATAGTCAGTCAGCAGCCCAAGATATGGAGAATATGAAGTTTATACAGTGAGGCTAGGAAACATGTAGGAATTCCGAGGCTCGTCGAGGAATTCCATTCCACCTGTTTCCGAGAATATCTGGCTGGATACTTTTGATATGCTGTTTATCAGGCAATGCTAGGAAATATGTAGGAATGTCGAGGCTCGCCTAGTAATTCATACCGTTTCCGAGCCGAGCCTGATAAAGTTGATATCAACAGACACATATTGGTTATTTACATCATTACACGGACATCCTTCGGTAACGACATGTAACACCGTTCGACCAATGAAATGTCAGTTTTCAATTCAGGACGTATGTCAGAACGTACTCGGCCAATAGAAAGCTTGTTACATGATAAATGTGTTTATCAGGTGACTAGCTGTGCATTGAAGTATATATGTGCTGAGTGGAAACAAAGTGATGGCTAAGTCTGCCTTCCTGCACCTATTAATACCTTCAGCATTGTGTACCCACATGGATGGAATTAGACCACAGGAAATGTTACAGAGCAGGAAATAGACAGACAACATTAGATAGACAGAGAAGACATCATTAGATACAGAAATTAGATAGACAGAGTAGTGTAAAAAAATCCACAAACACGCACGCACAAACATGTAGCGTCTCATGGGAAAATGCTGCTCACCGCCCAACCTGTATTGGGTTAAAGGTCATGTAAGGCCAGGCAAACGGGTTCGATCCCATTTTAACCAGATACATTGGGTGGTGGTGGTGGGATACATTGGGTGGTGGTGTGGGGGTGATCCCAAAATCAGAATGGAATATTTACATCGAGAACAAATAAATTCAGCCCTGAAATTAGAATAATCTGAAATATAATAACCTGACCTGGTGTCAAGTCCATACCACACCAATGCCCCTTCCCCTAAAATAGGATTAAGAATAATGGTAATACTCACATAAGGGGTATAACCAGATTCAACTGTCAGATACAAAATGCCAAAGACGAATGTGCGGGCCAAACCAGGTCTCCAGTCGGAATTACGGTAAGGATGAACCCGATCGTTAAATTACCCATCGCATACACCCACCTGCCACCCACATATTGGGAATTAGACAAGATGTAACCACAAATGTCAGGAATTAGACAGCTGTGTTTAGACTTAATTCACATTCCCAGGGCCTGCCAGCAGCTGTACACAGTCATAACTACATGTATACATAGACATTTTGTCATGGTTTAAAATTCAAAATTCAAAATAAAAAAACCTAGTATTGTATAACAATAATAATTTCATGTCCATGTATGCTATACTTACAAATTGTTTGAGGGAAATAATTTTCCTATAGCAACGAACATCCACTTCATTCATATTATAAGACACTTGATCCATATTACAAAACACCTTTCCCATATTACAAAATGTACTGCTTTAATTTCCTGGATAATTTGGCAAACATATAACAAAATTTCTCTAATATATTCCAATCTATATGTATAAGACAAATAATAAATTTGGTGTTAACTAATTCTCTTAACAATTAGTCATGAAGTTCACTACCTGGTTTACTGGTTTAATAAATTTCTGTCTTACAAGGTCAGCGTTAAATATGAAACTAAAACAGTGGGCGTCAAAAAACCCAACTGTCAACCAATGACTCACGTGTAACAATATACTACCAGTGCTCCAGATAAGGAATTAGTAATTGAGTATTGTCACTCCATCATTTCTGAAGCAATTGGGTATCTCAAAATTTTAATTGGGTAAAATAAAATCACATTACTGTTTACACATCAGCAGACCTCAATTATTGAATAGTTTGCTTCTAAATGAAGACATGTCTTGGTATTTCATTAAAATTATAATGAAAAGCCAAGATGTGTTTTCATGGAAAGATTAGAAAAATATGCTATCTTTGTGGTCTGTTTATTGTTTTCTGTAGCTTGATAAAGATACCACACATTTTTCATTGCATTTTGGTACTCACTACTTCTGATTTCAATCAGGGTTTTGGCAATTTTAATTGGGTATTTAAGCAAATACGCAGCTTATCTGGAGCACTGTACTACACAACCCTATGAGACAATCCATGTGATTTTGTACCCATCTCGCCATTTGCTTTTTTACAAAATTTACAATATTTTCAGTAAATGACATCGAAAGTTGACAAAATATACAGAGCAAATGCTATGAAAATTTGCTCAACTTACGTCATTTACCGAAAATATCAGTTTCTGAAAATAATTTTAATATATGGCACATGTTCAGATACAAAATCACATGGTTGGTCTCGTTACGTAGTATGTGGCTCATCATGACAGAACAGGGCTTATTTGGTTTGTGACCAGTGTAGCCCCAGATCAGCCTGTACATCTGCCCGGTCTTATCAAGGCCTACAATCAGAGCTCCAGGTAAGCAGTGTTCCTAAGGAATATTTTAATTTCAATTTCGTTTCAATGCACATTTTATTTTTGGAAATGGTTTACTGAATTGATCACATGTATTTCCAACATAAAATAGGGACAAAATATATTACTTCTGTTGAAAAAGTTGTATATATTATACATGAAGGCACAACTTATCTGAAGCTCAGCCTACAATGGTTGCCATGGCATTCAGGAGCCGATTTCATCAAAATTGCAAAGTATACTTATCTAGCAAAGTGCACTTTGTGGGAGTAATCATTTACTTTTCCAGAAATGCATTCTTTCATATAGAACTAACGACTTCATATATTTGGTGATTAAAAGCATGCAGAATTATTATACTGAATTTATTACATTATCACAGCCAAAATGGCTGTGATAATGTAATAAATTCAGTATAATAAAAATTGATAAATTTATCCTTACATTGAAAATGTCTCCCTGAAAGTGTACTTTGCAAGATAAGTATACTTTGCAACTTTAGTGAAATAGGCTACAGGTCTGTATAAGAGTCATGAGTGTACTGGCTAATATTGGCTACAGGTCTGTATAAGAGTCATGAGTGTACTGGCTAATATTGGCTACAGGAGAGGGGATAGTAAGCCTGGTTTTGTCAGAGAATGTGACAAATTATACAATGTTACCTGGATATTCTTGATCAAAAGTGTGAGTGTCATGTACCCAGATCAGACTGCAGAGATGTCTACACTGGTTGCATTATTAATAAGTCTAGTTTTGTCAGTTTGTTTGTTTATTGGTGTTTAATGGTCTATCAACAGCTAAGGTCAGGTAAGGCCGGGCAAACGGGTTTGATCCCGTTTTAACCTGCTGCATTGGGAGGAAAATCCAAAAATCAGAACGGAATATTTACATGGAGGAAAAATATCTAGTTTTGTCAGATATGACACGACATCAAAACAGGGTAATTATGGAATTCAGCCCACATATGGCGGAGACAGAATTTGATCTGTATGATTTGTAAATTGCCAGATCACCCTTTGTATCTACAGTCTAATCTGGGTCGACACTGATCGTAATTCAGTCCTGAGCAAACATTGATTCATATAAGAGAACTGGAGCATACCAGCCAATCAGAAGCTACGCCGATCACAACTCCAATAAGCCCAGTTTTGCTGTGTACATGTATCACCACCTGTTTGCCAAGTAACAGAGAAATTTTCCATGAGAGCCACCAACCCACCTAACCAGTCATAACAGATAACTGCCCAGAGTTCATCCATTAGTCAATGTGTCAGTGTGGGTCAATGACCCACTTTTTTAACAGGGCAACATAGTGGGAAAATGGACATTGGTCAATGACCTACTGGGAATGGACGATCGATTGTGACCAGCGTAGCCACTGATCAGACTGCGCAACCGCGAAGTCTGATCAGTGGCTACGCTGTTCACCATTAATCCAGTGAAAAAGTTTTACTAGTCACCAGCAAAACAAGTACAGGGGTTATCCAATTATCCGGACAATCAGTTTATCAGACAAATGAAAATACCTGTTAATTAAGAGCATTCGTTTGATCAGAATTTGCATCAAATACATCTAAGTCACACAGGTGCTTGCTGTTTCCATGCCAGTGTGAAGAATATATTGCCAAGGTAAACATTTTAGTAATATTTGCTGAAAATATTCCTCAACTCTGTCCACAAGTTGTTTACAACGTCAAAAGTTTCGCGGGGGGGGGCTTGTAATCGAATGCGCCCATTGTCATTTCCGAGTTGTTCGATAAATAAAATAAAATCTATAAATACGTTGTTTTCCAAGAAGCAAATGGTGATTGTTTTTTCTGCAGGACTATACAACGCTGTTTACACTGGTTTACAGGCGATACAATTATGATTTCATGTTGAGAATACAAGTTATAAGACGAGTATATGTTTGTCCGGATAACTGATTGTCGATGTTAATTTTGGGGCATTCTTACGACTGATCATCTGACCCGATTTTAAGCGAGAAAGATGGCACAGTTTGCTAAATAGTTTACAAGCATTGAGAAAGCAAGAACCGACGATTGTTCTGTGAAAAGTTTATGCCCGTAGCTGCTATTTTAAGAAAAATATCGTTAAAAAATTGCCATTTTTGTCCGATAATCTGGAGGATCCCTGTATACCCTACTTGATTGTGTAATCGAGTACACCATGGCGTCTATGGCATTCAATCGAGTACACCATGGCGTCTAGCTATGGCATTCAATCGAGTACACCATGGCGTTTATGGCATTCAATCGAGTACACCATGGCGTCTATGGCATTCAATTGAGTACACCATGGCATCTATGGCATTCCCTTGTATCGGAACAGTCCAGCTCCTGTAGCCTATTTCATCAACATTGCAAAGTATACTTTAGTAGCAAAGTATACTTTGAAGGAGAAATTTTCAATTTTATGATAAATTTATATTATACTGAATTTATTACATTATCACAGCCAATTTGTTAGTTCTATATGAAATAATTTGTTAGTTCTATATGAAATAATGCATTTTAGGAAAAATAAATGATTACTCCCTCAAAGTATATTTTGCTAGTAAAGTATACTTTGCAATGTTGATGAAATAGGCTACTGGTGATGATCAGAATCCACAATCTATGCAAATGCAGTAATGTCCAGTTTCTCCTATTGGCTGACCAATGGCAAATTGGGCAATGACTGGTCTGGGCTCCTTGATGGACAGGGGTCAGCAAGTGCATGGGAGAACACAGGGGACTTCAGGGGGTCATTTCACTAAACTCCGTTTCACTAAACTCCGTACCACTAAAATGTTCGTAAGTGCAAATTTAGGATCTTCTGGAAATTTAAATTGATGGACATAGGCTGCTCAATAAATGTAAATCCAATAATTGTTTACAAGAAAACATCGTAAGTTTGTAATTACAAACATTTTCATAGTACAAAGTTCAGTGCAACGGGCCCCCAGTTGTCAACTACAGCTGACTCAGGTAACAAGATCCAGTATTGAAGTAGGTATGCTGTATTCTGTCCGTGGTTTTCCAACACCTGATCTGTCAATAATTTCCTAGGATTCAGACAGTGGGTTGGTTTCCAACAATCAGCCCTTACAACATGACTGAGCATATTGACAATGGTTACAAACAGTACATAAACAAGGCCATCGTTATCACCATCACGGGGCCCAGTTTCACTACACTTTAATTGTACGACTAAAATGTTCGTAAGCGCAAATTTAGTATTGTCTGGAAATTTCAATTGATGGATTTACATTTATTGAGCATAGGCTGCATATGCAGCCTATGCTCAATAAATGTAAATCCAATAATTGTTTACAAGAAAACGTTGTTAATGTGGAATTTGCATTTACGAACATTTTAGTCGTATGAAGTTTAGTGAAACGGCCCCCAGGTTGCCAGGCATACCCATTTTTAGTGAATAGACTGCTCTATACTTGTTGTGGCATAAACAATGTCAGATTGACTGAATGGCGGTGACAAGTGTAGTGCTTGATCAGGCGGAGCGGATGCGCAGACTGATCTGGGGCTATGCTAGTCGGGCACATTAGAAGATCATTGGACAAGGGAGATAACTGTGAATGCAAACTACTCACCATTGCCTGCTCGATCTTGTTGTCAATGGCAACCGTACTGGAGCCACTGAAAATAGACAAGGGAGATAATTGAGAACAATGTTCTGGTTACAGTGGTGGCTGGGTAAACACAGAAAATGATCATTATAAATGGCTGCTCCATGCCCAAGTATGGTTATAGGTGAAAGACTCGAACCTGTGACATGAAAAAAAATGTCCATTGAAAAAATACAATTACCCCACCCACCAGGGGTGGATCTAGAGAGGGGGGGTGGGGGGATAAATTTAAATGCCGTAAAACACAGGAAAGTGCGCTTCCGGACATCTAGATTTCAAAAATTCCATGGGGGGGGGGGTGGGGGGGGGGTGGGGGTGTGGGGGCTTGCTGAAAATTAGGACACGACCCCCCGTTCCCCAAATGCTGGATCCACCCCTGCCACCTGCTGTTGTACTGTATCTACGGTTCGAAGGAACGTGGCAGCGTCCCAGTACAATGATAGGTGGGTGGGGTAATGGGATTTTTTAAATGGGCATTTTTTTATGTCATAGGTGGTCTGACTCCTCCAACTGTGACTACGGTGGTAATTGTAAAATATTCTTGTCCTGCTGCGGAAAATAAGAATTTGTTAATTATAAATGGGTTATCGTTCTATAAACATGGCGGAAAACGTGTTTGCGACCAGTGAGGACCACGCCCGGCCGTTTAATCCCCACTCTAGGTATTGCATACACCCTGGGCAGGGAGGACATTGATGAATTAAGCCTTAGAATGCGGCAAACAAAAATTGGCGTCTGCTGTTGTTTTATATATTGTTTTTTTTTTTCTCAATAAAACATGGTTTGGCAACACTTTAGAATAATTTCCAATGGAAATGATTCTAAAATGCAACCAAACCATGTTGTTGTGAAAAAAGTGGGAATTAAAACATAAACAGCACGACCATTTTCATTTCCGCATTCTTAGTAGGCACAAAATGTTCTGTATATAGAGACATCATCTGCGATTTGCTGGCAAAACAAACATTCATTCACCATTTCCCCACATATTGATTGGCAGTATTATACATTTTATATCAGACGTACATGATTATATCTGTATAGCGGGCACTTGTAATTTTTAGAACTGGTGGAATAGTGACACAATGTCCTATAAAGAACATTTTGTGCCTACTGAGTGGGCATTTAATGTAGCAGTGCAACAAAGGTAAAGTCAAGTTTGTCAGACAACCAAAGCATCTGAAAACTATCTTGTACCAGCCGTAAACATCTCGGAATATACGCTTTCATCGTGATCATGATCGTGATCGTGATCATGAACCCTTTAGGTAAATAGAGATTTTCAAATGAGTTTTGTTGAAGATTTCAACTCGGACGGCCGTAGCATCAACAGCTGTCTATAACACAAGAGCTTGCAGACTTAATGGCGGAGCTGATCAGAGAAGATAATTTCCGCCAATTAACAAGTCCTCGATGTTACAATTGGCGTAGTTCTCACATTCAGTTAACTCTTTGCATTCTAGCGGCGAAAATATCCGCCAAACAAATTAGGAGTATATGTTTTATTTCTCTCTGTAAATATATTTTGAAATTTCATTAGAATTGTGTCCTCCGGACACAATTCTAATGAAATTCCAAGACATATTCATGACATTTATAAGGAGAAATAAAAGAAAATATAATGAATTGTCATCTGCTATTTTTGAACTATTTATAGCCCACAAATTTCCCAGCATGCAAAGAGTTAAGAACATCACGTTGCTATAATAGTTTTACACGGAAAGCAGCGGAAACTAAGCAAATCAACAAAATTCCATCAACTATATAACAAGATTTCTGTCGATGTCGCTCATGATTTCCCAAGTTCCATAACCTAGTTACAGGACTATAATTGCAGACACAATAATGACAATATACAAATATTACGTCACCTTGACGACAATCTCCGTCTCAACATGGGTGAATTGCCACAACAGACGCCCACAACACAACTCATTTTATCCGATGTTGCTTTCACAGAATTTCACAATTATTATATATTAGATTTGCTGAACCAACACATTTGATTTGCCCGAGACAGTGAGATGATTCAAGCGAACTGCACTAACATTATAACATATGTATCTGTCTAAAAGTAGAGTTTTTGAATCAGCGTTTATATGAAAGGAAATGTCAGTTAATTGTCGTCAGAAGCGAATGAAATATGTCATCCTATGTTGAGGATGTTTCTAGGGTCCTCACCAGATATAGGCACTAGGTGTGTGTCAAGTTGACACCTCCACTCTATATTTGGTGAGTGCTCCAGATATAGTTTAACCCTTAGACCGCTACTCACAACAATTGTCGTCTGCTGTTGCTTTTATATCTTGCCTTATTTCTCAATAAAAACATGGTTGGACAGCACTTCAGAATCATTTCCAATGATTCTGAAGTGCTGTCAAACCATGTTGTAAATTATTCTAATGTGCTGTCAAACCATGTTTTTGATGATAAAAATGGAAAATAGAAAATAAAAAGCAGACAACAAAGAAAATAAGATAGCGGTCTAAGGGTTAACCATATATTTTGTATTTCATGCAGGCTAGGCTGTGATAATTCTTTCTAAAAAATAACGACTAATGTACCATACCTAAAACAACTATAAAATCCCATTGACTGTTCAGTACATACACAGTACAGAAACAGTATAAATATGCCAAAACATAATTAGCACCATGTGATACTGTAACCATGAATTATATTAATGTTCAATTGTTCATGCACATGTAAGTAAGTGTATTAGTTAAACTGCCACTTTAACCCTAACTATGAGGGAGACAAAAACAATTGTCGTCTGCTGTTTTTCATTTTTGCCTTAATTCTTAACAAAAAACCTGTTTTGACAGCACACGAGAATCGTCTCCACTCCGATTCTCATGCGCTGCCAAAACAGGTTTTCATCGAGAAATATTGAAAATAAAACATTTCCAGCAGACGACAAAATTTGTAGATCCTGATTACAAAAAAATTATTTTATTCATGGTTTATGAACATTGATCAATCAACGGAATGGCGACCAGTGTAGGCCCAAGATCAGACTGTGCAAAAGTGACGGGTGATCTGGATCTATGCGGTAATGTCGGATATGTCGCAACACACATTTTCTCAAGCCAGAGGCCAAATCTACGGTGTCTGGCCGAGCCAAAAGGTAATGTTGCAATGTTTTACACAGAATATATATGGTGACATCATAGTCTTGTTGTCTGAGCACAATTAGAAGTAGATAAGTGAGCATGAGAATTTGTCTAAACTACAAGGCGATTGACAGGTACAATCAGGAGTTCTCCAAGGGCCCGTTCCACTAAACTTCGTACCGCTAAAATCGTAAGTGCAAATTTAGGATCGTCTGCAAATTTCAATTCATGGATTTACATTTATTGAGCATAGGCTGCATATGCAGCCTATGCTCAATAAATGTAAATCCGATAATTGTTTACAAGAAAACATTGTTAATGTGAAATTTACAGACTATCTTAATTTTGCACTCACAAAATTTTAGTCGTATGATGTTTAGTGAAACGGGCCCCTGGCTACTACAGTCAGTAAGAAGACTAGATCCTATAAATCTACCGTAATGTTTCTAATAGAGGCCCAGCATGCTCTAATAAACGCCCACATCACAGTTTTGACGTCGAAAATGCCTGATTTTATTGTCGATTTTCTCCAAATAATTGCCTCTAATCAACGTCCAGTGCGTACTTGGAACAAAATTCGAGCTAAATGTCCAACTAGATTTTTTTAATTTCCTGTTTTTTTAAGGCAAATTACTTGAAAATCAAGAAAAAAAATAACAACATTTTACTTTTCAAACGCGGAAACAAAATTCTACTATTTCCGGTGTCACAGTAATTTCTTCATCGGCAGTAGATATTTGCAATCAGAATTTACACAGTTACGGAGCCTTAGGGTGAAAATAATCACACTGATACCGAAAGTACATGTACAAAAGGAACATCATCTACAATTGAAGGGTTAATGGAAAAAAAGGGCTTATGGAGTTAGCCCCTTTCTTCCACTAACCCCTTCAATCGTTGCATCATCATATGGTCTCTTATATTCTCTAGCAGCCCAAATTAGGAAACGCAATAACCGACAAGTTTGTTTCGCAAAAATGCAAATACCTGAAGAATCCCATGAATGGCATTTTAAACAGTTGCGACGCCATTGGGAAAGTAACACCATTGTACGACATCTCCATTGTGAGTTCCTTGGATCAACGTTCACAAATCACGTTTTTCAGTAACTGTTTAATCAACCCTCAAGTACACAATGAGTTAATTGCAGTTGCAGGTGATTCAGAAGTTATAGTTATTGCTCAATCCTCCAATTGGAATCACTAAAATGGCACTGAATTGTAATTTTTCTACATTAACCCTTAGACCGCTATCTTATTTTGTTTGTCGTCTGCTGTTTATTTTCGATTTTCCATTTTTATCATCAAATACATGCTTTGACAGAACTTTACAATAAATTACAACATGCTTTGACAGCACTTCAGAATCATTTCCATTGGAAATGATTCTGAAGTTCTGTCAAACCATGTTTTTATTTAGAAATAAGGCAAGATAATTAAAAGCAACAGCAGACGACAATTGTTGTGAGTAGCGGTCTAAGGGTTAACCTCATATCCACAAAGTCATAAACATAACCGTCTTGGCAATTACTAGTTCTTTGCTTCGGAACTTGTTTATCAACCCTCAAATCCAGTAATTATAGAGCACTGTAAATTGTATGTAATTTGTCAACACTTTTGTGTCAACCCTCAAGTCCAGCAGAACACTTTACAAACCATTCAGCTAATATTGCAAATTTTCAATGTTCAAAGAAACTACCCAGAAACACGACAGTGATAGATCTGATTATAATCCACTTCTGGAAAAACCTTTTAAACTCAGCCAGCTCCAATACACTAATTTGACACAATTTATTAAGACAGATGCTTGCTAATATTTACACCACGAAACACGAAAGTGAAGCAGCGATATGAAGCAAAAAACAATCAGGTCAATTCTATGGAAATTTCCATGGCTTCTGGATCAATCAATACTCCTGCAGCTCCGAAGAGCGGAGTTTTTGTCACCAGCTTTCACATCACGCGTGACATTTAGAGGTACTGAATCTATATAAACAATGGCATATCACTGTCAGTTTCACGAATAACTGGAAATGTTGTAAACTAAAACAGCTTGTGGAGCTTGCATGAAGGTAAAATAATTAGTCCTTTAAATGGGAAGTAAGCGATGACATGAAATATGTTGTTTTCCACCTAGTGGCTAAGCACAGTTAGTTGATCTAGAGTTTAACCCATTTCATGCTGAGGATATGCCATTTTGTTTGGGGAAAATCATAATTATTTTCTTTAAATGTGCTTAGAAGTATATGTCGCGACCACCATTTGAACCGTCTCATCGAGACGGTTCAAATGAGTGGTCGCAACATATAGTTTCATTGAGAAATAACAGAAATAAAAATAAAATAATATAAAAAATTCATACCCAGAAATTTGTTTAGGGTGTTCATAAGAAACATACCTAGCAAGCTGTCAACAGAGAAAACATAACCAACTGCTGGTCTACAGGTGGGTAATTGTGCGTTTTATCTTGCGAATAGAAAATCTGGATTGATCGTAACCATTCTGTGACAATTCTCACAGCCGCATTCAGCCACAATCCTGCCTGCCATGTTTCTCTGGCAGATAATCAGATAGGCCACCTATGTAGGTAGCCAAGAGATGAAATACAAATGGACTGTGACTGGAGAAAATGGGGATTATAAAATTTGTGACCAATGTAGCTCCTGATCTAATTAATAGCACAGTCATGTAGCCTGGATCTATATTGCTTGTTAGAAGCATGGTGGCCGTCTCATTGACGGAATGGCAAACAGTGCAGATCCTGATCAGACTGTGCAGATGCACAGGCTGATCTGGATCTACACTGGCCGCAAAAGCCATAAGCCCCATTTATCCAGTCACAAATATAGAGCTGTGTTGTTGTTTACAACAAACATTGGACAAGAAATGCGACAATGAGAGCCAGTATGACGTCAATATTGGCTACACGCAATTCCAAGATGTTTTGGCAACGTCGTAAATATGTATACAAAGTTGCTTGCTCAGTTTGTTGCCATGTGAGTTATGCCAAAGCAAAGCTTACAAATAACATTTTCCAAATGTGTGTGTCCAAATTAGCTAGCATACTGAGATATGAAGAAACTTAAGAGCAAGTGAGCAGGGACCAGAGCTCCAGTTAACCCATTTCATGCTGAGGATACTCCGATTTTTGTTGAAGAAATCTCATTATTTTGTTCATTCATCGATAAAGGTATATGTTGTTACCATTCATTTGAACCGTCTCGTTGAGACGGTTCAAATGAGTGGTAACAACATATACTTTCGAAAGGATATAAAGAAAATAGGGATATTTTTCTCTCAAAAGGTTCATACTACTAAAAGTGTATCCCGTCTGTAATGGGTTAAGGTGTGTAATTTGACCAACTTGGGGTGAAATTTTGTTATTTCTTCATCAAAAATGGCAAGTTGGGAGTGCTTTAGAATCGTCTCATCAAGACGATTCTAAAGCACTCCCAATTTGCCATTTTTGATGGAGAAATAAGAAATTTACCTCCAAATTACGCACCTTAACTGGAGCTCTGGCAGGGACTCATGAATATATACCCCCAGCCACCGCCTGAACCGACAAACAAAACTTTCAACACAAATTTTGAAATGTTAACTCGTGTTATAGATGGATGGACGAACGAACAGATGGATGGGCAAAAATGTTCTCAAAATGTTCTTCAGAAATCAGACTTGTATATAAGTGTAAAGAAAACAAGCTATAGGGCGTTGTTGCTTAACGTCTTTCGCAGATATTGCATCAAATTGTATTTATGTATAATTATGTCATATTATTTGTGGTATGTGTCAAACGCCACAATAGGTAAAACTGACTGATGGCTTGTACATACGAAGATGGCCGACATAGCAACTCCATGAGCCGTATAGTACACAGTAACAATGTTCACATATATGTTATACATATATCCCATCACATTTAAGAACCAATTATGTTTGAATCGACGATGATCAGGGGTCACACGATAATTTGATTATTTAATTTCAAACAACTGACTGCAATATGTTGTTTTGTTTATTTGTTTGTAATACATGTAGATACTAAAACAGATTACACACATGCAAAATGATATAGCATAAGTATACTATTGGTATTTGCATTTTGAACACTTCCAAATATATATAGATGGTGAAACCTCATACAAATCAGACAAAACCTTTTTAATAATTGTCATAAAATTACCATTGAATTATCCCTTTTTACCAGTGCTTTAACAAATGCTACAAAAATGTGTATGAGATACCTACTAATGTTGTCTCTTAAATGCAGCAGAATGCAGGAAATGCTATCTAGAATTAAAAAAGAATCCGTGGGGGCATGCCCCCGGACCCCCTAGTACTCCCTCGCTTCACTCGGGTCGATCGACTGCCGCCTCCCAAATATTAATTTGCTTCCACGCCTCTGAATTGTATAAAACTTATAGGCAGAATTAATCAGGTTACAGCAGACAAGATTTAATCATTAGTCACAAGCCGGCTCATCTGGATCTACACTTTTTGCCAAAGTAACTGGAATAGATATTGATATGAGTGGGTGTTTTAGCTCTCAAAAATATGAAAATTACTTGCAAAAAGTGCAGATCCTGATGCGAGCCGGCTCATCTGGATCTACACTTTTTGCCAATACCACTATACAGGCCTGTGGTGTTGAAAGGCGTAATTAGATTATGGTTGTGAAATTAAATTTGTATAACGATCTATGACAATATGATGAAGTTACATAACAAAAACTCTACAGGATTACGTGCTATTCATCATAATCGTTAATGTTTGTAATCCGATTTCTGTTATACAATTTCAGTCATACGGCTAAATGAAATGAATCTGCTATATACCCCTGTTCACGTTGTGCACGTATTCATACAGTATGATCGAGTGTCATTCGGACAAATTGGACTTTATTGCCTTGTGACCACTGTAGAACTAGACCAGCCTCACTCACAGTGCATCCATGTAAACAAATATGGGTGAATACTGTTTGTCATTCAATTCAAAGTAACTACCATAGCTTAGACAAGAGCTATGATCTCTCAAACGAGGCACGTTTCATTCCTAGCCAGTATATATGCTCACAGCTGTCACATGACTGTAGCCTTGGAAGATTTTCTAGTCACTCTGCAGGCCGCATCGGGAACCAGACAAAGCATTTGATAGTCATTTGGTTTTGACCTTAGGGCAGGTGGGCTAATTATAATGCAGCTATGGATGATGATAAACAAGCACAAGATGTTTCAAGTCAATCTGACTTATGGCAGCAGAGATGTAAGAAAGTACCGGTATGTGTAATTTGAAAACATTAACACAGATTTTGGACAGATGGATCACACAGACTTCATTATCTCTGCCTCCCATTATGCAATTGTGCTCAACAAAAATGGTGTATCTATACATGTATATGTTGTAACCAATGATTCAAATCAGTGGTCTCATATGCATTCATCAAGACAGAAAAATAATTATGTTTTAAGTCAGTCGGAAAGAAATGGTGTATTGGCAGTGTAAATGAGTGGTCAGGATATATGTTTATATATATACATATAACTATGGAAATACATTTAGTTTTCAGTCAGTCCCAAAGAATGGTGTGTTGGCAACATGAAGGAATATTTTGTCAGCGATATTCCTGGAACTGTTGTCTCAGGTGGCGATTACCTGTACAGATTACTGGGGCATAACCTCATAACATCACATACAGCAAAAACACACAGCAAGCAAACCAGCCATGAACCAGCCACGGCAGCCAGGAATTCAATTAGCATCACAGGACAGCACACACCATCATTCTGTGACATCTCTGGGTTCAATCAACTCTTCAAGTAGCTGTTGTCTTTAACCCATTTCAGGTTAAGAATACGTTAAAAAAAAAAATCTCATTACTTTGTTTATTTCTCCATGAAGGTATATTTTGTTGCCACTCATTTGAACCGTCTCATCGAGACGGTTCAAATGAGTGGTAACAAAATATACTTTTGAGATGAAATAAATTAAATAGGGATTTTTTTGTTCTCATAAAAGTTTCATACTACTATACTTGTATCCTGTCTTAATATAAACAAACCGATGATTAGAATGTATTTACGTATACCAGTCACTATATGTAGGCTGATCTAGGTGTACACTGGTCGTAATATTGTCAGGTTCTGTGGTGTTTGGTGCCATGAGAGTTAATTTATAAAGGGGAGGTAACGTATGTGGTAGAAATGGGGCTAATATGGGCTTAGTAACCGGTGTAAATCCAGATCACGATCTACACTGTTCGCCATCAATGAAACACCCGTCGTGCTTCTAACAAGCAATATAGGCTAGGGGAGTGTGCTATTTGATCAGGAGTTACACCAGCGACATATAACCTTGGTGGCAGATTACCAAGGTAAGATCTGGGTGTCAGAAATGCCTTTGAACAATATTTTAAGCTGAATCAGATTATTGTCTTAACGTGGGTGGGGAGTACATATCAATGTCCTGGGTTGAAATTAAGGGCATCAAACAGCAAATTTTCTGCCTAAAAGCACATTTGCTCCCTACCTTGAAGGTCAGCAGCAAAACATTGCTGTCAGCAGCAAAACATTGCTGCTAATAAGAAACAGTAAACCCCTCTCATTGTTAGTGTTAACCCTTACACCACTATTTTAATTTTTTGTCGTCTGCTGTTTATTTTCTATTTTCCATTGTTATCATGATAAAACATGCTTTGACAGCATTTCAGAATAATTTACAACTTTGACAGCACTTTAGAATAATTTACAACATGCTTTGACAGCACTTTAGAATAATTTACAACATGCTTTGACAGCACTTCAGAATCATTTCCATTGGAAATGATTCTAAGTGCTGTCAAAACATGTTTTTATTGAGAAATAAGGCAAGATATAAAAGCAACAGTAGACTACAATTGTTGTGTGTAGCGGTCTAAGGGTTAACATATGTTATTCTCCTCTACAAATGCCATTTAAAAGAGAAATTTCCATGGTTTGTGATGTATTATGATGCACTGACGATATCTATGAATTACATAGGGGGCGCTTATTAGAATAAACACACTAAACATTTTGCAGATGGCAGCAAGGCCACTTCAATAACTGAATGCCAAACAGTTCAACCCTCGCTACGCGGGAAACGAAAATTGTCATCTGCTGTTTTTCATTTTTGCCTTAATTCGTAACAAAAAACATGTTTTGGCAGCACATGAGAATCGTCGCCAGTGGAGACGATTCTCATGCGTTGTCAAAACAGGTTTTTATCGAAAAATATTGAAAATAAAACATTTCCAGCAGACGACAAAATTTAATTCAGCGTAGTAAGGGTTAAGCCCAGATCAGACTGTGCGAGTACGCACGCTGATCTGCACCTACACTGGTCACAACCTCGCTTCATCACTTTTGTCCCTCGACTTCACCGATTATCTGATCGATTACGACATATTCCCCCAGAAAAAAAGGCTGCATTTTATCCAAACCTTCCACCACTAGTCAGGTTCAAATGTTCCGCATTCATCGATCGCCCTTCATTATCCCATCAACACATCCCCCAATGGTTAATTATGTATCGATTCCAAGTCATATCCAACATAACATGCGTTTTATGGCCCTACATGTGCCATAATATTCCAGTCTGTTGGGAGCCATTATGTTCATGGATGCCTGAATATGGGATGGAACTTCGTGGGATTATTCTGGCTTTGATGGGCAGCATGCGCATGCTAGCGGTGAAAATAACAGCCAACAAATTAGAGTTTCTTCATTTCTCTCTGTAAACATGATGAATAAATCTGATGAAGTCTGAGGACTCGATTCTAATGGAATTCCAAGACGTACGATATTTACACAGAGAAATAAAAGAAACTGTAATTAATTCTATTTTTAACTATTTATAGCCCACAGGTTTCCCAGAATGGAAAGAGTTAAAAGGCACTGTCTGCGGTTTTCCATTTTTATCAACAAACACATAGTGCTGCCAAACCATGTGTTATTGAGAGAAAAAAAAGCGAAAAATATGAAATGTCTGCAAACGACAATTATCGTTAGGCCGGGCGCTAAAGATATCAAAGATTTTCAATGTTTGGTTTTTCGCTTTACTGACTGCAAATAACCTATATTAATTAACAAAACGCACCACTTTGTATTTCATCAAATTCCAGACTATGATAGACACACATCATAAAGTACCTTTTCTCAGCCAGGGGCTGATCACATACTCTTGAAAACAACAAAGCAATGAGATCCTTTTGATCACACTTTGCTCTAATGAACATGTGTTATAACCCTATAAAATGTATAAGTGAATGAGAATAATATATGGTAAACTTGAGGCAGCAATTTGCTTTGTTTTGTTTGTTCGTTTATTAGTGTTTAACAGCCTATCAACAGCTAAGGTCATGTAAGGCCGGGCAGGCAAACAGGTTCAATCCCATTTTAACCTGCTGCATTGGGGGGAAAATCCCAAAATCAGAACGGAATATTTACATCGAGAACAAATATATTCGCCCTGAAATTAGAATAACCTGACCTGGTGCCAGGTCCATACCACACCAAAGTCACTTGGCCCCTTCCCCTAAAATAGGATTACCAATTTGCTTTTTTATAATCTAACTGACGTTGTTGCAGCAACAATGAAGTCTCCACTTGAATGTGATACATAGGCAAAGAGAATCATATTGCAAAACTGAGGGTGCAATTGGCTTGTCATCTAAATAGCATTGTTGTTGTTGTAACACCAAGGTGAAAAGTTCATGGCAATTGTTCCATCCATGTAACTATATGACCTCTGGAAGTAATGTGTTCCATATTGACCTGCTGAGTGCCCAGTAAATGGAGAATACATGTAGTAGGTTAGTGCCGTGAATGGGAAAAAATATCTGGCAAGGCTCAGGAAACGGGATGGGCGAGGCTCTGCCAAGCACATCCCGTTTCCGAGCCGCGCCAGATATTTTTCCCATTCACGGCACTAACCTACTATTCTATTTATCCCGTCAACACCAACAAATGGCTGTAAAATACAAAAATTGTATTGACTGGATATCAAAAATGTTTCACGGCACCGTGTTTCACGGCACATAGGGCCGGAGCTGAGTAATTTATCCGGAGCTGAGTAATTTATCCGGAGCAAAGTATACTTTTCTAGCAAAGTATACTTTGAGGGAGTAATCATTTATTTATGCGAAACTCTATTACATCAAAATAAATATATATTCAGCCCTGAAATTAGAATAACCTGACCTGGTGCCAGGTCCTTACCACACCAAAGCCACTTGGCTCCTTCCCCTAAAAGTAATAGGATTAGGAAATATTTATTGAATGAGCTTATCGATTTGGTCTATGCCAAATTTCTGAGGAAATCAGTCAAGATGTTTGATAATAAATAAAGATGCATTGGACCTGTACAGATCACATGACCAGTAGCCGATTTCACCAACATTGCAAAGTACACTTATCTAGCAAAGTATACTTTGAGGGAGAAATTTTCAATTTAAGGATAAATTTATTACTTTTTATTATACTGAACTTATTACATTATCACAGCCATTTTGGCTGTAATAATGTAATAAATTCAGTATAATTATTGTTTTAATCATCAAATATAAACAATAGCTTCCATTTTGGCTGTGATAATGTAATAAATTCAGTATAATAATGCTGCACACTTTTAATCAGCAAATATATGCAGTCGTTATATATGAAATAATGAATTTCGGAAAAAAATAAATGGTTACTCCCTCAAAGTATACTTTACTAGATAAGTATACATTGAAAGTTTGATGAAATGGGCTACAGAGATCTCAAATATGTATTTATTACACTAGTGCATTATGATTTTTAATATACTGTCCTACATTGTGAACGCCCATTTTTGCAACAATAAACTTGTATTGCCATAAATTAACAACATTAATTTCTTGATTGAAATGCTCAGTTTTCGCAGAACAAATTGCCTGCTTTTGAGACCCGAGTTCTGATAACATATTTAGAATATACTAGACATTATGTTTGTAAAACATGGATATGTCCCCGTGGCATACTCAGGGGCCGTTTCACTAAACTTTGTACGACTAAAATGTTCGTAAGTGCAAAATTATGATAGTCTGTAAATTTCACATTAGCAATATTTTCTTGTAAACAGTAAGTGCAGCCTAATGCTCAATAAATGTAAATCCATCAATTGAAATTTCCAGACGATCCTAAATTTGCACTTACGAAGATTTTAATCGTACAAAGTTTAGTGAAACGGGCCCCAAGATTCTAATGGGAGAACTCTTACAAACTTTTCGACTATTCGACGTCAATTTACATGTATGGACGTATGGAACCTCAAGATCAACGCAATATGCCCCTCTTGCTATTGCATAGGGGGATAAAAAAAATGGGGCTTATAAGGTTTGCTACCAGTGTAGATCCACAGTCTGATCAGGATCTGCACTGTTCGCTATTCCATCAAAAAACACCCCATCATGCTAATTCTGACAAGCAATATAGATAATGTTATCAGGCTACATGACATCATGCTATTTAATCAGGAGCTTAGTAAAAGTGTTCACAAATCCCCACATATCACAAATGACAGCCATGCACTGCTGGCACAGTACAAGGACACTGTAAAAGACCAATATTGGAACGATGTCAAGGCCGCACCTAGCTCTGCTGGAATAAACACTGCCATAGAATGATATAGCCATTACTCATCACCGTATGTATATATGGTTCCAATCAAGGCGTTTACCAATTTCTACATTCGTTGAAACCGGGCAGGCGGGCGGCCGGCCGACCGGATGGATGGAAATGTGGCTGTGACTGGAGATTATGGCTTATGGGATTTGTGGCCAGTGTAGCTCCGCTCAAATAGCACACTCTTGTAGCCTGATCATGGTCTATATTGTTTGTTAGAAGCATGACGTATGCCTCATTGGTGGAATGGCGAACAGTACATATTCTGATCAAACTGTGCGGGTACAGAGTCAGATCTGGATCTACACTGACCGCAAAATCCAGAAGCCTCATTTCTCCAGTCACAGCCACAAATACGAAAACTATATACCCCTCGACACACCCCTTCGCATAAATATGATGAACTCCTTTGTTCTTTTATCATCAGCTCATATGTCTCCAGGAAAATCGCCTACAATGTATGGCGGGCAGAATATCAAAATGAGAAAGGACAAAAAAGGTGTAAAATAAAAATTGATGTTTCTACGTGTAATCAGAGAAAAACCTCTCAGGTCCGTAGCCAGACCTGTTTGAAGGGGGGGTCGTTTCGAAGGCCGAAGGGGCCTGAGATATCTAGGGGGTCTAAAAAAGTGGACCTCGAGGCTAAAAAAGTGGACCTCGAGGCTGGGCGGGGGGGGGGGTCGTCCGACCGCTCCAACCCCCCTGGCTACGGGCCTGCCTCTAATAGATAATTATTATCGGAAGTGGAAATTTCCAACGGTTGCATTGTACAGGTGGGCTTGTGTTTGTGCAATCGTCAACCAGGCGTGGCTCCATCAAGGTCCTTTGTGTACAATAACCCATTGATTCATCCAGACATATATACCTCTAGGGTAGTCGCATGATACAGTGGAAAATACACTCGGGGAAAATATGGATGTTTAACTGAGATGTGTTTCGCTGTTATGTATCTCTGATTACAATGACTTTTCAGCATTGCAAAACACGAGAATGTGTCATGAAGCGCTAACATGTCTGATTTACAGTGGAACATCTCCAAACCGGACACCATGTGGACCTCCCAGGGTGTCCAGTTGGAGAGGTTCCACTGTATTATCAAAACATTTTTTGGGGGGTTCTTAACCCTTTCAACACCACAGACCTCTATAGAGACAATGTTTGCAAACAGTGCAGATCCAGATGAGCCGGCTCGTAACGAGCCGTCTCATCAGGATCTCCACTGTTTGTTAATAATTTTAAACGTCGTACAGATTACCCTTTTAGAAGAATGGGATAATTTGAATGAACAAAATTAATGAAATAGCGTGAAACATTGGCATGGAACATCCTATTAAGTTACTTGGTGTTGAAAGGGTTAACCCTTTCAACACCACAGACCTCTATAGAGACAATGTTTGCAAACAGTGCAGATCCAGATGAGCCGGCTCGTAACGAGCCGTCTCATCAGGATCTCCACTGTTTGTTAATAATTTTAAACGTCGTACAGATTACCCTTTTAGAAGAATGGGATAATTTGAATGAACAAAATTAATGAAATAGCGTGAAACATTGGCATGGAACATCCTATTAAGTTACTTGGTGTTGAAAGGGTTAACCCTTTCAACACCACAGACCTCCTATAGAGACAATGTTTGCAAACAGTGCAGATCCAGATGAGCCGGCTCGTAACGAGCCGTCTCATCAGGATCTCCACTGTTTGTTAATAGTTATAAAATTTGAAAAAATTACCCTTTCTGAAGAATGGAATACCGGTAGCCTGAAAATTTGAATGGACCAATGAAATAGTGTGAAACATTGGCATGGAACATCCTATTAAGTTACTTGGTGTTGAAAGGGTTAATTACTTTGTCAAAAAAGTACATTTGTCCTTGTTTTCCACTTTTAATGAGATTTATTTGAGGTAAAATAAGCAAGTATTTGCTAAAAATCTTCAAACGGAAGAATTACAAAATATAGTGTGCTTTATTCAAAGTATAAGACCTGCAAAAAATATCAAATTGCGTAATATTACAAACTAACATATAAATTCTGCAAATTTGTCAGGACTGTTACCCCTATCTAGTGGAACTACTCCACACCAGGCGCCCTCAGGTGATCCCAGGGTGTCTTGTTTAGAAAGATTATGTTGTAATCAAGGCATTTAACCCTTACACTGCTGAATTAAATTGCGTCGTTTGCTGTTTATTTTATATTTTCCATTTTTCTCATAAAAAACATGTTTCAAACCATGTTTTTATTGAGAAAAAAGGCAAAATATTAAGCAACAGCAGATGATACTTTTCGTTTCCAGCATTCTATAAGAGTTAATAAGCAATGGCAAAAGTGTCGCAATATGCAGTGCTTTCATTGGTCAATAATAGAATCTAGGGCAAACAATAAATAGCATTGTCATACCGCAGATAAATTTCTTGAGTTTTGATTGGTCAGCTTGACAGGTACGGTAATATGAGCCCATATTATTACCTGTCAAGCCCAGTCAATATGGTTCAAATAAAAAAAGGCGGCGGGTCGAGGCGGAGTCGAAAACAATTTTTTTTTTAAATCACATCCAAAACATAGTCATAGGGATTGGTAATGACAGAAATTGCCAAGTTATTAACAAATTTCTACTTGTTGATGTCTTGATGATGTTAGGTATTGGTAATATTTGTAGCGTCACGACGTCGTGCCTTTTTTCGCCATATTGCTATGACGTTAAATATGCACCAATACACTTATAACGAAAGTAAATTCTGGAGAAATATAAAGAATCTACAGTATGACATATACAATGTACGTTATTGTGATTCTACAAGTCAATATGGTGTCATATAGTCCGTCTGAAACTATATCCCACCTCGGCTGAACACATATTTTCTCATGTAAACAGGTTCGACTGCATTACACGTGTGCATCTGCATCACCCGTGACATAATTAACTACCTGTAGTATCTCACATCACAAACTACATGTGACCCACTAGAAATAGGGCACAATTATACAAGGTTAATGACATTCAGTTTTTGACACCAAGTTTAAAGTGTGATGGCTGTTATGGATGCAGCTATAACACATGCTGATGCATTTCTGTTCATGATAAGATCTATCAACTGTATCACCATTTAAATTACTTCTGTATTTATCCCATTTCATGCTGAGGATACTCTGATTTTTGTTGAAAAAATCTCATTATTTTGTTCATTCATCGATAAAGGTATATGTTGTTACCACTCATTTGAACCGTCTCGTTGAGACGGTTCAAATGAGTGGTAACAACATATACTTTCCAAAGGATATAAAGAAAATAGGGATATTTTTCTCTCAAAAAGTTCATACTACTAAAAGTGTATCCCGTCTGTAATGGGTTGCTAAGCGGCTCACGTAAAACTTTGTCCACTCAGCTCAATTATCAAATAGGTAATAATGATATACGGCAGTAATTCAGTACACAGCTTTTTGCACTTTAATTTATTTCTTTTATATGGCTTATACTGCACCCAATTAACTGTTATCTCCTTTTATTGTCCGCCTTGCGCAAAATTATCTTCAATTACAGCATTGTCAAACTGATTATTCAACAAGATTAACTTTTATAAAAGGTAGGTAAATATTGTCAGGTGCCATTTTCTCATTTTTTTTTCTTCAATAAAAAGACGTTTTGGTAACACATGATAAGGATCTCGGAGACGATTCCGAGTTGTTGGGAAAGTATATCTATGAGGATAAATAAAGACAATTTGCTGATAACATTAACTCTTTACATGCTAGCGGTGAAAACATCTGCAAAACAAATTAGGAGTATATGTTTTATTTCTCTCTGTAAATATGTCTTGAAATTTCATTCGAATTGAGTCCTCAGGACTCAATTCTAATGAAATTCCAAGACATATGCATGATATTTACAGGGAGAAATAAAAGAAAATATACTAAATTGTTGTCTGCTATTTTTGAACTATTTATAGCCCACACATTTCCCAGCATGCAAAGAGTTAATACAGACAATGTGCATAAATAAAATATAGGCAAGTTTAAAATGTTAACCCTCACAATGCTGAATTAAATTTTGTCATCTGCTGTTTATTTTCTATTTTCCATTTTTCTCATCAAAAACATGCTTTAACATCACTTCATTTCCAATGGAAATGATTCTAAAGTGCTGTCAAACCATATTTTTATTGAGAAAGAAGGCAGAATATAAAGCAACAGCAGACGTCAATTTCCGTGTCCAGGAGTCCGTTTCACTAAACTTTGTACGACTAAAGTGTTCGTAAGAGCAAATTTAGGATCGTCTGGAAATTTTATTTGATTGATTTACATTTATTGAGCATATGCATAAATGTAAATTCAATTATTGTTAACAAGAAAACATTGTTAATGTGAACTTTACAGACTATCATAAGTTTGCACTTAAGGACATTTTAGTCATACAAAGTTTAGTGAAACGGCCCCCAACATTCTAAGGGTTAAGTATGGTAGGACATCCACATTCGTGAACAAACAAGAAAAGTAGGTGGAAATACATGGACAGTTGGTGGATAACAAACAAGTAAAAACGGTCCATACTGAAAGGTCAATAAAAGGTGATAGGATATGAAGGTGAATGATAAAAGTGAAAGAATTGGGACAACGTCCTCTAAAGCCACCGTTGAATACATGTACTTCCAAGGTCAGTGTTACAAATAGAAATTTTGAGATAAATAAACCACCGTTTAAAGATGTTTACGTGATTATCAATAATAAACAGAAGTGTCTACTTCAGATAACCTCGGTTCAAGGTAGATACATGAATGTTGGAAAATCAAGACGACAAGACAATTTAATATTGAAGTTGAATAATGCAAACAGGGAAACAAACGAAGGATGAACAAGAAATGCGTCTGTCGAACGCGGATGCCACCTGCAGCATATTTGAGAAACTGTGACAAAGTGGTTAACCGAAAAGTGTGACGGACGGACAGACAGACAGACGGACAGACAGACGGACGGACGTACAGATAGACAGACGGACGGACGGACGGACGGACAGACGGACGGACGGTCCAAACACTATATGCCACCCGTTTCTTCGAAACCCGGTAGCATAAAAAATGGTTTAACGTCTCAGCAACAGCTCAGGTCATTATTATAGAGACGGGACCACAGTTTAAAGTCTCATCCGACATACCAGTGTGATGGAAAATACTATGATGGTATTTTTGATGCTCAAGGCGAGGTTTGAACCCACAACTTCCGGATCGGAAGTCAGGTGTTCTAACCCCTAGGCCATGACCCATCCCAATGACAGACTGATTGTCGTCTGCTGTTTATTTTTTATTTTCCATTTTTATCATCAAAAACAGGCTTTGACAGCACATTAGAACAATTTACAACATGCTTTGACAGCACTTCAGAATCATTTCCATTGGAAATGATTCTGAAGTGCTGTCAAACCATGTTTTTATTGAGAAATAAGGTAAGATATAAAAGCAACAGCAGACGACAATTGTTGTGAGTAGCGGTCTAAGGGTTAATAATAATTTAATGATTTGGTGCAGCAAATTGATCGGAATAGCACAGGGGAATCTCTGAAATCCCTCTTAGAGAGGAACTCGTGTAATTCAAATTAGACGTACAAACATGTGTCCTTGACAATCTTGAACATTTTATATGTATTACCCTGTCCAACCTTGCTAAACTGGGCACTCAGAAATAATGGTGATTTTAACTTTGGCAGCTGTCTATGTAAATTTATCTGCTATGATAATGTGTGTTCATGACTGCAAAGTGCACAAAACATGTCCTGCAGTTTACACATTCGTGAAATACAATGTAGTCTCGGTAAATCGGTCACCCTGGGGACCACCGGACCGGTTTATGACCTGTCTAAGCTCTTCACCGGTTAAATAGCGAGGGTCCACTGTATTATACCATCAGAAATAAATGACAGTGAAAGCAATCAGCGTTGATCAGCGATCTTTTCTGGGTGTCCAATTTAGACCATTTTCACCACCCTGGTAACAGAGAAAAACTGCAAGCTCAGCCCAGAATAATTACAAGATCGTGTTCTGGTGTCATTCTGGTGCCAGGTTCCACCCATGCCAGACAATAATCAATCACAATTACCCTCTCTATGACCATGAACATCTATTAAACAAAGAACAATTTAACCACTAGACACTTTTGGATACCAGTGAAGGGAAGTCTTTCAATAGACTGAGAAACGAGATTAGTTTTGTTTGGTATACAAGCTCAAAGAATGAGTGTAGATCCAGATCAGTCTGTGCACGCCATGTGATTTTGTACCTTAGGACATCACAATTTACAATACTGTTTATAAACTAGATTGGTCAGTAAGCGAGGCTTACGGAATATACCCCCCGCGTGGGCCCAGGTACCCCTAAAATATGTACAAATTTCCAAGTGTGTGGGCTTGTGACCTTGACTCTGGGATTAGCGCGAGCGGCATGAACGTGAATTTGTCACAGGGTGGTAGAGGTCCATTGGAGCAATGAGTGTGTGAAATGTGAAGCAGATCCGAGCAAGGAAATAGAAGTTATAACCGATTTCTCTGATGTTAAGTTTTGTAAAGAGACTACCGTATAACCTCAAATTAACGCCCCCGGAGGCGTTACATTTTACAAAAGGGGGGGGGGGGGCGTTTATTAGCCAGTAAAAAAAAAGAAAAAGAAAAAAAAAAAAAAAATTACCAAAGACCGCCAATTTCAAACACAAATAAGGATTTAAGGATTATTTGTGTTTGAAATTGGCGGTCATTGGTAAAATTATTATTATTTTTATTTTTTATTGGGGGGGGGGGGGGGGGGGGTGTTTATTAGCCAGTAAAAAAGAAAAAAAAAAAAGAAAAAAATTTTTTTACCAAGGACCACCAATTTCAAACACACAATAAAGATTTAAAGACTATTTGTGTTTGAAATTGGCGGGGGGGGGGGGGGGGGGGGGGGGGGGAGGGGGGGGGGGGGGGGGGGGGGGGGGGGGGGCGGTTTTTATTAGCCATTTTAAAAAAAATAAATAAAAAAAAATTGTTTTTTGTTTTTACCAAGGACCGCCAATTTCACAAACACAAATAAGGATTTTTTTTTTTTGTTTTTTTTTTATTTGGGGGGGGGGGGGGGAGGGGGGGGGGGCGGGGGTTATTAGAGGGGGGGCAGTTTAAGCCAAGGTTATACGGTATGTATGTTGACGTTTGACCTCGAGATATCAGCGGGGATTTGTCACAGCATATGAAATATTAAGTATTTTCCATGAAAGAAATAGAAGTTATAACATATTTCTCTGATGTTAAGTTTTGTAAAGAGACTAAGTATGTGACCTTGCCCTTGGGAGCAGCGGGGGTTGGACACTCGTAGATTTGTGACAGCATGATAGTACAACCTTAGAGGAATGCACAAGTGAAATAATAAGAATTTTCAATGAAGGAAATAGAAAGATTGATAACTTATTTCTCTGATGTTAAGTTTTGTAAAGAGTATTTGACCTTGACATTGGGATCAGCGGGGGTTGGACGGTCATGGATTTTGCACAGCATGGTAGTAGACCTTACAGAATGCATGTGAAATATATTTAAGCATTTTAGATGAAGGAAATAGAAGTTATAACAATATTTCTCTGATGTTAAGTTTTGTAAAGAGACTAAGTATTTGACCTTGACCTTGGGATCTGCGGGGGTTGGACGGTCGTGGATTTGGCACAGCATGGTAGTAGAGCCTTACAGGAAGGCATGTGTGAAATATTAAGCATTTTAGATGAAGGAAATAGAAGTTATAACAATATTTCTCTGATGTTAAGTTTTGTAAAGAGACTAAGTATTTGACCTTGACCTTGGGATCTGCGGGGGTTGGACGGTCGTGGATTTGGCACAGCATGGTAGTAGAGCCTTACAGGAATGCATGTGTGAAATATTAAGCATTTTAGATGAAGGAAATAGAAGTTATAAGAATATTTCTCTGATGTTAAGTTTACGGACTAAGTAATTGACCTTGACCTTGGGATCTGCGGGGGTTGGACGGTCGTGGATTTGGCACAGCATGGTAGTAGAGCCTTACAGGAATGCATGTGTGAAATATCAAGCATTTTAGATGAAGGAAATAGAAGTTATAACAATATTTCTCTGATGTTAAGTTTATCCGGACGGACGGACGGACGGACGGACGGACGGACGGACAACCTGACTCCAGTATACCCCCCCTCAACTCGTTGCGGGGGGTATAATAAAGTCAAAAGTTGACAAAATATTCAGAGTACATCCGCATGTACTCTGCAAATTTTGTCAACTTTCGTCGCCATTTACGGAAAATATTGTAAATTGTGTAAATTTCATGAAATTACGCAGATGTCCGAAGGTACAAAATCACATGGCGTGTCTCAAATGTGTAAATATTTTCAAATGAGTTGTCACATATACACAATTATATACTTTGACAGATAAAAATGCGGAAGCAATTTTTAACTAGTAAAATTACAAAAAAGTCATGGACAATCAAATACTTTGATCAATGAAAACGGAAGTAATTTACATCCAGCAAAATTCAAATGAGTTGTCACATATACAAAGCATGTACTTTGATCGCTAAACATTAAGAAATATTCCACCATGAAAATGGAGTATCGACCGTCACAATATAATTGGATCCGTAGAATATAATTGGTGGACAATGCTTCGTTGTCATGTATGCCTGGAAATAGAAATGTCTGTACATGTAATTGTGCCAATGGCCAACTGGCATTACGGACCGGTTCATGACCGCGGTGTCCAAACCTCCACAGGACAAATGGGGAGTATTATACTATATGTTTTTCCGACTAGTCCATTTATAAGCAGGTGTTTTTTCCCCCAAAATATGAAAATTACCGGGTACATTCCCGAAAGTGCTGATCCTGAAGAGACTGATGCTAAGGAAGAAATAAAACTGGCCTTTCTTCACATGTGGTCTTTATTTGCAGGGTAATTTATAATTATGTGGTAATTGATTAACTCTTTGCATGCTGGGAAACTTGTGGGCTATAAATAGTTAAAAACTTGTGGACAAAAATTCATCATATTTGCTTTTATTTCTCCTTGTAAATATCATGAATATGTCTTGGAATTTCATTAGAATTGAGTCCTGAGGACTCAATTCTAATGAAATTCCAAGACATATTTACAGAGAGAAATAAAACATATAGTCCTAATTTGTTTGGCCTATGTTTTCGCCGCTAGCATGCAAAGAGTTAACTGGGAAAACAAAAGCGTGACTATTATAGACCGGGAATTGCTATTCCGAGCTGGCCTTTACAACAGGTTTGACTCACAGGTTGAAGTAACGGACCGAGGTCTATAAATACATTAAATATGCCTAAAAGCATCAATAAATGAAAAAAAAAAAAACTTTTTTTTTTTTACCCCCTCCATATATAATTCAGTATACTGAATTATATGGAGGGGATAAAAAAAAATTAGTTTTTTTTTTCTTTCATTTTCTTTCATTTTTTAGGCATATTTGATGTATTTATAGACCTCGGTCCGTTACTTCAACCTGTGGTTTGACTGTATAGGACGAAATGGGACTGACACTATCTGCCAGTCATATGGAAGACTGGATAGGGACGTGTGTACTTCTTTCAGCAACCGTGTCCTCAATTCAGGGCCATGGCCAGTTATATAAAAGGTTATTGACAGGAAAATATGGCCATCACTAGGTATGTATTGCTATTTATAATGGGTCACCAGGTCAGAAGGTCAGTATACTTTCTTTAAGCAAATAAATTGAGATGATTTATGCCAACGCGCACTAATAATAATACCTTAACAACCCTAAATATTCGGACACAATTTATTCAAGGAAATTAACAAATATAAACATCAGGGGCCCGGCCGTTTCACTAAACTTTGTACGTCTAAAATGTTCGTAGGTGCAAATTTAGAATTGTCTGTAAATTTCAATTGATGGATTTACATTTATTGAGCATAGGCTGCATATGCAGCCTATGCTCAATAAATGTAAATCCAATAATTGTTTACAAGAAAGCATTTTTAATGTGAACTTTACAGACTATCATAATTTTGCACTTACGAACATTTTAGTCGTACAAACATTTTAGGCCCCTGTTTTCATACAAAAAAGAGTCCTAATGTTTAGGACTATCGGTGTATCGCAAACAAAAATATAGTTGGATACAATTTGTTTTAGGAAACCCCTATTTTACAGGGGTTTCCCAAAACAAATGGTGTCCGAATATTCAGGGTCATTATGGTAGTATTCAAAGCATGTGACATTTTTGGTTAATCAGTGCCGTAGCCACGTTGAGGCCAGACGAGGCCATGGCCTCGTCCGTTTTTTCACGATTTTTTTTTTTTTTTTTTTTTTTTTTTATTCCAATATAGGAAAAATGGGAGTCATAGTATGTGCTCAGACTTTGCTGAGAATGCAGGAAATGGCGTTTCAGACCACTTTGATTTCAAAATTTTCAGGGTGGGCATGCCCCCGGACCCGCCTAGCAAACTCGGGCCCTTCGGGCCCTCCACACTTCCACTCCCAATAATTATCGTCTTCCGCCGCTTATGTTGGCCTCGGCTATTTCGAACCTCTGGCTACGGCACTGTTAATAATAGTGAATGTTTGATGAAATGTCAGAGCAATTGCAGATTTCCTTAAACTTTCAACATCAGTTACATGAAAATGCGTACAATTTTATAAACCATTTATTTATGTCACAATTGGCCAATTTCATGCGGAGTACCCGCTATACAGGGTATGAAGAAATCACAACAGCAAATATTTACAAGTACAGATGTACCAAGACATTTTTTATTTTCGTCAAAATTTGTCGTGTTTTCAGCGATTATGTTTTACTGTCAATACCAGCTGTTCCGTTTCTTGTCATAATACATCGTTTCTTTCCATAATACATCGGCAATGTGTGCGCATTGCAATTAACTTGATGAACGGAGATTGATTGACCGCAGTTTTATGTCAGGTAACATATGGCAGACATGCAGAGTTGTTAGGGCAGACAAGCGACCAGAAACTAGTTCAAGGACAGCACAAACGATCCATGGGCTCAGACAGGTTTGTAATTTAACCCTTACAAGGCTGAATTAAATTTTTTGTCGTCTGTTGTTTATTTTCTTTTTTTCACTTGCTATTTTGAATTTTCTCATCAAAAACAAGATTTGACAGTACTTTTAAATCATTTCCAATGGAAATGATTAAAAAGGGCTGTCAAATCATGTTATAATTCAGAGGAAAAAGGCAAAATATGAATCAACAGCAGCCAACAATTTTAATTTCACGCATTCTAAGGGTAAATGGAAAGTTTCAAATTCTCCCAACAACAGTGCATGTACCATTTCTCTCCTAAGAAACAAGGGCAAAGAATCGATGCTGCCATTTAACCCTTAGGCCGCTACTCACAACAATTGTCGTCTGCTGTTGCTTTTATATCTTGCCTTATTTCTCAATAAAAACATGGTTTGACAGCACTTCAGAATTATTTCCAATGGAAATGATTCTGAAGTGCTGTCAAAGCATGTTGTAAATTATTCTAAAGTGCTGTTAAAGTACGTTTTTGATGATAAAAATAGAAAATAAACAGTAGACAACAAAAAAATAAGATAGCGGTCTAAGGGTTAATATGTACAAATATGCAATAAATTCCGTGTGATCTCTGAATGATATTTACAGAAAATATTGATATATCTTTTTTAATCAAATCGGATTAAACAATGGCCGCACAACAAGGAAGAGAATACCAGAGCTTAATTGCCTTGGCATCACAAAGTCAACAGTCGATAACATGTAAAAGCTCAGGGGCTCGCTCGTTTAGGAATTGATTAAAGTTTGTAAGTGAAAAACGAAAATGTACAACTAAATTGTTGGAAAATCTTTGGTGGAGTTATTCAGATTATTGACCCGGCATGTTACGTGGAAAATGTACATTAACCCTTTAATACAGTGCTGAATTAATTTGTGTCGTCTGCTGAATATTTTTTATTTTTCTATTTTCTCATCAAAAACTTGGATTGGCAGCACTTTAGAATCATTTCCAATGGAAATGATTCTAAAATGCTGCCAAACCATGTTTTTACTGAGAGAAAAGACAAAATATGAATTATCAGCAGATGTCTATTTTCGGTTCCCGCACCCTTACTACGCTAAATTAAATTGTGTCGTCTGCTGGAAATGTTTTATTTTCAATATTTCTCGAGAAAAACCTGTTTTGACAGCGCATGAGAATCGTCTCCACTGGAGACGATTCTCATGTGCTGCCAAAACAGGTTTTTTGTTAAGAATTAAGGCAAAAATGAAAAACAGCAGACGACAATTTTCGTCTCCCGCGTAGCGAGGGTTAATGTGTGAAGCGAATTTATAGAAATCTTCATACAAACGTTTTTGTTGTACGAAGCTTAGTGAAATAGGCCCCTGGGGTAAATCCTAAGGTAATTTCCATCACAGTTTAATGGTATACAGCAACCACAAGTTACCGGTATGTAGGAAATTCTCGGAATCAGAAACCACATTGTAACTAGTGCCGTCTGGGTTCTCGGTTATGGGGAATAAAACTGTTCTAATTTTTTGTGGCAACTGGGGTATATATATATCCTAAGGTAATTTCCATCACAGTTTATTGGTATACAGCAACCACAAGATAGGTAGAAAATTCTCGGAATCAGAAACAACAATGTAACTAGTGCCGCCTGGGTTCTCAGTTATGGGTAATAAAACTGTTCCATGTGGCGACTGGGGTATATGAATGCTACACCAAATTGGTCAGGCAACAGAAGTTGTGGATGTGACTGGAGAAATGGGTTTTGTGGACACTGTAGCTCCTGATCAAATAGCACACGCCCTCACCGACAGCCTGATAGCGATCTGTATTGCTTGTTAGAAGCATGGCAGATGTTTTATTGATTAAACGGCGACCAGTGCAGATCATGATCAGACTGCGGATGCACAGGCAGATCTGGATCTACACGGGTCGCAAAACCCATAAGCCACTTTTTTACCAGTCACAGCCACATATTTGGAACTTATAATTCAAGGTAAACTTAATTTTGTAACTAAGTTAATTGACTGATTGGGGTTTTATATATGTTCAACACAAGGCCACATAACATATGGCTTTTATTATGATAAAGGTCCACAAAACACTATTTATAGCTATCCAAACACCCAAGACTTCTTGTTGCGGTTATAAAGTTGAAGGCGAAAGGGTTGAACTTCCCAGCAACAGCTAAGGTCATAGAGAGACAAGATCTCGGCTTCACATCTCATCCGAAAGACCAGTGAGAAGAAAATACTCATGAAAGTAGGAGTAGGGCAGGGATTGAACCCACAACCTCCGGTATTGAAGCCCAATGCTTAACCTCTAGATTACCAAGCCATCCCTGTCGGGGTCAAACCTGACCGAGATTGACTGCAGGCTTTTTGAGAATGGTGTAAAGCAAGTAACTGGCATGATTAGAGGCGTGGGGTACGCGATAATGACAACACACCTGTTGCTCCTGTTCTCACCATTCTTACCGTTACGCCAATATGTTTCCAATTATTGTTCCAAATATATTTACAAAATCCGCAACAAGAAAACTAGCTGATCTACAAAGCTGATGACGAGTTGGTATGTTCTATAAATCGGCCAATAATGTGGCGAAACGGATTGCTGGAATCAGCCTTCTTCCTATATAGGTCGCTCGTTGAGTGAAGCGATTTTATGCCATCTGTGAGCAGTGTTGATCTTGTACATTATGTGTGCTTATACATGTATGTGGCTGGCACTGCAGAAATGGGGCTATATATGGGGATTGGGACCAGTGTTGCTCCAGTAGCCTATTTCAGCAACATTGCAAAGTATACTTATCTAGCAAAGTATACTTTGATGCAGAAATTTTCAATTTTAGGATAAATTTATTAATTTTTATTATACTGAATTTATTACATTATCACAGCCAATTTGGCTGTGATAATGTAATAAATTCAGTATAATAATTATGCATACTTTTAATCATCAAATATATGCAGTCCGTTAGATCTATATGACATAATGTATTTCGGGAAAAATAAATGATTACTCCCTCAAAGTATTCTTTGTTAGGAAAGTATACTATGCAATGTTGGTGAAATAGGCTACAGATCAATTAGCACGCTCCTGCAGCCTGATAACGATCTATATTAAATTGCTTCAGTTTGTTAGAAGCATGATGGTATTTCATTGATGAAATGGCGAACAGTGTAGATCTTGATCACAGTCTATTATTATAGCATTTTGAAGAATTTATTTATTTAATGGTGTTTAGATAAGGTGCGTATTTGCGTAAATACCCAATTAAAATTGCCAAAAACCCAATGGAAATCAGAAGTAGCGAGTATCAAAAAGCAATAAAAATGTTATGGTACCTTTATCATGCTGCAGAAAACAATAAATAGACCACACATTTAGCATATTTTTCTTATTTTCCATGAAAACACATCTTGGTTTTTCATTATAATTGTCTCCAAGGAGACAATTCTAATGAAATGCCAAGACATGTTTTGATTTTGAAGCGAACTATTCAATAATAATTGCTGTCTGTTGATGTGTAAACAGTACTGTGATTTTATTTTACCGAATTAAAATGTCGAAATACCCAATTGTTTCAGAAATGATGGAGTGACAATACTCAATTACTAATTCCTTATCTGGAGCCCTGATTATAGCATTTTGAAGAATTTATTTATTTAATGGTGTTTAACGGCCTGTCAGCAGCTAGCTAAGGTCATCATATGCTGGGTTATTATGGGGTGGAACCACATATTTCACCTGTTGTGATGGGGTGGTGGGAGATCCAAATTTACCCTGCACACACTCCTAAACCAACCACCCACGATGAAGGGGTGAAAGGGTTAACCATCCTACATAACTATTTGCATGCTGGGAAACTTGTGGGCTATAAATAGTTCAAAACTAGCAGACAAAAAATCATCATATTTTCTTTTATTTCTCCTTGTAAATATCATGAATATGTCTTGGAATTTCATTAGAATTGAGTCCTACAGACAGAAATAAAACATATAGTCCTAATTTGTTTGGCGGATATTTTCGCCGCTAGCATGCAAAGAGTTAACAATGTTAGAAAGCGATAATATTCATGCACCAAAAAACAGCCACCCTATTCCATTCATGACGTAAATGAAGCTTATTGAACTGCCGCAGTTTGAATATTGATTAAAATTAAAAATTCATGTCTTAGTCATATAGCTGATTTTGAAATATTCACCGCGGATATATTATTGACAGTCATAGTGGAGTAAGCGGGAACAAAGGAGGTATATAGGAAAACATCGCCCCATATTCAAGGACACTAGTGAATATATTCTACAAGCAACTCAGTAGAAAAGGTGGTGAAACACCAATGCTACCAGTCTGGCCGTCGCCATTTATAGTCAATGTAAAATGTGTAATGTTTAACCCTTTCAGCCCTAAGTAACTTGAATGGACTGTGATATGTTAATTTACCAACCTATCCAATTGTCACAAATTCAGCAGGGTTCAATTTAAGCTAGCCCTTCAAAATGGGAAGAAGTTTTCACTAAAAAATTGAGAATAGACCATTTTTTCCAAAATTCCTGTTTTATATAGCGAAAAACTTCTCCCTCAACTCAAAGTCGGACAATTTAGGGAGAGAATTTCACCCACTTCGCCCTGTCAAATGATGCCTGTCTTGTTGGTAACATTCTATAGTCACAAATTATGTACAGCCCCTTTTTTGGCGAAGAAGCAAATTATTATCATATAGTGCGATGTCGCTCTAATAAATCTTTTTATGAAACCATTACAAAATTGTCCCCAAGAACAGGATCTATACTGATGAAGCAATTTTAAAATTTAGGAAATAAAATTCAAATAGTTACCACCAGTTTTCTGTTATGAATCTTTTCCGAACACAACGTCAACTGAATATGTTGTGACCCTGATTTCATCAAGATAATCAGGCGTCTTAGTAATACTGCTCAATATTATACACAAATTTGTTGCGAGATAACCAGGAAATATAATCAGATATGTACCATGGAGGTAACACAAGATCAAATGATATACAAATAACACGAGATCAAATTATTTGAGATAAATTTCAAAACAATTACTTTAAAACAGGGTAAAGTTCGATAGCGCTACTCGCAAGACGTTTACGTGACTGCCAAAATTCTGTTCAATAACCCTAGTCACGTTCAATAACCCTATATTGTCCTAGTCACGTTCAGCTATTATATAAACAATCTTATAAATGTCAGTCACCACTGATTATAATACAGACCCAAGGACAGTTGTAGCCAGTGTAGATCCTGATCACCCTGCATTTCCATAGCACAGTGAAACCTCTCTAAACCGGACACCCGCAGGGTGTCCAGTTTAGAGAGGTTCCACTGTCCTTCAACTAAATCAGCACGGTATAACGTGATAGAGTCTTTTTCAATCATGAACAAACGATATCAGTGGGTACCTACACTCTCTATACCGGACACCCTGGGAAGTCCACAGCGTGTACGTCTGGTTTAGAGAGGTTCCACTGATTTTCAACTATATCAGCATCATGTATAACATGAGTACATGATATTACTATTAAATAGGAGCTCCAGATAAGCTGCGTATTTGCGTAAATACCCAATTAAAATTGCCAAAAACCCAATTGAAATCAGAAGTAGTGAGTAACAAAATGCAATGACAAATTTGTGGTATCTTTATCATGCTACAGAAAACAATAGAGATCACAAATATAGCATATTTTCTTATTTTTCCATGAAAACACATCTTGGTATTTCATGAGAATTGTCTCCAAGCAGACAATTCTAATGAAATGCCAAGACTTGTTTTCATTTCGAAGCAAACCATTCCATAAAAGCTGTCTGTTGATGTGTACACCGTGGTGTGATTTTATTTTACCCAATTAAAATGTTGAAATACCCAATTGCTTCAGAAATGATGGAGTGACAATACTCAATTACAAATTCCTTATCTGGAGCCCTAGAAGCTCATCAAAATTAAACACGACAAGAATTTTGGGAGTACAGTTTAGAGATGCTTTATTGCTAATCGTAACCTACCATGGTTAGAAGAAATGTTCTGCGAAGCCTGCATGGTAGCAACGCGCTTCCATTAATAATATTTACGTTTCTCGTCATGACATTCAATAAAGTTTACTTGGTAACCCAGGAACAGACCAGTAGTTTATACAACCAGCAGAAAATATGAGAAGAGCTTCTGCTTGCCACTGCTTACCAATATAGACACATACTACACACACAGCTCCAGTTAAGCTGCGTAATTTGACCAACTTGGGGTGAAATTTTGTTCTTTCTTCATCAAAAATAGCAAGTCGGGAGTGCTTTAGAATCGTCTCATTGAGACGATTCTAAAGCACTCCCAACTTGCCATTTTTGATGGAGAAATAAGAAATTTACCTCCAAATTACGCACCTTAACTGGAGTGCTGTACAGACTTTTTATTCACTAAAAGGTCAAATGTAGCTACGTAGTTTGTTTGCCAATGTTTTTAATTGCTTGATCGGCCAATCAACCACATAGTCAACATTAGCGTGTGTACATGTGATATGCATTTATTTTAACACTTACAATGCTGAATTAAATTTTGTTGTCTGTTGTTAATTTTTCTCATCAAAAACAGTGTTTGACAGCACTTTAGAGTCATTTCCAATGGAAATGAGTCGAAACTGCTGCCAAAATATTCTTTTTTCGAGAGATAAGACAAAATATGAAAACAGCAGACGACAATTTTCGCTTCCCGGATTCTAAGCAGAGCTCCAGTTAAGGTGCGTGGTTTGGGGACAAATTTCTTATTTCTCTATCAAAAATGGCATGTTGGGAGTGCTTTAGAATCGTCTCAATGAGACGATTCTAAAGGACTCCCAACTTGCCATTTTCGGTGAAGAAATAAGAAAATTTCACCACAACTTGAACAAATTACGCACCTTAACTGGAGCTCTGATTCTAAGGGTTGTTGCCATGCAAATTGTTTGTATGCATCACTTGCAGGATCATGTACCATGTGTATGCAAGATGAAATTCTTTTATTACGCTTTAGACACAAAACTTATCTGGAGCTCTGATCACATACATGTATATTAGCTTGTTTGAGTGCTGTTTGTTGTTTTCTGCAGCATGATAAAGGTACCATAAAAATGTTATTGCTTTTTGATACTCACTACTTCTGATTTCAATTGGGTTTTTGGCAATTTTAATTTGGTATTTAAGCAAATATGCAGCTTATCTCGAGCGCTGTTGTCATGTTTTGGTTTCATTGATACAGATATGGTTTTCTCAAAAACTTCTAGCTAGTTTAAACCGGTAAGCAAAAAGGCAAACAAAAGCCCACGTTCTGTAAGCCAAAAGAACTATGGCCATTTAAACTCGATGAAAGAAAATATCACTTCAAATAATGAATATTTTTACACCGAAGATTAAATTTCGAACAATATACAGACCTTAAGTGTTGCGAAATGTACCGTGAAATTTAAATGTCTTCATAATTACGTAACAGGCATTACAGGAAAATAAACAAGCTTAGGTCTTGCAAAATAGTCTCAGTGTTGCAGGCATTACAGGAAAATAAACAAGCTTAGGTCTTGCAAAATAGTCTCAGTGTTGCAGACATTACAGGAAAATAACCAAGCTTAGGTCTTGCAAAATAGTCTCAGTGTTGCAGACATTACAGGAAAATAACCAAGCTTAGGTCTTGCAAAATAGTCTCAGTGTTGCAGACATTACAGGAAAATAACCAAGCTTAGGTCTTGCAAAATAGTCTCAGTGTTGCAGACATTACAGGAAAATAACCAAGCTTAGGTTTTGCAAAATAGTCTCAGTGTTGCAGACATTACAGGAAAATAACCAAGCTTAGGTCTTGCAAAATAGTCTCAGTGTTGCAGACATTACAGGAAAATAACCAAGCTTAGGTCTTGCAAAATAGTCTCAGTGTTGCAGACATTACAGGAAAATAACCAAGCTTAGGTTTTGCAAAATAGTCTCAGTGTTGCAGACATTACAGGAAAATAACCAAGCTTAGGTCTTGCAAAATAGTCTCAGTGTTGCAGACATTACAGGAAAATAACCAAGCTTAGGTTTTGCGAAATAGGAAAATAACCAAGCTTAGGTCTTGCAAAATAGTCTCAGTGTTGCAGACATTACAGGAAAATAACCAAGCTTAGGTTTTGCGAAATGAGTTCAGTGTTGCAGACATTACAGGAAAATAACCAAGCTTAGGTTTTGCGAAATGAGCTCAGTGTTGGAAATACATGTACCTCCCTTATCACCAGAGCTCCAGTTAAGGTGCGTAATTTGGAGGTAAATTTATTATTTCTCCATCAAAAATGGCAAGTTGGGAGTGCTTTAGAATCGTCTCAATGAGACGATTCTAAAGGACTCCCAACTTGCCATTTTTGATGAAGAAATAACAAAATTTCACCACAAGTTGGTCGAATTACGCACCTTAACTGGAGCTCTGCTTATCACATTACCATTTATTTGTATATACCGATTTAGAACATTTATACATTTTGGTTGAAAACTTGATGAACCCCTGTTCACATGGCAGGTCACATTACAGCACAATTAATAAGCCATGTGAGTTTGTACCTAAGAATATATGCAATTTTTTCATAAAAAATATTTACAGAAACGGTGATATTTCTTGTAAACGACGTCAAAAGGTGACACAACTTTCATAGCAATTCCGCATTTTGGTAACTTGTTATGCTATTTATGGAAAGTATCGTAAATGTTTCATGAGATCTTGCACAACTTGGGTACAAAATGGCATGGATTGTCTCTACGTAGCTGTGACGAGAGTGGCACTTGTGGCCAGCTAGTCTAGCTCCGAATGCGTTTGGCACTCTCCTACAGCCAAATAATGATCTATTCTGCCTATATGAATAATGGCTTCCGTTTTGCTGACTGAATGGCGAGCAGTGCAGATCCTGATCAGACTGTGCGGATGCACAGTCTTATCAGGATCTACACTGGTTGCAAAACCCATAAGCCCCATTTCTCCAGTCACAGCCTTATATTAGACACAGTCTCAATTTTTCCAGTCACAGCCATATATAATGCACAGTCTGATCTGGATCTAAACTGGTAGCAAAACCCATAAGCCCCATTTCTCCAGTCACCGCCACAAATTAGAAAACCGAGTGAATGAACTCATCATTGATATAAGAACTGTAATTAGTACTTTTGGTAATCGCTTCACCATTCTAGCTCAGCTGTTGTGAAACAGCAGTCTAAAACTGTCAGACTTTGCAGCAGAATTCCACCAAGAAGATAATTGTTTGCATTCAATTATTAGCATTCCATCACACCATACAATGTCAATAATTGGAAGAACCAATGCTAATTAAAGGGCTCCAACCCTGCTCCCATCCTCTATGGTCAGTTAGACCCATCTCTTTACGTCTTTAACCCTTTCAACACAAGACCTTGTTTCCCAAATAAGCAAACACCGAAGATCTGTCAGGATCTGCACCAATTGTGGATATTTCTTAACTTTTACAAAATGACACCCTTTTCTGCATAATCGAACATATAGTCCATGTCAGATCAGTAACAGAGGGGTGAAAGGGTCAACTCTTTGCATGCTAGCGGTCAAAATAGCATCCAACAAATTACGAGTATGTTTCTTATTTCACTGATTATCTTGTAATTTCATTAGAATTGAGTCCGGAGAAAATTCCAAGACATATTTATGATATTTATAGTGAGAAATAAAAAAATATATAATGAATTTCCCAGTATGCAAAGAGTTAAACAACAATGAATTCACAAGACCATTATCTGGTATCAGGTTCCATATTGTCATACCGCCAGGTTTCTTAGCTAAATCTTCATTTTATATAGGCATGCACCTCACACTACAAGCAGGGTGTAATACTGTGAGGTACTGTGGACAATTCTACAGTGTCAGTGATACAACGTCACTCCCACCTCCCCCTTCACCCCGCCCCAAGACAATTCTATAGTGTCAGTGACAGGTCGGCCCAATGTCACTCCCGCCTCCCCCTTCACCCCTGCCCCAACCTTACAGGCCGGGAAATGATGGGGATAGCCAGGATACATAGAGCAGTTGGTGACACAGAAACCATGTTCCCACAGTATCGGACCTTGTGGTTCTATAAGTCATGCCACTGAAAACAGCGGATTGCAATTAAGTCAGGCCTCCATCAGTATGGGTGGAGCCATTTAGCATAATAACCCTTTCCCTCTTCACAGAAACGACTTTTCACGCCTCTGCAGAAGATGTTTTTTGAAAACATTGTTGGAAAAGGAGAAATTGCTTGTAACAAACAATTTCTCCTTTTCCCACAATGTTTTCTACTCTATCAGATAATTTAACCATCATTTCACCCAGCATTTGATTCTTTTATTCAGATGTTTTCGATTTGGATGAGTCGAAATATCGCAAAACAGGGAAAGGGTTAAGACTGGGACACATTTTTGTGTCCCCTCTAAATGGTGCATATACCGTACCAAGGTTTTGTAGATGCCAAATGTAGATGCTCCGTTCTGTGGAATTGGATGGGATTTCAATTGACTGTTGCTTTACCAAGGTACGTAATTCAATATGGGGAGAAGATGTGTATTCGTGCCCGGCTAGCTCAGTCGGTTAGAGCGATGGTACGGTAATCCAGAGGTCCCCGGTTCGAGCCTCGGGTTGGAAAATGCATGTTTTTCGCTCTGTGACAATGATAAAGTAGCACACAAAAACTGCGAGACTCGGAAAATATGCAATTTTCTAGAATTTTTCTTACAGACAACACCGAAAAACCTCCGTATGTGTTTTCCTTGACAAGCATCATAAACGTTTCCGACAGTCGTATGTAATAACTCGCGCAACTCGTTGGAAGACCCCCAAGACACTAATTGTAAACATCTCTGCCTCTGAGACCTAGATGTCAAACACCGCACCCACTGGTGGAAAAGGGGATGTCTTAACCAATTAAAGACGGGATATAATTACGAGAACAAAATCCATATTTTCTTTATTTCATCTCAAAAGTATATGTTGTTACCACTTGTTTGAACCGTCTCGACGAGACTCGTTGAGTGGTCCCAATATATATTTTTTAATAGAAATAAGAAAAATATCATAAATTATGAGAAAAATGGATAACATATTGAATTTACTACATTGTAGAGTAATGAATCCACACACACATGCTGATCAACCCTTTCTTCACCAAGTAAATGGAATAGACACTCCTATGTATTTTTCAGACTATACCATTTATCGGAAATGGGTATTCTATTTAGAAATAAAAAATATCCGCAAATTATGCAGATCCAGATGAGATGGCTTATCTGGATCAACATGGTTTGCATAATCAGTATGATAGAGATCGTAGTGTTGAAAGGTTTCAGCAATCATCTTTACATGCTGTTTTGTGTACGTGTGCAGAACATATGTGCATGTTTATGAAGAAAGTAAAGGCAAATTTGTGAAACTGCAACGGATGTCAAAAATATGTAAAGAAAAATATCAGTGGTATATGATATATGGTCTAATTCATTAACCCTTAGACCGCTACTCACAACAATTGTCGTCTGCTGTTGCTTTTATATCTTGCCTTATTTCTCAATAAAAACATGCTTTGACAGCACTTCAGAATCATTTCCAATGGAAATGATTCTGAAGTGCTGTCAAAGCATGTTGTAAATTATTCGAAAATGCTGTCAAAGCAGGTTTTTGATGATAAAAATGGAAAATAGAAAATAAACAGCAGCCGACAACAAAATTAAGATAGCGGTCTAAGGGTTAACATGTTGAACATCCCACCACATACATCACATGACCTTGCCAAAACAACACATTACCAACAAAACATATACCAGGAATCACCACTTTCAACATAATCACCCAAAAATGACTTGACTAATTAACTACAGGAACATAATTCAAGGGAACTTGACAGTAATTATAGCTGAGGTACCTTGTTTTACCTGTGTAATTAGTGTTCCAATGTTTCTAACATAAAGGCCGAGATGCAACAAGTGATTTTGCAGGATGCACGAGCGTTGTTTGTCTTTCAATACCAACGTAGTGTGGTGTCTTACTCTAGATGCCCTCGATTATGTAACACTCGACACCACAGACCGCTTTCCCAATGTTTGCAAACAGTGTAGATCCAGATGATCCGGCTCGTACACGAGCCGTCTCATCAGGATCTGCAATGTTTGTGGATATTTTCTGAACTTGGACAAAAACACACGTTTTCTGATTAATGTAACAGTTCAAAAGTCTACATGGAAGAATCGATACCAGTTGCTTAGGGGTAAAATATGGTTAACATTGAGATCCTTCAACAGTTGAATGACACCGATTCTGACACAAGTCTGTGCAAAATTAATCAGTATAACCTCAGCAGCTATATATGCTTGACACAAATGTGGCAACTTTCGTAAACTTAATTCATTTGGCAAATTTATCTTAACCATTAGACCGCTACACACAACAATTGTCGTCTGCTGTTGCTTTTATATCTTGCCTTATTCTCAATAAAAACATGGTTTGACAGCACTTCAGAATCAGTTCCAATGGAAATGATTCTGAAGTGCTGTCAAAGCATGTTGTCAATTATTCTAAAGTGCTGTCAAAGCATGTTTTTGACGATAAAAATGGAAAATAGAAATTAAACAGCACACAACAAAAAATTAAGATAGCGGTGTAAGGGTTAAAACCCTTTCAACCCTAAATATTAACTGGACTGTGATATGTGAATTTTTCTACCAATCCAATCATCACAAAATGATTTTCAGACTCGTCCATTTATAAAAGTGGTGTGTTTTTTTCTCTCTAAAAATTATGAAAATTACTTGCAAAAAGTGCAGTTCCGGACGAGATGCCTAATCATGAGCCGGCTCATCTGGATCTACACTGTTTGCAAACACCTCTAAAGAGGTCTGTAATGTTGAAAGGGTTATGTTCATGTTCCAAAAGTAGATGATTCAGAGGACATGTGTAGTTCAGGCTATATGTATATAATTTGTGACCCGTAATTATTTTTATTGTCTAATTCTCTGTTCGCCCTTCATGCGAAGTTCCGAGATGGGTGTGGTTCGTATATTCACAATGGCAGCTATTATGTTAAATTTTACTTCCTGTTGCTAATTACACGCTGCTGCATTATTAACTTTAAGTTTAAATTGAAAGCTGACACTTCTAAAAGCTGATGTAATTCCAATGTTGATTTCAAACTAGAGAAAGTGAGCTGTGAGGCTCACGGATACCCCGGATACCACGCAGAGATTCCGCTGGCGATCGCCACTTTCGCAATTGGCGATAAAAATAAACAATTGGCGATAAAAATAAACAATTGGTGATAAAAAATTACAATTTTCGAGAAAAAAAAAAAATTGTAATTTTTTATCGCCAATTGTTTTATTTTTTTCGAAGTGGAGATTTTTTTATTTTCCCCAGCGGAATCCCTGACCACGGATACCCCCGGTCCGGATACCCCTTTTAACGCATAAACAACAATACAAGGGTATGGGATATATGCATCCAAAAACGACAAAAAAATCCTGGCAACACAACAGGCATGCAACTAACTATGCAACACAGAATGTTAGTTCAAGTTGGTAGGATATGCATTTTTAATGCCAGGTTTATAGGTTAGCTGCAATCACAATTATTGGTAAGACTTCTACATGATGAATATCAATTGCAGGAAATACCGGTAACCATTTTTGAAAATACGGATGATGATAAAGAAGTACCGGTATATGAAGTTTCAAGTCAATCCGACTTATTGTTGCAGAGATAATGAGTACACAAAACCTTTAACACAAATCTAACGGACGAACAGACAGACGGACGGAAATACGAAAAATATTTTGTATGCTGGAATATAATAATTAAGATGGTCTCTAAGAGATTCCATTGTAAGTACCGGTACATGTAGTTGTTAACAAATATTAATCCATATAATTCATTTAAACACAAAAATAATGTGGAGCTTTAGGCTACAAAAAATTAATGTTTAGATTCTCATCCAAATTTTGGGGGAAAATGGGGCGGGTGGGACACTTTTATTTTTTTATTTTCAGGCAATACTAAAATGAGGTGTTGAACGGCAAGGCGCAGTTGCGTGCAATAGTGTTTTGTAATAACATGTTCATATTGAAGTATTGCCAATCTGGAGGGTGCGGGTTCCGGGGTTGCTGTATTGCTACGTAAAGCACTCAGATAAAAAGCTGTGGGAGCGGTATAATACGAGGGCCGCATCATTATCGTAAATTTTACCAAATGTTGTTTTTTTTTTAAAATAAAAAACCCTTGGGCGGGCCGTTTTATTAGGGGCGGGCGGGGATGAGAATCTAAACATTAATTTTGTGTAGCCTTAGTTATGTATATTAATCAGATTAAAGAATTGGATCGAATATAAAACATAGGAAAAGTACTTGGAATAAAATATTAATATTATACATGTACAAAAATCAGCCAAGTACAATATAACCATTTGTATTGTTATAAGTCGCTGTTGACCAATAATTATCTCCCTCCACCCCCACCCCCTGACACTCGAGGGATAAGTTTCTCTCCGTTGTACTCTTGTTTCTATCGGAAAAAATATTGGGAAATAGACACACACATTTAACCCTTTCAACACCACAGGCCTGTATAGTGTGGTATTAGCAAAAAGTGTAGATCCAGATGAGCCGGCTCGTGACGAGCCGTCTCATCAGGATCTACACTTTTTTTTGAGAACAAAAACACTCCCATTTCATAAATGGACTAGTCTGAAAATCATTTTGTGACGGTTGGATTGGTTGTAAAACTAACATATCAAAATACATTCCAGTTACTTTATAGGGGTGAAAGGGTTAATTGTGAGAAGCGGGAATTAGACGATTGATTTTATAATTCTCAGTGGTTTTACCCACTGCTCACCCTGGCAAGGAAGACATCAAATTGCTTTAGGTTCATCAACATTACTATGAATAACAAACAGGAGGGGAGAAAATACATGTCAAATATTCGCATGACTGTGGGGGAATTCAGGAGGTGAAGGAGAACAATTGTATTCTGGGTGGGAGGAGGTATGATTCTGGCAGCAAGGGGTGAGGTGACGAGAGATTTTTGTCAACGCTGGATCTGGCTCTAAACTGTAGACTGAAGTAACATTGCACAGAATTCAATCCTGATCAGGAGCTGAAAATTATACTCATCAATTTATCAGGAAATTCTACAAATCCCATAAGTGCAGATATAAATTAGTCCTGATACTTTAGACTAATACAAATTAGCCGTAAAAATAGTGAAGCAGTCTAGAGAAGCATAATTAACATATGTATACAGACTTACCGAATCGATCTACTCAGATATTCGATGGCAGTTAACAACAGACTATCGTGAAATGATGCCACGGGTCTATCCGATTTGTCCGGCGAGCGAAACCCATTGAAACACTGGTGGTATCTGGTGCATGCTGGTTCCATTTGTGCAGGTACGAGGGATCGCGACGGGATCAACGCCAGCGCGCTCATTAGTGATCGCCAGCCACTCACGCCACTAATTAACGGCAGTAACCACTCCAATTAACAACAATTCACAGCAATCACCAAGGATTCCTCTCCAAACAACAATGTAAAACTAGCAGTTCCTTTTTCACTTTTAATCTATTTAAAGACTACTGTCTCATGCAATTAACCTGTCCAAGTTTTCAAATAATTGTCATGCAATTACAAATTCTCAAACTGCTACTTACATTATAAACCAGGCATCCATAATTATGGAATTAATGCGATGTACACAGTCACTTAATAATCACATCCATCTTTAATGATTTTTCTAGTTTCATTACACACGAGTTAGCAATTACAGATAATTGTTCCAACTGTTCCAATTGTTCCAACTGTATTGACACTTAGCAGCGAGTACCTATGCAAGCCTTTGCTAAATATAAACAGCAAGATAAACCAATACACTAGACCACTTCCTCTAGACTGATTTCTAAATAAAGACCAGAGTGTATCTATACACATTCACAAACTGAATAATCTGTCCATAGCCAATAAGAGCAGTCAATACCCACTTGGCTAATAAATATTGATGAGCCAGGCTACTGAATATTGATGAGTTGAGAGCATTGCCAAGTGATCAGGCATTTGCTGATTTTAACCTTCATAACACACACGGGAGACTGTCTTCTGCTGTTTTTCATTTTTGCCTTAATTCTCAACAAACAAGAGCTGTAGGAGAACAGCATAGCTCGACTATGAGGGTTGTCGATGTACACATAGCTTGACAAACAAGGTGGCCGCGGCCTGCATAAAAACCTTAACCAAGGTTGACTAAAAACCTTAACCAAGGGAAATTAAGTAAGTAATTCAAGGTTAAATGTAGGTCAATGTCAGATGTAGGTCAGGGGTTACTGATGTACATCACTAGGAGATGAAGTTTTCCAAGTATGGTTGCTGTAGGCCCAGGAGTATTCCATATACAAGCTTGACTATAAACCATAACCAAGTTTGAGTACAAACCTTAACCAAGGGGAAATAAGTAAGTAATTCAAGGTTAAATGTAGGTGAAGGTAAAATACAGGTCAGGGGTTATTGATGTACATCCCTATGAGAAAAAGTAATCCAAGTATGGTGTCTGTATGCACAATAGTATTCCATTGGTATAAGCTTGACTAAAAACCGTAACCAAGGTTGACTGAAAACCTTAAAACCAAGGGGAATTAACTAAGTAATTCAAGAGGAAATGTAGGTCAAGGTCAAATATAGATGAGGGGTTTAACTAAGTAATTCAAGAGGAAATGTAGGTCAAGGTCAAATATAGATGAGGGGTTATTGATGTACATCCCTATGAAAAAAGGTTGTCCAAGTATGGTGTTTGTATGCACAATAGTATTCCATGTACAAGCTTGTGTTACAACGAGCGTTGTTTAATGCTATTTATTAATTTACTTTTACTTATTTTAGACTTGGGGAATTAGGCTCAATTTGATCGAAAGATGAAAAGACAAAGACACATGTTGATTCTATAATGTAATATTCCCAAGAGCTCCCTGGCAACCCAAACAATGGCCTTTATACTTGGCAACGCGGACCTTATAGAAAGCACCTGACCACTCGGCATGAAATGCACACAATGCAAACTTTTCCTGAGAACTGTGTTTGTTCAACACAGTTCAAATTGCTATAATTAATTACTCATTGAATGCAAACCTTAGATATTTTACATGCACAATTCATCCATTCATCTACATACACCCAGCAAATATCAATGACGAAATGAAATCAGAACTATGTCTAAATTGGCTTTTAATACGAATATCAAAGTCAATTTAGACATCGGACTGTCTTCTGAATCATATCTGGAACTAACTGTAATATGCAAATGACTGTAAACAACTACATGTTATAGTATTATCTTTTGACTCGGTGTAGCTCAAATACTAGTCATCAAGGTACAGTCTCAAAAGAGTTATTACGTGATTATATGAATTGCACAATAACAATTGCAGACAACAATTAAGAATTTCCACAGCGATGCTGCATTCATTTTGTGTGACCCCAAGCTATTTGACCAGGGCACAACGCCCATTAAAAGAGGTCTGGTTTCTGCAGACATGTTACTCAGAGGTCATGACCTGATTCCATATGAACAAAGGAGCAACCAGTCTAGTCTCAGATTGGACAAAGCATCTGCATGGTTCAATCAGGGTTTATACTGTTTGCCATTCAGTCCATCAAATTGGTACACTATAACAATACCCTCCTGGTTCGAAACATTTGGTCCCCAAATGAAATATGGATAAACAACCATGTGAACCAAATATTACATGTAACAGTACAAGTAATAAGTATGAATATTGTAACACAAGAAATATCGCATTCACACACCTTACACACTACAATCCTATAATGCTTAATTTTCAAATTATATGTCTGGGTGCCAGGAAAAAAACATCAACTAATGCATGCAGTAAGACATGAAATACATTATACCGTACTTCATCTAATAAACACCCTCATCTATGCAACATTTGAAAAATTAAAATTATGTAACTAAAACATTTCCACTTGTTATGCAAAAGTGTGTTTGATATGGTAAAATAAAACACAATTAAACAAAAAGCATAGAAGGGGTTTACATTAGAATAAATATGGCATAGTCCATATACGTTCCATCAGTCTTGATCAGCGCAGTTCATCGTATTAAACTGTAATCCATTTTAATTGGAATTTTTAAATTAAACGACATGTTAAAGTTGCAGATTCAGGTATTGAGCACATGTGTAAGGTGTACAGTTATTCAATTATAGCAGTATGTTGCACTATGAATTATGTAACACCAAACATCCATGATATGCAATACTGTTTCGTTTCCTTTATATCAAAAAATCAGGTTAATTAGTAAATCATCAATTGTAATACATGTAATCCGTTGTAATTGGAAACGTAATAATTGATACATGTATGTCACTGGTAAGTCATATACATTATTTATGGCAGATATGCACAGGAATTAATTATTACTGGGGTCCATTTATGGAATATTTAAATTAAAAGACATATTAAAGTTACAGGTTCAGGTATTGAGCACATGTAAGGTGTACAGTTATTCAATTATAGGCAGTATGTCGCACTATGAATATGTAACACCAAATGTCCATGATATGCAATACCGTTTCGTTTAACAAAATCTTCTATCGTAATTAATACATGTAATCCGTTGTAATTTGAAACGTAATAATTGATACATGTATGTCACTGTAAGTCATAATTCCATTATTATGGATGGCATATGCACAGGAATTAATTATTACTGGGGTCCATTTATGGAATATTTAAATTGAAAGACATATTAAAGTTGCAGATTTACGAATTGACCTCAAACATCACTTTCCATGTCATAGTATGTGGATTTTCGGAAGAAAAGTATGAGAAAAGAGAGAAGAAAGATGCGCTAAAGATCAAATCCCACACAATATGAAATATGAATGTACATGAATGAAATCGCAACATGAAACTACAAACTGTCAATAAAATTCCAAAAATGTATTTGTGCTATTGTCAATTCTTCTTCATTCTGCCATCGATGGTCCTATTGTTGGCGTGTAGGATGTGCGGAACGTGTCCCTCGCACACCCCGGTCCGAGATTCGTAGTGTTCCTTCCAGAATGTACGGGTAGGCCCCGTCACACATTCTGGCTTCGTAGGTAACTGAGTCCGTCGTGTTTTGTGATTCTGTTGGTACATCAACTTCTTGAAGTATTGTGTAGCAAACACTGATTCAAATGGTGAAAATCCTGTAGATTGTATACATTCTGTCCAACACAATGCCATTAATATTGTAGGCAAACCGTAAGCCAAGTTGATGGCTACACCTTTCTTCTCCATCTTCAAAATGTTATTAAAATTTTACACTGACTAGCTGTGTGTCGAAAAATCCATCTGTGTAAAGTCCACAATTTGTTTCACTTTCCATCGAAATAATAGATTAACCGTTACTTATAATTTTGTTCACTTAAGTCCAAATTAACATGACCGAGAATCTAAAGACTCTCCACCAAACTGTTATAGTGAGTGGTTGTATTTTATTATTATTCTATAAGATGTTACTGTTAATTTTTGGATTTGGGGATTACGGCTCAATTTGATCAAAAGATGAAAAGACAAAGACACATGTTGATTCTATAATGTAATATTCCCAAGAGCTCCCTGGCAACCCAAACAATGGCCTTTATACTTGGCAACGCGGACCTTATAGAAAGCACCTGACCACTCGGCATGAAATGCACACAATGCAAACTTTTCCTGAGAACTGTGTTTGTTCAACACAGTTCAAATTGCTATAATTAATTACTCATTGAATGCAAACCTTAGATATTTTACATGCACAATTCATCCATTCATCTACATACACCCAGCAAATATCAATGACGAAATGAAATCAGAACTATGTCTAAATTGGCTTTTAATACGAATATCAAAGTCAATTTAGACATCGGACTGTCTTCTGAATCATATCTGGAACTAACTGTAATATGCAAATGACTGTAAACAACTACATGTTATAGTATTATCTTTTGACTCGGTGTAGCTCAAATACTAGTCATCAAGGTACAGTCTCAAAAGAGTTATTACGTGATTATATGAATTGCACAATAACAATTGCAGACAACAATTAAGAATTTCCACAGCGATGCTGCATTCATTTTGTGTGACCCCAAGCTATTTGACCAGGGCACAACGCCCATTAAAAGAGGTCTGGTTTCTGCAGACATGTTACTCAGAGGTCATGACCTGATTCCATATGAACAAAGGAGCAACCAGTCTAGTCTCAGATTGGACAAAGCATCTGCATGGTTCAATCAGGGTTTATACTGTTTGCCATTCAGTCCATCAAATTGGTACACTATAACACTTGACTAAAACCCTTAACCAAGGTTGACTAAAAATCTTAACCAAGGGGAATTAACTAAGTAAAGTAATTCAAGGTTAAATGTAGGTCAAGGTCAACTATAGGTCAGGGGTTGTTGATGTACATCACTAGGAGATGAAGTTGTCCAAGTATGGTGGGTGTAGGGCCAGGAGTATTCCATAATACAAGCTTGACTAAAAACCTTAACCAAGGCGTGACAGTGACGCCGATGCCGGGGTGACTACATAAGCTCTCACTATTCTTCGAATAGTCGAGCTAAAGACTTGGAAATGAGACTTTGTTCACAGCATGTACAGGTGTTAACCAGGGATAACAATTGTCGTCTGCTGTTGTTTCATATTTCGAAACTTCTTTCTCCATAAAATATGGTTTGACAACACTTTAGAATCACGTCCATTGGCAATGATTCTAAGGTATTGTCAAACCTTGTTTTTGGCCAATAAAATGGAAAATAAAACATAAACAGCGGACGACAAAAAAATAATTCAGAAGTTTAATATGGTGTACGAATGGGGTGAAAACGAAATTATACAGGTGGACCTATAATTTACAGGTCCACTTGCAATGTTATACAATATTCTTTTATAATTTGAATGCAGGCAAACTGAATAAGCAATTGTCAACAGAATATTTAATGTTAAGTTTATGCGTTGCGGTCGGAAGTACGGACATTTTCATTGGAAATGATTCTAAAGCGTTGTCAAAACATGTTTTTGATAAGAAAAATGGAAAATAAAAAATAAACAGTAGAAGACAAAAAAATGATTTCGGCATTGTAAAGGTTAAAACACGTCTTTACACAGATCTAAATTATATTTTCATTAACGACATCAGCAGTTTCATTAATTTGACAGCAAACAGTGTAGGCCCTGATCAGTCTGCGCATCCACGCAGTCTGATCAGGGCCTACACTGTTCGCTGTAGAATTAATGAAACTGCTGATGGTTGGTTGCGACACTGGTCGCATACACAAGCCCCATTTTACCATGGCGAGCCAAAGAATAGAAACTGTTTAGTGTTTATGTCATGTGCAAGGAATATATGGGAGACTGAATCATCAAGTGTACATAGCAACGGAGGTAAACTACACGGTGAGACAGCGGAAATGTCAAACTGAACTTGATCAACAAAGTGGGTGGAGATATTTATGAGGCACCATTACAAAACGAGGCTTGTCGAGATTTCGGTCAGGGTGACTTTGCATTAAAGTATCCATCATGGGGAAAATATCGAAATATATTTACATTGTATTCTGATTTCGGAACTTAAGTCAACCGATTTTCAAAATTAAAATTTTGTTTTCTTAGATCATTTACAAGCTACAAAGTCCGGGGCCCGTTTCACTAAACTTCATACGACTAAACTTTTCGTAACTGCAAATTTACAATCGTCTAGAAACTTCAATTGATGGATTTAAATTTATTGTGCATAGGTTGCATATGCAACCTATGTTCAATAAATGTAAATCCAAGAATTGTTTACAAGAAAACATTGTTAATATGAAATTTACAGACTATCATAAATTTGCACTTACAAATATTTCAGTCGTACAAAGTTTAGTGAAATTAACGGCCCCCAGGTTTCCAAGTTAATTTCCAAATTTTTTATTTTTTTGACTCATGCAGCTTCTATCACAAATACCTATGGGCGTGCCATTAATTGGCCCAGATCTGAGACACAGTACCAAATAACATCACTTCAGTGAATGAATGCATGAACCGTACTTACGATAAACACGTACAAAAACATCAATTCACTAGTGAGTGCTATTTTTGTCAGTTTCAAATAATGATACGGCATATAAACTGACGTGCATCGACCCATAAAATCCATTTCCATTCTCGAGACGTAATTCATTCAGAAATTACAGAGGACATGGTATGTTTATAGCGAACGGAAACGGAAAAACAGCCAAAGAGCGAAGCACGTCGTCAATAACAAATTGGCATGGTAATGGACTCAACACATAAACACGTAGGGCTACTGCCATGGTAACCAAATATTATGTGATTCACCATGAAAAAAAGAGCTTATGGGCTTTGCAAACAGTGTAGTCCCTGGTGCAGTCTGAGCATGGGCCTACAGTGTTTGTAATCACGATATCAGTGAACTCATAACTTTGCAAACGTGGGTTAGGACTATCCAAAATTTTTCCTTTATATGTGCTTATAAAAGCATATGTTGCCACCACCATTAGAGTGGTCACAACAAAAACTTTCATTGAGAAATAACAAAAAAATAAATATTTAAAAAAATGCATACCCTTATAGAAGGTGACTATTCCGAACGTACAGACAGAAGAACCTCTCTAACCTGCACACCCAGTAAACCTGAAATCAGTTCCATTTGACAGGTTACACTGTGATTAATATAGCTAACAACAATGTGTGTTCATGATTGCAAAGCACAGACACATCTTGGAGTACTCATATGTACACATATCATGAAGTTACTACTGTCACACATTACATGTGGCTGGAGAAATGGGGCTTATGGGTTTTGCGACCAGTGTAGATCCAGATCAGCCTGTGCATCCGCACAGTCTGATCAGGATCTGCACTGTTCGCCATTCCATCAATGAAACACCGGTCTTGCTTCTAACAAGGAATATATATCGTTGTCAGGCTACAGTTATGTGTTATTGGATCAGGAGCTACACTGGTCACAAATCCCATAAGCCCCACTTATCCAGTCACAGCCACATACAGCTGCATTACAGTGGAACCTCTGTAAACCAGACACCCTGGGGTTTTACATGTTTCACTGTAATTTATCTCTAACAATGTCTGTTCATGATTGCAAAGCACACCAATGAAATGGAATGGTGTTTAACCCTTACTATGCTGAATTAAACTCTGTCGTCTGCTGGCAATGTTTTATTTTCAATATTTCTCGACAAAAACCTGGTTTCGACAGCACATGAGAATCGTCTCCAGTGGAGACGATTCTCATGTGCTGTCAAAACCAGTTTTTTTGTTAAGAATTAAAGCAAAAATGAAAAACAGCAGACTGCAATTGCCGTCAACAGCGTAGGAAGGGTTAATGGCCCACCAACACAAAAGAGTATCATTTAGAGCCAAGCAGTTTAGATGAAGAAGATCAAAGCACACAAACATGTCGGGGGTAATATGCCGAATTACAGTGGAATCTCCCTAATCCGGACACATAACTTGCATCTCTCAAGGTGTCTAGCTGTCATGGAACAGACACCGGACACCCTGGGTACCTCTCAGGTGTCGGGCTTGGGAGGTTCTACTGCACACATCAATACCCATATGGCCGATATATAGCACAACCTCTGGCAATCCATTTCCATTGATTGACCATTATGAAACATGAATACGGAGAAATGATAATAATGGAATTCCATTAAGTTTGTTTAGACAACTGTTTGCAATATTTGCCCGTTTCGTGTCGTTTCAATTTGGTCTGTGAGTTGCAACAACAGTTGTCCGACCTTGCTGAGGTAACTGTATGGGCTTTAAGTACCAAACGATGATTGACCGTGACTCGAGAAATGGGGCCTATGGCTTTTGTGACCAGTGTAGATCGCGATCAACTAGCACACTCATGTCTCCCGATAACGATCTATATTGCTTCTTAGAAGCATGATGGGTGTTTCATTGATGGAACGGCGAACGGTGCAGATCCTGATCAGACTGTGCCGATGCACAGGCTGATCTGGATCTACACTGATCGCAGCTCCCATTAAGCCCCATTTCTCCAGTCACATGTAATGTGTGACAGTAGTAACTTCATGATATGTGTGTGTGTATTTTGCAATCATGAACAGACAGTACTATCAGACAGTAACAGTCCAATCAAAATTTAACACGTTGAGAGATTCTACTGTATAATAGTAACATTTTCAAATCTACAGACATCTATAATAATGTTTGCAAATAGTGTAGATCCAGATGAGCCGGCTCGTAACGAGCCGTCTCATCAGGATCTGCACTATTTGCTGACATTTTGACATTTATAAAACAATACCCCTCTCTATAGCTGACGAATGAAATAATTTGAAAGATAACATGGGAGTATCCATTCTTGTTGCTTAGTGGTGAAAGAATTAATTTCAATGCGAGTTGTGGGGTAGGGATTTAAAACGAAGCGCGTAATGCACAGGTTGAAGTAACGGACCGAGGTCTATAAATACATTAAATATGCCTAAAAGCATCAATAAATGAAGAAAAAAAAAAAAAAGCTAACATTTTTTTTTACTCCCTTCATATAGCCTATTAAAAACGTTGGCACCTTGGTATAAGTCAATATGGAGGGAGTAAAAAAAAATTGTTTAGCTTATTTATTTTTCATTTATTGATGCTTTTAGGCATATTTAACGTATTTATAGACCTCGGTCCGTTATTTCAACCTGTGGCGTAATGGTATTGTAAAGACTGGAACGTCACAGGGTGTCAGGTTTAGAGACGTTACACTGTAACCCGCAACGTGTGCGTACTTTGCAATCATGAACTGACATCGTCATCAGAGATAAAAGTAAAACCAATAAAACCTAAACCCACTGCGGTTTTCAGTGGGAGTCCGGTTTTCAGTGGGGGTACGGTGGACAAAGGCATGGGTCCAATGCTTGATGACAACTCAATGTTATAAAACAGTACATGTTGTTGTTTGTTTTATCTTACATTTAAGGGTAGGAATTGGCTCGAGGACCTAAATCCAAGCCCGGTACATGTGTACTTCTAATGCCCAACTTGCCACAAACGGGCGACATGTTACCCTTGGATAATTCTCAATTATGATTATAAAGATATTCACTGTACATAATATTATATTACCCGGGTCACGCATGACAAAATATTCCTCTTTCACACAAAGGAAACCGAGAAAATTCACATATACATTTTTCCACAATTATTAACCTTTACACAACTATCTCAATTTTTTGTCGTCTGCTGTTTATTTTCTATCTTCCATTTTTATCATCAAAAACATGCTTTGACTGCACTTTAGAATAATTTACAACATGATTTGACAGCACTTCAGAATCATTTCCATTGGAAATGATTCTGAAGTGCTGTCAAACCATGTTTTTATTGAGAAATACCGGTAAGGCAAGATATAAAAGCAACAGCAGACGACAATTGTTGTGTGTAGCGGTCTAAGGGTTAAAAGTATAACTCCATTAGATGTATATACATGAGGCAATAAATGTAGCAAGTAAATTTATTATAGGAATGAATGGCCTTTTTGTGGAATTTATCGGGGTATAAACTTGGAAAAGTCGCGGGAATACTGGACGAAGCGATAAAAAATAATTTTTTTCGAAAAAACCAAGTTTATATCCCCGATAAATTCCACAAAAAGGCCATTCATTCCTTATAATTCCAGCATTTGAAATAAATTCATCAAGCCAGTTTATTTTCCGTTTTCTTAAGAATTATTTTAACTGCGCCTCACGGTTATGGAAAGTAGTTCGGTGTGGGAGTTTACTGGGATATAAATTTTGGACAGAGACTTGCTACGAACCAATCAAATGTTAGGGAATTGTGTAAATATTTTTGTGCTGGAATTATTTCCGCTTAAAATGATTTATTCAAATAAATGTCCCTGGGTTATATGATTTCAAATCTTAAATATTAAACCCTTTTCTGTACGTATGGCAGATAACGGTTTGCATTGAATATGCTGCACCTTCAGCCGAATCATACGACATGTGACATCAATTGTTGTTTTGGCAAGTTACAGATGTAAATTATGTGGCAATTTTGGTTGAATTATTACCACCATTATAAATAGACATCAAAGTACACCCATATAAGGGAATGAACGACAAATTCGCCTACCGGTACACATGTTAATATCGAAGTCGATGGATGAGGCTATACCTGTACATTCGGTATGTGTCCTTGAAATACGAGTGCGAATTATGCAAATTACACGGCTCCCATGGCGGAGCAAATTGCATTGCGGCTGTGACTGGAGAAATAGAGCTTATGGCATGTATCCACCATGGTGTTGTGCCTACATGTATGTCTCAGCACCAAGGGGACCATTTCCGGTTTTACAACTCAATGGGAGTCTCGTATTTTAACCCATTTCTTTCGGAAAACACCTTTACGGGTATGGAATTTATTAAATTTTATTTTTGTTTTTGTTATTTCTCAATGAAAGTATATGTTGTGACCACTCATTTGAACCGTCTCGACAAGACGGTTCTAATGGTGGTCCCGACATATACTTCTAAAGACAATATTTATCATTTTCCCCAATAAAAATGACATATCCACAGCATGGAATGGCTTAAAACACTGGCAGTTCAAGTTGAGGGTGAAAATGTCCACCCTGCTCGCCCAAGGCACACACTGCAGTCAGATCAGGGGCTCACGGTTTGTTAATCTTTCTAGCAAACATTCAGTATGGTACATGTATCCTTATGTCAATGATTGATTAAGGTTTTACCTCCGTTTAAGCAGCAGCGACAAATAAAGGTCGGTTGACTGTATACAATGCTGAATTAAATGTTATCGTACGCTGTTTTATTTTCTTGTTTCCTGTGAACACATGCTTTGACAGAACATGAGAATTGTCTCCATTGGAGACAAATCTCATGTGCTGTGAAAACATGTTTTTGTTAAGACCCATTTATTCAGTTAAAAATGAAAAACAGCAGATGGCAATATTCTTTTCCTGGATTTTAAGGGTGAAAACCTGACAATAATATGATACACACAGTCGCAAACACTTAACAGCTAGTAACCCAAAACCGGTCCACAGAATCTACATTATAGCAAACAACAAACAGGACTCGAATCCGGATCAGGTAGGGTAGCAGGAAAAAACAAGAAATGCGTCTGTCTAACACAGATGCCACCAAACTGTGACAAAGTGGTTAACCGAAATTTGAGAAACTGTGACAAAGTGGTTAACCGAAAAGTGTGACGGACGGACAGACGGACAGACAGACAGAAAAGTGTGACGGACACACGGACGGACGGACGTTCTTACTTTCAGGTAACTATGTGGCTTATCGCATGTTAAATATTAGCCACATAAAACCACTTTTAGCCACATAAAACGATATCTTAGGTGGCTAATTGTAACCAACCCTATCCTTTAACAAGTCCATAACCCTGTGGGGCTAGCCACATAAGTACCTGAATGTCTGCCCGGACGGACGGACGGACGGACGGACGGACGGACGGACGGACGGACGTTCTTACTTTCAGGTAACTATGTGGCTTATCGCATGTTAAATATTAGCCACATAAAACCACTTTTAGCCACATAAAACGATATCTTAGGTGGCTAATTGTAACCAACCCTATCGTTTAACAAGTCCATAACCCTGTGGGGCTAGCCACATAAGTACCTGAATGTCTGCCCGGACGGACGGACGGACGGACGGACGGACGGACAGACAGACAGACAGACAGACAGGACAGACAGACAGACAGACAGATGGACAGACGGACGGACGGACGGACGGACGGACGGACGGACGGACGGACGGACGGACGGACGGACGGACGGACGGACAGAGACAGTCGGACGGACAGACGGACGGTCCAAACACTATATGCCACCCGTTTCTTCGAAACCTGGTGGCATAAAAAGAGCAGGCTAATTGGTTGAGTTATTGTTAAGCCCACTGAATTGGTGAACAACAGCAACAGCCCACGACAATAACTGATGGTACAGATCGGGACACACCCATCAAGACAAACATAATTAGCTGACTCAGCCGATACAATGGATTAAAACAAGCACACGTTAACACTTACAACACACATAATAATGATGTGATACAGAGCTCCAGATAAGCTTTGTGTTTAAAGTGTACTATACCCCCTGATTTCAAAATCATTGCGTTTATTTTACTTTTACAAATGGATTATTTATTTTTTTCATTACTACATAGGGAACAAATGATAAAAAAAATATATAACAAATTTAAACATTCACTTATTTGAGCTGCAAAAAGCAAACACTGTTTGCTTTTTGCAGCTCAACTAAGTGAATTTTAAACTTTATGACAGTATTTTCACTACTCAATTTGAAGATCATGCGTATTTTCACATTGCTGTGCGTATTTTGTACTTTTGATAATCAATGTGTATTCAGCTAAAATAATTGCGTAAAATATGCCAATACGCACCTTATCTGGAGGTCTGGTGATACACAAGAACATAAGACCTAGGTTAAAGCTTTTGGGAAGTTTAGCATGCAGATAAAATGAGATGATGATCATCTCTGTATATAGCAGAATAAAACACAAATTACTCAGAATTTGATCAAACTAGAAATGTGGTCTGTCGACACATGAATGCCCCCACTGGCAGCCAAAGACACATTTGAAAACACAGAGGGCCAGAGAAGTGTGGATTTGTCATAGCATGAAAGCAGACCATCGGAGCAATGGGTGTGTGAAATATCAACTATTATTCATGCAAGGAAAGCGACATTATAAGACACTTACCCCCAGTTTCGAATGCACCAAGTATGTGATCTTGATCCTGGGCTTAGCGGGGGCGGGACGATCGTGGATTTGTCACAGGGCGGTAGAGGAACATTAGAGCAATGTGTGTGTGAAATATCAAGCAGATACGTGTACGGAAACAGAAATTATAAGACATTTACCTGAGCGTTAAGGTTTCAAATGCTAGTATGTGACCTTGACCCTGGGCTTGTCGAAGGACGGTAGAGGACCATTAGAGCAATGCATGTGTGAAATATCAAGCAGATCGGTGTAAGGAAACTTATATATTATAAGACATTTAACCGAGCGTTACGGTTTCGGGACGTACAGACAGGACGTACGGACGGACGGGATGTATGGACACCGGTAACACTATATGCTCCTCTTACCATTCAGCCGGTGGCGGCGCATAATATAGGAATGAATGGCCTTTTTGTGGAATTTATCGGGGTATAAACTTGGAAAAGTCGAGGGAATACTGGACGAAGGCCAGAAGGCCTCGTCCAGTATTCCCGCGACTTTTCCAAGTTTACATCCCCGATAAATTCAACAAAAAGGCCATTCACTCCTTATAATTCCAGCATTTGAAATAAATTCATGAAGAAAATGTGTTTATTTTCCGTTTTCTTAAGAATTATTTTAACTGCGAATCACGGTTACGGAAAGTAGTTCGGCGTGGGAGTTTACTGGGATATAAATTTTGGACAGAGACTTGCTACGGGCCAATCAAATATTAGGGAATTGTGTAAATATGTTTGTGCTGGAATTATTAAAGCGACAAACCCCATATTAACCCTTAGCCTGCTGATCGCGTAAACTGTCGTCTGCTGTTGCTTTATTTTTTGCCCTGTTTCTCAATAAAAACATGGTTTAACAGCACTTTAGAATCATTTCCAATGGAAATGATTCTAAAATGCTGTCAAACCATGTTTTTGATGAGAAAAATTGAAAATAAAACATAAACAGCAGACGACAACAATTTCGGACAATTTCGAAACAACAATTTCGAAACAACAATTTCGAAACAACAATTTCGGATTCATACACCTTTACGGGTATGAAATTTATTAAATATTTTATTTTTGTCATTTCTCAATGAAAGTATATGTTGCGACCACTCATTTGAACCGTCTCGACGAGACGGTCCAAATGATGGTCACAACATATACTTCTGAGCACATAGAAGGAAAATATTTAGGATTTCCGCATACATAATGGCGCATCCTCAGCATGAAAACGGTTAATATCTGACACGGTGCCTTTATCCGCATAAAATAACACCACGTTATGTTTATTTGGTTGTTGATGAAACTTGGCATACAGATTATTCATTATGTGAATCAATTGATTTTCGTATTTTGGATGTGCTATCTGTCATTCTTCTTTTTCATTTTCACAGTCAAATCATTTCAATAATTGAGCGCCGTTCAGATACTATTACAGTTAAAAAGCACGACGTTGTAGGATATTTGAATAAAGACAATGCAAGTAATATTGCAACAAATAGAAATGAGAAAAACAAGATGTTCAACATCTGAATTACCGGTAAGGTAAATGCGAATGAAATAATAATCTGAGTCGATACAATGTCGTTTGTTATATTTACTGCGCAGTTTGAAAGCTGAATTGATCGCTACAGATTGCATCTAGACGTAACTGTGAGACCATGGTATATTTCCCTTGGGGACATAAAACATTGATTACATACAGTACTTCGCAACTGTGTGATGTACGCTGCTAGTGAAATATGAATATATAAAGGTACCTTACAGCGCTTGAGATCAGCTTAGCTCCAGATCAGCCTAGCTGCACAACTTTCTGTTCATGATTGCAAAACACAGATTGGGGTAGTCACATGCCTGATTTACAGTGGAACATCTCTAAACCGGACACCCTGGGGACCTCCCAGGGTGTCCTGTTTAGAGATGTTCCACTGTTTTGTAAGGATTTGATTCGATTTATTGGCGTTTAACGGCCTATCAACAGCTAAGGTCATATAAAGCCGAACCAACAGGTTCCATCCCGAAAAAGTGGAAGTAAATGGGTTTAACGTCCCAGCAACAGCTATGGTCATATAGAGACGGGACTACAGTTTAATGTCTCATCCGACAGACCAGTGGGATGGAAATGCTAAGAAAGTATTTTTTTAATTTAACCTACTGCTTTTGGGGAGGGGGGTGGGGGGTTCAAAATCAGAACAGAATATTTACATAAAAATATATATATATTCACCCCAAATTTGGAATAATAAGCCAGGTCCATTACACGCTGAAGTCACTTGGCCCCTTCCCCTAGAAGTAATGGGATTCGGAAAAATCTCAACTGTCGCATACAAAAATGCCACAAACCCAAACCAGGGGGTCGTTTCACTAAACTTCTTACGACTAAAATGTTCGTAAGTGCCAACTTATGATAGTCTGTAAATTTCACATTAACAATGTTTTCTTGTAAACAATTATATTGGATTTACATTTATTCAGCATAGGCTGCATATGCAGCCTATGCTCAATAAATGTAAATCCATCAATTGAAATTTGCACTTACAAACATTTTAGTAGTACGAAGTTTAGTGACACGGGCCCCTGGTCTCCTGTCGGGATTGCGGTAAGGATGCATCCCGATCGTTAAAATTGCACATGCTCCCAATCAACCATCACTGATGTAAGGCAATAAACAAAATCAGTCGTCAAAATGAATGGGCAAAATCACAGGTCGCTGTAGTCATAATGAAACAAGTAACATGATTTCTTGTTTTGCATGTTTCAGTGTGACTGCAAACTTTCTGCAGTCACTCTGAAACATGCAAAACAAGAAATCAGTAAAGACACTGACGGATGTACCCCTCAAAAACGTTACCGCAAATTTCTGTTATTTGACCTTGAGCACAGGAGCCAGATGGGTGGCTAAAGAATGAAATTATGGAATGACAAATAAGTATGCATATGTTTCACGCCAACCAGACTTATGATAACAGAGATACAGTTGGGTAGCCGAAAACATTAACGCAAATCGCGACAGATAGACGGACAGGACAGATGGATAGGGTGGCGAATATATGTACTCCGAAGTCATTGTAAATGCAATGAAATAAGCAAAGTTACAAATCCCGGGAAATACTATTCATGGGCGTCGCCGACAACATTGTAGTTCAAGGTTTCGTTTTCACAGAAAAAACTTCACCAACAACTGGCAAGCTCGTTTGGTGAAATGCTCAGACCGGTAATATCGTTCACATGTGTCTACTAGTGCCAGAATAGCGCAATAGCTGCACAACCGACTGACGGGCTGTGGATTGCAGAAATCTTTGTAGCATTTTCTCTGGGAATCGAGTTAGTAACTATGTATGTCCATAAAAAGTTAATAAGCAGATTCCTGTCCACATTTTCGATTTGATTAATTGTTGTTTTATGTCTGTTGAACAGCAAGGTCATAGGACAGATGGACGCTAAACTGATGGGGGCATTACCCGTTCAACACTTCAGACATCTACATGTATAGCGTTGTTTTGCCGTCTCATAAACTAATTTTAACATTTTTTGAAGAAAAAACTACTCCCATTTCATAAATCGACTGGTCTGAAAATAATTTTGTGACAATTGGATTGGTCAGAAAATTAACATCAAAGTCCATTTAGGGGTGAAATGGTTAATTGACCAAGATCCAACTATACACCAGGGGCCCGTTTCACTAAACTTTGTACGACTAAAATGTTCGTAAGTGCAAATTTAGGATCGTCTGGAAATTCCAATTGATGGATTTACATTTATTGAGCATAGGCTGCAAAGGCAGCCTATGCTCAATAAATGTAAAGCCAATAATTGTTTACAAGATAACATTGTTAATGTGAAATTTATAGACTATCATAATTTTGCACTTACGAACATTTTAATCTTACAAAGTTTAGTGAAACGGGCCCCCGTTTCACCAATCAGGAAGATGTCTTGCTGTTTTCAATTTGTACCATAAGGCCAGCATAAAATGAGCCTCTATGGTGTCAGGTCAATGGGTACATTACAATTGTGTAAGTGTTTTACATAAGTGTCCAGCTTGAGCTATTTACACTGACTTAGACAGGGAATTATATTCATACTGCTATAGAAATGCCATTTGACATGACATAACACCCACACTGCCCAGGTCCCAGTGGAAATGTTTTAACATTGATATAACCTCTAATTCTTCCACTCACCATGTACAGCGGAACATCTCTCAGGGTTCCAGATAAGGAATTAGTAATTGAGTATTGTCACTCCATCATTTCTGAAGCAATTGGGTATTTCAAAATTTTAATTGTGTAAAATAGAATCACACGACTGTCTACTGTTTACACATCAGCAGACCGCACATATTGAATAGTTTGCTTCTAAATGAAAACACATCTTGGTATTTCATTAGAATTTCATTGTTTTCATGGAAAAATAAGAAAATATGCTATATTTGTGGTCTGTTTATTGTTTTCTGTAGTAAAGATACCACACATTTTTCATTGCTTTTCGATACTCACTACTTCTGATTTCAATTGGGTTTTTGGCAATTTTAATTGGGTATTTACGCAAATACGCACCTTATCTGGAGCTCTGCTCTCTAAACCTGATTCCATGGGAGCTCCCCAGGGTGTTCGGTTTGTAGAGGTTACATAGAGAATAGTAGGTTAGTGCTGTGAATGGGAAAAATATCTGGCAATGCTTACGAAACGGGATGGGCGAGGCTCTACCGAGCACATCCCGTTTCCGTGCCGCGCCAGATATTTTTTCTCATTCATGGCACTAACCTATTATTCTATTCATCCCGTCAACACTACAAGTAGCTTTAAAATGCAAATAAATAACCCCAGCCGCATCCTCAAAATCGGAGAATCGACTATTATGACAACCGCACATATTCATACGCAGTGATTAATTAGGTCGTATTGACAGGATATCAAAAATGTTTCACTGCACCGTGTTTCACCACGGCACATACGCACTGTGTTGACGGGATAAATTGTAATTAACATACAATATGGAGCCTCTCTAAACCAGACACCATGGAAGGTCCTCAGGGTGTTCGGTTTGTAGAGGATACATAGAGAATACCAGGCTAGTGTCTTTTGATATCAAGTTTATCAGGCAAGGCTAGGAAACGCGTAGGAATTCCGAGGCTTGCCGAGGAATTCCTACCGTTTCCGAGCCGAGCCTGATAAACTTGATATCAAAAGACACTAGTCTGGTATTCTATTTATCAGGTAACGTTTTATGCTCGAAAATGACCACAGATGACGTCGTTATCTATGGACAGAACGCGGACTTGTTTACGTTGCGTCATTACACCGACGTCATTCGGTAACGTCACGTGACGTCATCCGACCAATGGAACGTCAGTTTTCACTTCGTTGTAACCCGTATGTTGATATCAGGTCAATGCCTGATACAACAATATGTTATCAGTCAGTACGTATTCGGTCAATGCAGGGCAGGTTACCTGATAAATTGTAATTCATGCACAGTGGAACCTTTCTAAACAGGGAATTCGGTTTGGAGAATTTATATTGCAATTAATGTACAATGGAACTTCTCTGTACCGGACACCATGTGAGGTTCCCAGAGGGTGTTCAGTTTGGAGATGTTACATTGTAATTCATCTACAGTGGAACCTTTCTAAACCGGACACACTGGAGGCAAAGTATAATTTGAGGGAGTAATCATTTATTTTTCCCCGAAATGCATTATTTCATACAGAACTAACTATTGCATATATTTGATGATTAAAAGTATGCAGAATTATTATACTGAATTTATTACATTATCACAGCCAAAATGGCTGTGATAATGTAATAAATTCAGTGTAATAAAAATTAATAAATTTATCATAAAATTGAAAATTTCTCCCTCAAAGTATACTTTGCTAGAAAAGTATATTTTGCAATGTTGAGGAAATCGGCTACAGGACCGGTTTGGCAGAATGTACACGTATATGGTTTGTAAATGACATCTGGTCAGTTCAAGAGTAAAGTTCATATTAAGGTAAATAAACTTAACAAATGTTTAATTGCAAACCCACCTGAACTTTTAATGTAACTGGGCTGTTATGAAATAAAATAAACAGGCCAAACAAACATGAACTCCGGACAATGACCTAATCTTCGATTCAAATTATTGATGCAATTAACCCTTTTCATGCTGAGGATTATTATTATTACGTATGTAACGCCGTTATGTTTACGGAAAATCCTAAATATTTTCCTTCTATGCACTCAGAAGTATATGTCGTGGAGACGGTTTAAATGAGTGCAGTCACAACATATTTAATTGAGAAATAACCAAAATAAAATATTTAAAAAATTTCATACCGGTAAAGGTGTATTCGGAAAGGAATGGGTTAACAATTAATTCCAGGCTAGGAAAATGGATATTGCAAATTGCATAGCCCCGGGAGCGTTTATTAGAATAAATATGGTAGTTGTGTCATAATCCAATTGTTTTGCTGATGTGAGTACTTCAGTGACTGAGTGGCGAACAGTGCAGCCCCTGATCAGATTCCGCTGTACTCAGTTTCCAGGGATTCCACTGGCGATCGCCACTTTCGCAATTGATTTTTTTTCTCGAAAATTGTAATTTTTTATCGCCAATTGTTTTATTTTTTTTGAAGTGGCGATTTTTTTATTTTCCCCAGCGGAATCCCTGAGTTTCCCACCCTATCACAATATTATCATAGCAGCAACATGTATTGCGAAATACCCATGTTTACAGCAGCTCAACTATTAGTAGAAAGAACATCAAGCTCTGCCAATTATCAATCTATTTTAGTAATGCTTTCATTGATTAATTAAGATAAAGAATCTGTAAACAGCTTCTTTCAAAGAGCTATATTTACCCTACGATGACAATAAACTATGACGAAATGTTAATTAACCCTTAGACCGCTACTCACAACAATAATATTGTTGTCTGCTGTTGCTTGTATATCTTGCCTTATTTCTCAATAAAAACATGGTTTGACAGCACTTCAGAATCATTCCCAAAGGAAATGAAGTATCATTTCCAAAGGAAATGATTCTGAAGTGCTGTCAAAGCATGTTGTAAATTATTCTAAAGTGCTGTTAAAGAATGTTTTTGATGATAAAAATGGAAAATAGAAAATAAACAGCAGACATCAACAAAATTAAGATAGCGGTCTAAGGATTAATATATAAAGAATCTGTAAACAGCTTCTTTCAAAGAGCTATATTTACCCTACGATGACAATAAACTATGACAAAATGAAATGTTAACCCTTAGACCGCTACTCAAAACAATTATCGTCTGCCGTTGCTTTTATATCTTGCCTTATTTCTCAATAAAAACATGTTTTGACAGCACTTCAGAATCATTTCCAATGGAAATGATTCTGAAGTGCTGTCAAAGCATGTTGTAAATCATTCTAAAGTGCTGTTTAACAGCAAAAGCATGTTTTTGATGATAAAAATGGAAAATAGAAAATAAACAGCAGACGACAAAAAAAATAAGATAGCGGTCTAAGGGTTAATACGAGTGATCAATAAAATTGAGGTTGGTCATACATCTACATGCACTGGTATGCCACAATCAATAGCACTGTTTCCACAATATTTGAAGGGACTAGCTGGGTTTTCTACACTAGTTTTGCCAAAAAAAAATTGAAGACAAAATGTATGCTAATTTTATGTAATTTTTGCACAATACATGTAGTTGGAAAATAACGTTGTTGAATAAAATCGTGAGAAATAAGTGCATTTTCAAACAATTTGTGCAAAATAGTTAAATGGTTAAAAAAAGTGATCACAACATGTGAAATGAAATGCTTAACCCTTTGAACCCGAAAGGCCGCTATATCGGTTTACGCAAACAGTGCAGATCCAGATGAGCCGGCTCATAACGAGCCGTCTCATCAGGATCTTCACTGTTTGAAAGTAATTTTCATATTTTTGAGAACAACAAATACCCCCTATTTATAAATGGAATAGTCTGAAAATCATTTTGCGATGATTGGATTGGTTGTAAAATTAACATATCGCAGCCCATTCCAGTTACTTAGGGGTGAAAGGGTTAAAATTGTAAAACAAAAAGTCACAACTGGTGAGCTATCAAGAACGAAACAGCAGTAAAGCACACAAGGCCTTGAGGGGATGAAGCCCACATTCAATAAGGTTCTTCACATCGTCGAGAGGAATGCATGTGTGAAGTGTCGCAAAGATCGGATAAACAGTAGTCAAGCTATCGCACGGAAATTGAAAAAATTTGCAATAACAAATCTATTTTTAGCACCCACAACCTTGACCTTGAAGACACGAAACCCACATTCAAGAGGGTTCTTCCCACGGTTGACATGAAAATTGGATATAATTATGGTAGTCAAATTATCACACAGAAACAAAAATTGTCTACCGACAGACAGACGGACAGGGTAAACACTATATGGCCCCACCCTCCCACGACAACTATCGCGGCATTGGAATTATTTTTCATACATCTTTCTTTCGTTTGTCAGATGTCTATCTATAATACATCATTCATATATATCTTCATGACTAATAATCTTGCAATGCTATACTATACTTGCACTTCAATTGATTGCACGCATTCAAAAAATTGCTCGAGTGCAATTTGTACAAGATTGGTTGTTTTATGATTCAAGGTCACAGTCTAACAAACAAACCACGCGATCACACTGTCGTCACTGTGGGCATGTGACGAAAAACCTCTTACATCATGACTAATCCATTGCATTCTGACGATGAAAATGACGATGAAAAAGGCTATTTTGGTTACGGAAAATGTTAAACATTTTTGCCTAGTCCTCCAAAGTATATATATTTTGTTACTATCATTTGAACCTTCTCGTCGAGACGGTTCAATTGAATGGTAACAACATATAGTTTTGTTGAGATATACTTAATAGAAATACCATATTTCAACATTTGCAAATGCCTATAAAAGCGTATTTCGAATGCAGTGTGTTAAGCATTAGTTGAATATTTTAAATTGCATCATGACAAGCATGTTTCTTACACCTGCAGACGTTTTAACGCAAATAAAACATGACTCACGAAAGTGACAATATATGTACGTGTCGTGCATAACTTATATGGCACTGATCATATACTTGTAATGATAGCTATTTGGTAAAACATAAATTGTGGCTGTGACTGGAGATATGGGGCTTATGGGTTTTGCGACCAGCGCAGATCGAGATCAGCCTGTACATCCGCACAGTCTGATCGGGATCTGCACTGTTCGCCATTTCATCAATGAAACATCCGTCATGCTTCTAACAAGCACTGATCAGGAACTGCACTGTTCGCCATTTCATCAATGAAACATCCGTCATGCTTCAACAAGCACTGATCAGGAACTGCACTGTTCGCCATTTCATCAATGAAACATCCGTCATGCTTCAACAAGCACTGATCAGGAACTGCACTGTTCGCCATTTCATCAATGAAGCATCCGTCATGCTTCAACAAGCACTGATCAGGAACTGCACTGTTCGCTATTTCATCAATGAAACATCCGTCATGCTTCAACAAGCACTGATCAGGAACTGCACTGTTAGCCATTTCATCAATGAAACATCCGTCATGCTTCTAACGAGCACTGATTAGGAACTGCACTGTTCGCCATTTCATCAATGAAACATCTGTCATGCTTCAACAAGCACTGATCAGGCACTGCACTGTTTGCCATTTCATCAATGAAACATCCGTCATGCTTCAACAAGCACTGATCAGGCACTGCACTGTTCGCCATTTCACCAATGAAACATCCGTCATGCTTCTAACAAGCACTGATCAGGAACTGCACTGTTCACCATTTCATCAGTGAAACATCCGTCATGCTTCTAACAAGCACTATGGATTATTTTCAGATTACTGGAGTGTATTATTTGATCTGGCTCTACACTGGTCACAAATCTCGAGTCACAGCCACAATTTATAGAACATTCAGACGTAACGATATAGCTGCTATACAGTCAAATCACGGTGACTGGTCCCCTCTTTGTAACAAGTCAAGCCCCTCACAGTTTAATTAATCCCCATTACATGCGGAATATAATTACCTTTACGGGTATGATTTTTTAAAAATATTTTATTTTTATTTTTGTTATTTCTAAATGAAAGTACATGTTCAAATGGTGGTCGCGACATATACTTCCAAGCAAACATAAACCCTTTCAACACTACATACCTGTAGTATGGTATTGGCAAACAGTGTAGATCCAGATGAGCCAGTTCGTGACAAGCCGTCTGTCTCATCAGGATCTACACTTTTTTGCAAGGAATTTTCGTATTTTTTAGAGAAAAAAACACCCCCTTTTCATAAATGGACTAGTCTGAAAATCATTTTGTGACGGTTGGGTTGGTTGCAAAATTACCATATCAAAATCCATTCCAATTACATGGAGTGAAAGGGTTAATGAGAAAATGCAATTTTTTTTAGAGTTGAACAATTCTGACAAATACTGCAGATCCTGAGGAGACGGCTCGTTTGGGGAGCTAGCTCATCTGGATCAACAGTGTTTGCACGTGCCGACCTTTTGTTTGGCCTGTTGGGGTTGAAAGGGTGATCCGAAAGAACCGAGGGATGGAAATATGATGAAAGTATTTGTATATGCCATGGGCAGGGTTTGTACCTTCATCTTGAATTCCAACGCCCTATACAACCACAACCCACCCATCCTTCCCAAATGTATAATGGCTGATATAGTTAACCCTTCCTACGCTGGAGACGGAAATTGCCGTCTGCTGTTTTTCATTTTTGCTTTAATTCTTAACAAAAAACAGGTTTTGACAGCACATGAGAATCGTCTCCACTGGAGACGATTCTCATGCGCTGTCAGAACAGGTTTTTGTCAAGAAATATTGAAAATAAAACATTTCCAGCAGACGACAACATTTAATTCAGCGTAGTAAAGGTTAAAACCCTTTCCCTGTTTTGCGATATTTCGACTCTTCCAAATCGAAAACATCTGAATAAAAGTTCTCAAATGCTGGGTCAAATGATGGTTAAATTATCTGATAGAGTAGAAAACATTGTGGGAAAAGGAGAAATTGCTTGTTACAAGCAATTTCTCCTTTTCCCACAATGTTTTCTCAAGACATCTTCTGCAGAGGCGTGAAAAGTCGTTTCTATCAGGGAAAGGGTTAACCTTGCTACTGCAACAGCCACTTACTTCTCTACAATATTGAAAGCATATCTAATAATATGCACTCAAACGAGACGGTTCAACTGGTGAACACTATAAATATTTTCAGAAGATAATAAGAAATATTTGTTTGCTTATTACTAATATTAGTGTTTAATGGCCTGTCAACAGCTAAGGTCATTTAGAAGGGGGGGGGGGGGGGGAACCCAAAATCAGAACAGAACATTTACATGGAAAAATAATATATATTCAGCCCTGAAATAATAATACTCACATAAGGGGTATAACCAGATTCAACTGAGGCGCGGATACAGAAATAATTGGAGGGGGGGGGGTCTGTAATTAAAAGTCGGCGTAGTCGAGCGTGAAGCGCGATGCGCATCGTAAAGTTGGGGGTCCTCCCCCAGGAAATTTTTTTAAATGCCAGATCGCCGCAGATGCGATTTCCTGACACCTAGGCCACGAAAAAAGTCATCCAAGCATTCGAGAATTGTAGATTTTCTTCTTTTTTTTTCTTTTTTTTTTGCCGGGGGGGGGGGGGGGGGGGGGGGGTGTCCGGACCCCTGGACCCCCCCCACTGTATCCGCACCTGCAACTATCACATGCAAGACGTATGTGAGGGCCAAACCTGGGGTCTATGGTCGGGATTTTAGCTGTAAGGTTGAATCCTGATCGTTAAATTACCCATCGCATTCTCACGCCTGCCACCCACAATAATAAGAAATATACCGATTGTTTTAGTGGTTTCCATGTTGTGTTGTCGGCTGATGTAATGTTAGTGATATCGTTGATTCCAGTAACCCATGTTCAGGATAATTACCATTGATTTTGCTTACCGAGAATTCTGAATGATAATATAGGAATGAATGGCCTTTTTGTGAAATTTATCGGGGTATAAACTTGGAAAAATCGCGGGAATACTGGACGAAGGCCGGAAGGCCTCGTCCAGTATTCCCGTGACTTTTCCAAGTTTATATCCCCGATAAATTCCACAAAAAGGCCATTCATTCCTTATAATTCCAGCATTTTAAATAAATTCATCAAGAACATGTGTTTATTTTCCGTTTTCTTAAGAATTATTTTAACTGCGCCTCACGGTTACGGAAAGTAGTTTGGCGTGGGAGTTTACTGGGATATAAATTTTGGACAGAGACTTGCTACGGGCCAATCAAATGTTAGGGATTTGTGTAAATATTTTTGTGCTGGAATTATTAAGAAATATATTTAGAATTTTCGGTAAGCAAAATCAATGGTATATCCCCAACATGTAAAGGGCTACCTACTGCCATGGAATTGACGATATCGCTAACTTTAGATCAGCTGATAACACAACATGGAAACCACTAAAGCTCAAGAAGAACTTCTGAAGTACCAGTAAATCGCATTCATGATTTATAATGTTGCAGGTAATCAGACTGCTGGCAATCAATGCCCTATCTGATCAAACAACAGAAACAATCAAATGAGCCAGCGAATGAGCGGGCCCACCCATCGGGCCCACCCATCGCAATGTAGAGTGTATTGGCTCTCATCATGACAAAATAGGGCTATTAACCCTTTCAACACTAAGTAACTGGAATGGATTTTAATATGTTAATTTTGCAACCAATTCGCCCATCACAACATGATTTGCAGACAGTCCATTTATGAAGAGGGGGTGTTTTTGTTCTTAAAAAATATGAAAATTACTTGCAAAAAGTGCAGATCCTGATGAGACGGCTCGTCACGAGCCGGCTCATCTGGATCTACACTTTTTGCCAATACCACTATAGAGGTCTGTGTTGTTGATAGGGTTAAGTTGAGGATACATTCCAGGCATGAGAATGGCTGTCGCTGAATACATCTGAAAATTCACTGAAACCCCCTCACCCCCACTTGTAAAAGTATAAAATTTGAGCATACCAGATTGATTCTGAATCATTTTAAAAACGCAAATTAAGACAAATGATGCTGAGAAAAGAATAGATTAGTATCATCATAACCACCTTTTGCCATTGTCAGACTCAATTTCCAAGACCGTGCTTATAATTATATGTCTGATACAAATGGGCATGAATTTGACAATGATTGAGATTTGCAATGGAATGAGCAGTAAACACTGATTTTAGAATACCGGTAGGTTTTTTTTATTATAGGAATGAATGGCCTTTTTGTGGAATTTATCAGGGGTATAAACTTGGAAAAGTCGCGGGAATACGGGACGAAGGCCGGAAGGCCTCATCCAGTATTCCCGCGACTTTTCCAAGTTTATATCCCCGATAAATTCAACAAAAAGGCCATTCATTCCTTATAATTCCAGCATTTGAAATAAATTCATCAAGAAAATGTGTTTATTTTCCGTTTTCTTATTTTAACTGCGCCTCACGGTTACGGAAAGTAGTTCGGCGTGGGAGTTTACTGGGATATAAATTTTGGACAGAGACTTGCTACGGGCCAATCAAATGTTAGGGAATTGTGTAAATATTTTTGTGCTGGAATTATTTCTTCTTAACTCTTTGCATGCTAGCGGTGAAAATATCTGCCAAACAAATTAGGAGTATATTTTGTATTTCTCTCAGTAAATATGTCTTGGGAATTTCATTCTGATGAAATTCCAAGACAAATGCGGACTCAATTCTAATGAAATTCCAAGACAATTATTCATGATATTTACAAGGCGAAATAAAAGAAATTATGATGATTTTTGTCCGCTATTTTTAAACTATTTATAGCCCACAAGTTTCCCATCAGTGGCTTAATTGATACGTGGAGCTCTGCATGGAATCTACCAAATCCACTGTTACAATTCCATCAAAGTTTGTATATTTTACTATCTGTAATGCAATTTGCATTTGTCATTCTCCGAGAACGTAAACATAGGAGAAGATACAAGCCGCTGATGAAGGGAACAGATACAGCAATGAATACACAAGATCAGAGCTCCAGATAAGATTTGTATCTAAAGAGTATTATTATAGGAATGAATGGCATTTTTGTGGAATTTATCGGGGTATAAACTTGGAAAAGTCGCGGGAATACTGGACGAAGGCCGGAAGGCCTCGTCCAGTATTCCCGCGACTTTTCAAAGTTTATATCCCCGATAAATTCCACAAAAAGGCCATTCATTCCTTATGATTCCAGCATTTGAAATAAATTCATCAAGAAAATGTGTTTATTTTCCGTTTTCTTAAGAATTATTTTAACTGCGCCTCACGGTTACGGAAAGTAGTTCGGCATGGGAGTTTACTGGGATATACATTTTGGACAGAGACTTGCTATGGGCCAATCAAATGTTAGGGAACTGTGTAAATATTTTTGTGGTGGAATTATACCCCCATATTTCAATTTTACTTTTACAAATGTATTGTTGATTTTCTTCCATATTAAATAGGGAACAAATCGATGGTCTAGTAACATAAGGTCGTAAGTGCTATGCTTTAGCATAGCAGTTACGACCTTATGTTCCTAGACCATCGAAATGATAAAAAATAAAACAAATTTAAAAATTCACTCATTTGGGCTGCCAAGTGTTTGCTTTTTGCAGCTCAACTAAGTAAATTTTCAATTGTATGACAGTATCTCCACCACTCAATCTGAAAATTAATGATAATTATCACATAGCTGTGAGCATTTTGTACTCCCACTTTTGATAAGCAATGCGTATTCTGCTAAAATATGTGCGTAATATGCGGCAATACACACCTTATCTGGAGCTCTGCAATATGTAGGTGTGGCTGACTGCCTGCCATGCCAGCCGTAGCAGCTCAGACTTGCAGGAAAAAATCAACAACCGGTTCCAGGTTACAAAACAATCGCATGCATAATTCGCACTTTGCCACTGATGCATTGCGGCTTGGATGCAAACTGGCGAGTGAATATCGATCGGTATTTTCGTGTATTTCTCCACGTAAATATCATGAATATGTCTTGGAATTTCATTAGAATTGAGTCCTGAGGATTTCAAGACATATTTACAGACAGAAGTAAAACATATACTCCTAATTCGTTTTGGCGGATATTTCCGCCGCTAGCATGCAAATAGTTAACACATTCCTTTTGGAATGCACCTTTACGGGTATGGAATTTCTTAAATATTTTATTGTTATTATCGTTATCTCAATTAAAGTATATGCTGTGACGAGACGGTTCAAATGGTGGTCGCAACATATACTTCTAAGCTCCTATAAAGAAAATATTTAAGATTTTCCACAACAAAATGGTGTATCCGCAGCATCAAAAGGGTTAAGCAATATGTATGTGACTTTGCTAAGTGGTCTAAAATTTAGATATGGTCAATTACAGAATGGCAATTTCTTTCAAATGATCGTTTTCCGATTTTCATATTTCTAAATGAAAGTATATGGTCGATGCAGAAACATGAGAAATATTTTGGTTCTTCAAAATCGGAAGGCGGAAGACGGACAGACATGCAGACCCCCGGACTGAATTAATCCTGACCAACACCCCTCATTGCCCGATATTACTCATTGCAGGGGGGAGGGTTTAAAAATGCTACAATTTTTGTGATAATATGTGATTGTATGTGATCTATGCTGGAACATATCATTATGTGGTTGTGACTGGAGAAATGGGGCTTATGTGATTTGTGGCCAGTGTATAGGAATGAATGGCCTTTTTGTGGAATTTATCGGGGTATAAACTTGGAAAAGTCGCGGGAATACTGGACGAAGGCCGGAACGCCTCGTCCAGTATTCCCGCGACTTTTCCAAGTTTATATCCCCGATAAATTCCACAAAAAGGCCATTCATTCCTTATAATTCCAGCATTTGAAATAAATTCATCAAGAAAATGTGTTTATTTTCCGTTTTCTTAATAATTATTTTAATTGCGCCTCACGGTTATGGAAAGTAGTTCGGCGTGGGAGTTTACTGGGATATAAATTTTGGACAGAGACTTGCTATGGGCCAATCAAATGTTAGGGATTTGTGTAAATATTTTTGTGCTGGAATTTTTGAATCTTGATCATCACTTCTGCAGTCTGATAACAATCTATCTGTATTAATTGCTTGTTAGAAGCATGACAGGTGTTTCATTGCATTGTGTGGCGAACATTGCAGATCCTGATCAGACTGTGCGGATGCACAGGCCGATCTGAATCTACAATGGTCGCAAAACTAATACAACACATTTTGCCAGCCATAGCTACATATAGTAGTACAACACATATCAATGTCAAAACAAGAGCAACACAAAATGCCCCCCTTGCTATCGCATAGGGGGCATAATCATGAATACAGTACATATTTGTAACAAGGCTTGCAAGAGTGACTTCCCTTGAATCATATAGACAACAAAGCATTTAATTAAGCCCGGAAGAGTAGTTTCCCTTGTGTGGAAGTTATTTCCACAGGCTTACAAATTTCTGTCCAAGGGAATTAACTGCGATAGGAAACAAACAGGCTGTGACCAAGCATAACGTCCCTTGTATATCGGCATTCATAATATGCTGCATTTACAGATAGCAGAGGCATCGGAAGTGGGGCAGGCGGCCCCGCCCAAATATTTGGACCAAAAATAAAAGGTGTCTCTTAAATGCAGCAGAATGCAGCAGGAAGCAGCAGGAAATGGCATCTAGAATTTAACAATTTTCCATTTTCCGTATACCCCCCCCCCCCGACACCCCCACCTAGCAAATGGATATTTAGGGGGGTAAGGGTTAACCCATTGCATGGGGAATACATCTTTATGGGTATGAATTTTTAAAACATTTTTTTTTTATTTTGTTATTTCTCAAGGAAAGTGTATGTTGCGACCACTCATTTGAACCATCTTGACGGTTCAAAAAGTAGTCGCGACATATACTTCTAAGCACATTTAAAGAAAATATGTATAATTTTCCTCAATCATAGTGGCGTATCCTCAGCATTAAATTGGTTAAAAAAATCTAGCTCCTGGTCTGCCACGCCGGATAAGGATCTATATCGTTCATTAGAAGCATCACTGGCGTTCCACTGACTGAATCACGAACAGTGCAGACCCAGATCAGACTGTGCGGATGCGCAGTCTGATCTGGGTCTACACTGATCGCATATACCATAAGCCCCATGTCTTCAGTGACAATTTGTTTGTTTGTTTGGGTTTAACGGCCTATCAACAGCTAAGGTCATTTAAGGCCGGGTCAATGGGTTTAGTACTAAATCGCATATACATGTACAAATAGGGGGAAAATCAGAACTGATTATTTACGATAAATTATATTATATTCAGCCCTGAAATCAGAATAATCCTGATCTGATGCCAGGTCCTCGCCACACCAGAATCACTTGGCCCCCTCCCAAAAGCAGTAGGATCAGTAATAATCTTATACTTTTATGATGGGCAATAACCCAATTCAACTCCCAGGTATCAAAAGAGCCAAACCAGACGGCCAAACCAGGCAAATCGATCGTGATTCCTATAAAGTGGAACCCCACCGTTAATTTGCGCCGTTGTGTTCACCCGACCAACCACCCACTTCAGACATGGTTTATTCTCGGGGAAACACATAAATATATGGTTGATTACCCACGATGAAGAGAATCTCAATATTTATAGTTACATACTGGTTTATCATGATAACCATGTATTTGGATAGTTTATAGGGGTTTCCCAAAACAAAGGTGTCTGAATACATAGAGAATAGTAGGTTAGTGCTGTGAATGGGAACAAATATCTGGCAAGGCTTAGGAAACGGGATGGGCGAGGCTCTGCCGAGCACATCCCGTTTCCAAGCCGCGCCAGATATTTTTTCCCATTCATGGCACTAACCTACTATTCTATTTATCCCCTCAACATTAAAAATAGCTTTAAAATGCAAAGAAATAACCCCAGCAACCGCACATATTCATACGCAGTGAGTAGGTCGTATTGACAGGATATCAAAAATGTTTCACGGCACCGTGTTTCACGGCACATATGCACTGTGTTGATGGGATAATTAAAGGTACATGCCCATTCAGTAGGCACAAACTGTTCTTTATATCAGAAACATCATATGAGACTTTTTCTAGCAAAATAAACATTTGTTACCCCATGTATTGATTGACATTATTATACATTTTATATCAGACGTAAATCACACTGATATGCATATGCATATGAAAATACCTTGATACGACCGCGAGTCACTACCAGTAAATAAATATTAATAAATGATTATATCTGTATGGTGGAATAATGATACAATTATACACTTATTTAATTCCTATAAAGAACATTTTTGTGTCTACTGAGTGGCCATGTACCTTTAACCCTTAGAATGCGGGAACCGAAAATAGTTGTCTGCTGATAATTCATATTTTGTCTTTTCTCTCAGTAAAAACATGGTTTAATGGCAGCATTTTAGAATCATTTCCACTTCTACTGGAAATGATTCTAAAATGCTGCCAAACCATGTTTTTGATGAGAAAAATGGAAAATAAAAAATATTCAGCAGACGACACAAATTAATTCAGCACTGTAAGGGTTAAGGTTATGTACTATAAACCGGTCTTATTTCTCAACAAGACACATTTCCCCATTATGTATACCTTTTGATTGGAATTCACAGAGTGGAGAGGCAAACTGATGAAAATAATATTCTGTCAATATTACTTAGATAAGCAAACAGTTTTCTATTAGAGATTTTCTGCAGTTGAAAGGTATCATGTGGTTTGTAAAGCTCCGTACCCATAGATCACCATGGCAACAGTAATTTTATAACCAAGTGTTCCAGCTACCTGTCCTGCTATGTTGTTTAAACCCTTAGAATGCTGGAAACGAAGTGTCGTCTGCTGTTGCTTAACATTTTGCCTTTTTTCTCAATAAAAACATGGTTTGACAGCACTTTAGAATCATTTCCATTGGAAATGATTCTAAAGTGTTGTCAAAGCATGTTTTTGATGAGCAAAATGGAAGATAAAAATAAACAGCAGACGACAAAATTTACCAGAGTATTAACGCTTACAATGCTGAATTAAAGTTTGTTGTCTGCTGATTATTATTTATTTTCCATTTTTCTCATCAAAAACATGATTTGACATCACTTTAGAATCATATCCAAGCTGCAGTCATTATGCTTTGTCACAGAAATTGATAGAGGATCACCATGTGAAAGAATGTATTAACCCTTAGACCGCTACACACAACAATTGTCGTCTGCTGTTGCTTTTATATCTTGCCCTATTTCTCAATAAAAACATGGTTTGACAGCACTTCAGAATCATTTCCAATGGAAAGTATTCTGAAGAGCTGTCAAAGCATGTCTTAAATTATTCTAAAGTGCTGTCAAAGCATGTTTTTGATGATAAAAACGGAAAATAGAAAATACAATGTAAACAGCAGACGACAAAAATTAAGATAGCGGTGTAAAGGATAAATATCACGACATTCCATAAAATGAAACAGAAATTATAGAAATTTCCTCAATGTTAAGTTTTGTGAACACGTCAAGTTTGTAGTTAGAGGGTCGCATATTTGTCACAGCATAATAGCGGACCATCAGAGGAGTGCATGTGTGAAATATCCATAACTGTAAACGCCAAGTCTGTGACCTTGACCTTGGGATTACTAGGGGACAGAGGGTCCTGGATGTGTGCCTGGGGCATGCCCTTATAAGCTCTTTCTGCACTTTGTCAGAGCTCCAGTTAAGGTGCGTAATTTGGAGGTAAAATTCTTATTTCTCCATCCAAAATGGCAAGTCTCAATGAGACGATTCTAAAGCACTCACAACTTGCCATTTTTGATGAAGAAATAACAAAATTTCACCCCAAATTAGTCAAATTACGCACATTAACTGGAGCACTGTTTGTGCAGGCAAGCTAAAATGTACATGTACAGACAACAATACAGGGTCTGAAAATAACAGCTTTTACCAGTAGGTCCGGGAACTAAGAAGGAAAAAATTGAAAGGTCCAATAAACAGTTTGGAAGGTCCGAGATGATAATCGGCTGTTAGTGTGGGAATGATAAATGTACATACATGTATGCACAGACTTAACCGATACATCATGTGCTTGTCATTCTTTTGGAAAAAAATAAACATGTGTTAGTATAGCAAGTGCATTACGCTAATGGGGAACAGTTTAAACCATTTCAGCCTAAGGATACTATGATTTTTGTTGAAAAAATCTCATTATTTTGTTCATTCATCGATAAAGGTATATGTTGTTACCACTCATTTGAACCGTCTCATCGAGACGGTTCAAATGAGTGGTTACAACATATACTTTCGAAAGGAAATAAAGAAAATAGGGATTTTTTTATCTCAAAAGGTTCATTATACTACTAAAAGTGTATACGTCTGTAATGGGTTAATAGCATCAACACTTCTTTATGAAGCAGACAGATAAACGATAATCCGGGTGAATTTAGCTTTGCCATTGAACGATGAGAACAATTTCAATTTTATCATAGTCCGGCAGACTTGTTGATTGTGAAATGCTAAGGTCCGACGATAGAATTTGCGGGTCAGGGACCTCGCTCGGACCAGTGCTATTTTCAAGCCGTGCAATATGTTGAAAAGTTTGTACATGTACAAATCTCTGTACATTTTGCTTACAGTGTATAACATAAATGGTTAACCCTTAATACACCAGAATCTTATTTTTCTATTTTCCATTTTTATCATCAAAAACATGCTTCGATAGCATTTTCAAATAATTTACAACATGCTTTGACAGCACATCAGAATCATTTCCATTGGAAATGATTCTGAAGTGCTGTCAAATCATGTTTTTTATTGAGAAATATGGCAAGATGTAAAAGTAATAGCAGCCAACACTTGTAGTGTGTAGCGGTCTAAGGGTTAACATAATTCATGCCGAGGAGACATAATTTCCCCGACAAAAGAATATACTTTATTTTCTTATTTATGCACCAAAGAATATGTTGACACTCACTCATCTCTGAGAAGGTTCAAATGAGTGATTACAACATATACTTTCATGGAGAAAATAGAGTAAAAAGTTTGGAAATATTGCTTCCTGTGAATCAGTATCCCTTGCATTAAATGGGTTAACCCTTTCAACCCTAAATAACTGCAATGGAATGTGATACATGTATGTTAAATTAACCTTTTTCATGCTGAGGATACGCCATTTTGTTTGCGGAAAATCCTAAATATTTTCCTTCTATGCGGTCAGAAGAATATGTCGCAACCAGCATTTGAACCGCCTCATCGAGACGGTTCAAATAAGTGGTCACAATATAATATATACTTTCATTATATTTAATAAATTTCATACTCGTAAAGGGTTATTCCGAAAGGAATGGGCTAAGGATCAATCCAATTGTCACAAAGTGATTGTCAGACTACCGGTAGTCCATTTATAAGAAGGTGTTTTCATTTCTTGAAAAAAATATGAGAATTAATTGCAACCAGATGGCCGCAGCCCGCATGTCCAGCCCGCCGAGGCATTTGATGGTATTTTTAAAAGATTTAACGCAGATTTCGGATGGATGCACGGACGGACGCACGGACGGACACACGGACGGACGGACGTTCTTACAGTACTATACTTATGTGGCTTATCACATGTTAAATATTAGCCACATAAAACGATTTTTAGCCACATAAAAGGATTTTTTAGGTGGCTAATTGTAACCAACCCTATCCTTTACCAAGTCCATAACCCTGTGGGGCTAGCCACATAAGTACCCTAATGTGTGCCCGGACGGATGCACAGACGGACACACGGACACCCAGACGTCATTGTGATCACTATGTCTCGCTTTCCGCAAGCGGGCTCGACAAAAAGTGCAGATCCTGATGAGATGGCTCGTTACGAGCCAGCTCATCTGAATCTACACTGTTTGCAAACACCGCTATAGAGGTATGTAGTGTTAAAAGGGTTATTATCGAAAACAGGACTTACTGTGAAACGGAGCACACCGAATATCGTCGACGTGTGGCGCCACTTTTCGCCAGATTGTTAGTCGTTACTGATTTTCGCATGTCTGACGACCCGTCCATAAGTGTCAGAGCCTGACCGACAGTCGCTGACCGATGCATTCCGGCCGGCCGACTGGCGGTATTAAGGTTCAACCCACGAGCTGGAGTGGGTCGCGCCAGTAACCAGCCACTGTCCTGCAGGGAACCTTTCCTATCCATCTTATTGTTTGGCTGCATACTGGTAATCTTACACGAAGTAACAAACTTCAGATATCTTTGTCGTTGTCTGAATCAAATAGTAATTAACCCTTTCATCCCCCAGTATTCGATTTTCTATGCTTATATTTGGACTATTCCTTTAATGTGAAATTGAGACTTTCCTTTTGAGTTGAACAATACATACAAATGCTGCAGATCCTGATGAGACGGCTCATCGGGATCTACAGTGTTTGAACATGTTGGATTTATGGCCTGTGGGTTGAAAGGGTTAATACACACCGACTAACTAAGTTTATCTGTTCAGAATATATTTAATACACATTAAGTGACCCTAGCTATCTCCCTCCGTTTCTGATTGCAAGTTACACACCAAAACTCATTCAGGTTATCTCCCCTTTTCGGAATTCAATTAATGCACATTAACTGACTCGAGTTACTCCCTTTTTCTGAACCCATAATTAACTCATAATAACTGACTTGTTATCTCCTCTTCTGAAGCAAATTAACTAAATAATTGACCGGCAATTTACCTTTTTCTGAATCCAATTACTCTATAATTTGTCTCTTTTTTTCTACAATCCATTTAATACACATTTATTGCCGCATGTTACCTCCCTTTTAGAAACAGTTCACCACACTTACTGCATTGACACAAAGATTATCTCTCCCTATAAACTTAATTCCTGTAGTGCATCCAAGAGAAAATCTGGCACAAACATTCATGAAAATGTACTTTATTATTGACCTGTGTCAAAAAACATATATATAACATTCTGAGCATTAAAAAATATTGGAAATCTAAATTCAAAAGTCAAATAGACTAATTGCTGAAGTTTGAACTGAGCTCGGGCTCAACTGAACACATTTCTGAGATCATTACTTAGAAATGATATCACTGAAGCTTCAGCAATTCAGATATGCAATTTCATGAATGATAAGTTGAGGTAACAAAATGTTGTGACTTTTCACATAGTTTATTATTTCTCTTCGAAAGTATGTGATATGACAATTCATTTGAACCGTCTGATGATCAGGTGGTTCAAATGAATTGTCATATCACATCCTTTCTGATGAGACGGTTTAATGGTGGTCAAGACATAAAGAAAATTATTCAGAACTTATCAAAAGCAAAAATTAAAAGAAAATCTAGTCTACAGAATGGATTTGTTATATTGCCAAATGAATTAACTCTTTGCATGCTAGCGGTGAAAATATCCGCCAAACGAATAATTAGGAGTATACATATTTGATTTCTCTCTGTAAATATGTCTTGAAATTTCATTAGAATTGAGTCCTCAGGACTCAATTCTAATGAAATTCCAAGACATATTCATGATATTTACAGGGAGAAATAAAAGAAAATATACTGAATTGTTGTCTGCTACTTTTGAACTATTTATAGCCCACACATTTCCCAGCATGCAAAGAGTTAATACCCAGAATATTTTAAGACATGATTTCAGAGATAAAGCAAGGAAGTACTCAAAATATTTTACATATCGCTATAGTTATATTTTGGCATTGGTGCCGGTGATAGGGGAACATTCTAGGCACATTCTCACGTTCAGAGACTTTTTTTGTGGTTTTGTGGAGTGCTTACATTGCATTGTGTACTATAATACAGGCAGGTTCAAACAGCATTGAATTCCAACACTACCTATTTTCACTAATGAAATAAATATGTAGGTTATAGTTCACATATCAAATTTTTAATAAATTCATTTCGAGAAATTAGCGCAAAATTAGTTTATTAAAAAATGAACATGTGAAGAATAAAGGTCTTATTGTTTGGCCAGCCCTATCACACGCACATATGAATGTAATAATGCCGCCCCTAACACGCTTTGAAACTATGATTATTATTACGTTATTGGCAGTTTGACACGGAACCGTAACACGGTGCGTGTCACATGATTACGTCAGCAAGGTGGATCCTCTAGTCATAAATATAACCTTGTACGTATTGCAACATTTAATTATATTTAGTTAACCCTTTCCCTGTTTTGCGATATTTCGACTCTTCCAAATCGAAAACATCTGAATAAAAGAATCAAATGCTGGGTCAAATGATGGTTAAATTATCTGATAAGAGTAGAAAACATTGTGGGAAAAGGAGAAATTGCTTGTTACAAGCAATTTCTCCTTTTCCCACAATGTTTTCTAAAGACATCTTCTGCAGAGGCGTGAAAAGTCGTTTCTATCAGGGAAAGGGTTAAATATATGTCGGCGAAAGTGTCGCCATATGTGATTGAGACAAGGATTTGTGCTTTCATTGATCGAAAAACTAGGGGAAACAATAAGTCGTCTATTTAATAACCGATATGTGTCTCAGTCAGATGTGTGGTAATGATGGTGTATTCCAACTGTATCTGTTATAAATTATACACATAGTTGCAACGAGTAATTAAGACAATTATAACTGAGACTGACTGCCTAATATTCTACATTCAGGGTCACATGTGCGTCTAATTTAAATGGTTTGTTTTTTGAGAATATAAAAGCATATTACATTCACATTAATAAACTTGATCATACCTATAAATATTAACCACAACAAATTATTTTATTATCACGGTCAATCTAATAATGCACCGACTTATAATACACCAAGATAATTCCAGCACAAAAATATTTACACAATTCCCTAACATTTGATTGGCCCGTAGCAAGTCTCTGTCCAAATTTATATCCCAGTAAACTCCCACGCCGAACTACTTTCCATAACCGTGAGGCGCAGTTAAAATAAGAAAACGGAAAATAAACACATTTTCTTGATGCATTTATTTCAAATGCTGGAATTATAAGGAATGAATGGCCTTTTTGTGGAATTTATCGGGGATATAAACTTGGAAAAGTCGCGGGAATACTGGACGAGGCCTTCCGGCCTTCGTCCAGTATTCCCGCGACTTTTCCAAGTTTATACCCCGATAAATTCCACAAAAAGGCCATTCATTCCTATAATAAATCCAATCAGCAGGGACGTATCATGCTGAATTTCTTCATACTCTCATTATATTGTTATTTCTCAAGAAAAGTGTACTGTTACAATTGTGTTTTCGTTCCTAAGTGTACACGTTTGGTTCACATTTTCATGGCGATTGTTTGATGTTTGTGCCAAAACAATGAAGTGTAAGATGTGTAAGACGTTTTCAACCACGTGTTACGTTTTATCAATATTCTCATACGCACAGGTAAAAATAAACACTTTTACAGCGTCCTGATTCCAAACCATGTATACTGATTATGAACGGGTTACACAGCTAGCTCTTTTCTTTTATTTCACCTTGTAAACATCTTGGAATTTCATTAGAATTGAGACGGCATTTCTGCATTTGCTATGGAAATTTTCGATGATACCGCAGTTTCTGTAAATATATTCTGTAAATATATTTCAGGAAAAATCGCACATGTTCTTGGGTACAAAATCACATGGGTTGTCTCATATAGAGACAGGACTTCAGTTTCAAGTTGACAAAATTGTCTAGAGTCAGGGATTCCGCTGGCGATCGCCATTATATTCCGCATGTACTCTGACACTTTTGTCAACTTGAAACTCCTCTCATCTGAAGGACCATTAATATCCATATTAAAGCAACATCATGACTATGGTACCACCAGACTGAGGTATCTGTACCCCTTGAAGGTGAGTAGGTTCTAGGTACAGCTGCTGATCTCTTCAAGAGAGCACTGCTTATGTATGTGTCATTACCATTTACAAGCTCATGTTTCGATGAGCCATTCAACTCATGGGAGCTTTCTTTTGTCCCACATGCGAACATACATTAGTTTATGCATCAAATCTAGCTGTACTGTTTTATAGTGATTATATAAACAATAGTGCTAAGTTAGTGCCGTGAATGGGAAACAATATCTGGCAAGGCTTAGGAAACGGGATGGGCTCGGCAGAGCCTCGCCCATCCCGTTTTTGTGCCGCACCAGATAGTTTTCCCATTCACGGAAAGATATAGAGTTAACTCTGAATGGAATGAGATGACGGCCAAACAAGATCGCAAGATTCGTCCCCAATGAGAGTGGATTGCGAATAGAGAAGCAACATTTCCGATGCTTTGCCAAGCAAAACAAACCCTAATACACAACTAACTCATTGTGGGAAAGTATGTGTCCAACCAAAAGTGACGTTGATTTCAAACATTGCCATGAACCACGAATACAACTAGGTCAACCATTTTATTTTGTTTGCTATAATTAACCTGTCACCTCTAAGTAACTGGAACAGACTATGATTGTTAATTTTGCAACCAATCCAATTGTCACAAAATAATGTTCAGACTACCGGTAGTCCATTTATGTTTTTGTTCTCGAAAATATGAAATTACTTGCATAAAGTGCAGATCCTGATGAGACGGCTCGTAACGAGCCGGCTCGTCTGGATCTACACTGTTTGCCAATACCACTATACAGGTCTGTAGTGTTGAAAGGGTAACAATCCTACATACATACAGCCTACCGCAATGTGCTACAAATATTACTTTCACTGATATTTTGTTGATGATAAAAATTGACGTTACCGAATGATGACACACATGGTAAACAAGTCCATATTCCTTTCAAGATGAACAATAATACAGATTTGCATTTCTTCACATGAAAAACATTATCTGATAAATAGAATACCATCCTAGTGTCTTTGATACCAAGTTGATCAGGCTCTGTTTGGAAACAGTAGGAATTATTACACGTTTCCTAGCCTTGCCTGGTAAACTGATGGCAAAATACATTAGCTTAATAACCCTTACAGTGCTGAATTAAAATTTGTCGTCTGCTGTTTATTTTTTATTTTCCATTTTTCTTATCAAAAACATGGTTTGACAGCACTTTAGAATCATTTCCAATGGAAATGATTCTAAAATGCTGCCAAACCATGTTTTTATATAGAGAAAATACAAAATAAGTTGTAACAGCAGACAACAGTTTTTGGTTCCCGGCCTCAAAGGGTCTCTATGTCCATCAGGCTCGGTTCGGAAACTAGGAATTCCTCGACGAGCTTCTGAATTCCTACACGTTACCTAGCCTTGCCTGATAAATCAAAAGACACCTAAGCCTAATACTCATGTCTTTTGATATCAAGTTTATCAGGCTCGGCTCGGAAACGGTAGGAATTCCTTGGCAAGTCGGTAGGACTTCCTACACATTTAGTAGCCTTGCCGAAGAACTTGATATCGAAAGACATTAGCCTGGTTAGGGTATTCTCGTTGTATCACGCCCCTATAGATCCTCAATTAGAAATAATTTTCTTGTTTCTCCACAAAAGTTTAACCCTCTAGCGGGAGACGAAAATTGTCGTCTGCTGTTTTTCATTTTCGCCTTAATTCTTAACAAAAACCCCCCCTGTTTTAACAGCACATGAGAATCGTCTCTAGTGGAGACGATTCTCATGTACTGAAAAAACAGGTTTTATTGAGAAATATTGAAAATAAAACATTTCCAGCAGACGACAAATTGAATTGAGCTTAGTCAGGGTTAACATTGATACAGAGATAGCAACACCAATTGAACTTCGTCAAGTAGAAACATAGGAAGTAGATATCCTAACATTTAGACGTGTAACAAAATAGATGTATTCCAAATATATAAACTGATTAAAGAACGCGAATGAAAACATTTGCCAAAATTAGTTGGTACAGGAGATATTTACTGAAATATAATCCCACATAAATAGTTAATTCACCATTTAACTACTAACGGTGTAAAGAGTTCCTACATGTAATCGGGAAATGTAATATTCACTTGAGTCGAGACACAATTCTATAAATCCATAGCAACACAATAATCAAGCTCACAAATCACTGGAACACACGATTCTCACTCGGCATACACTGGCATACACTGGCATACACGCTAGGATAAAACTCGACGGACCGTGGACATATTCACCACCATCCAAAGTCACTGTGTGATTCGCTCATTCATGAAACTAAGCCTACCATGATTGCTCCAGCTGTTGGGACGCACCAGATACTACCCAGAGCTCCAGATAAGGTGCGTATTGGCGTATTTTACGCACTTATTTTAGAAGAATACGCATTGATTATGAAAAGTGGGAGTAAAAAATACTCACAGCAAGGTGAAAATATGCTTTTCAAATTGAGCAGTGAAAATGGTAATAAAGTTGAAAATTTACTTTGTTCAGCTGCAAAAAGCAAACAGTGATTGCTTTTTGCCGCTCAAATAAGTGCATTTTTAAACTTGTCTTATTTTTTTATCATTTGTTCCTATAATTTAATAAGGAAGAAAATCAATAATACATTTATAAAACTAAAATACGCATTGAATTTGAAATCTGGGGGTGCAATACTCTTTAGATACAAAACTTATCTGGAGCCATGGGTACCTGTAACTACATGCCTGGCTCTGATTGGAGAAATGGGCAGGGATTCCGCTGGCGATCGCCACTTTCGCAATTGGCGATAAAAATAAACAATTGGCGATAACAAATTACAATTTTCGAAAAAAAAAATAATGTTTTTTTTTCTTTTCGAAAATTGTATTTTTTTAGGCCGACTTTAAAAATATGTTTGTTTCCCCTCCCGCTACCCAAGCCACCGAGGTGTGGGTAGGTAGGTAGGGAAAATATTTTTTTTATTTTGAATTGATGAAATTTTTAAGCATTTTTTTTTGCTATATTTCTCACCTTCGAAAATACATGCAAATAGTGTTATATATCGTTAATAATCTCAGTAATACTTTACAGGAGTAAATATGCAAACAATAAAACAATTTGTACTTCAATCAATAACTGTTGTAATGACTAGAACTGTAGTAATGACTAGAATTTCACACCGTGCAATGCTTTTCAACATAAACTGTTTGGTGACTAGATACATGTATACACTGTACATAATGGCTCCGAACAAAACATCTTAATTCGTCGCTAGATGCATGAAGAATGCTCGCCTGAGTCGCAAACAGTGTAGGCCTGATCAGACTCAGTGGTCTGGGATCTACACCGGTCGTGTATGTCACCATTGTGTCATGGTGTTTCACATGTCTTGAAAAAACTCAAACTCAGACTCTAGCATATTGACAATCAATATGTTCGAGTCTGAGTTTGAGACTTGCAGAAAATTTAGCAATCTTGGAGCCATAGTTTGAAGTTTTCTTAATAAACAGAGAACGATTAGTCAGTGCTATATGACTCAGCAACTTGATCATCAGTCACAGAGCTACAGATGAGCTGCGTATTTTCACAATATTTTTCTACATTCTCAGAAAAACATACAAATTTGGAGTTCTTTAGAATCGTCTCGAGGAGACGATTCTAAAGAACTCCAAACTTGTATGTCCTGTGAAATATTCCAAAAATTCTACCAAAATACGTCTCTTATCCGGTTTCTAGCTTGTCGTGAATGTCCATTGTAAATGGATCAGAATGCTCCGATTTAGAGACCTTTATTTTAACATTTCCAATGGCAATAGCGTTTAAGGTTGATTCGTCGATGATTTGACAACTTAACAAGTCTGTAAGGATCTCGGCCAGCGTTTTGTTGGTCGAATGTTTTGATATCCGTTTGGAGACAAGGGTCGTTATGTTGTCACTCAATGGCGATTTCGCAAAAAAGACAGAAACGCTCACAGCGTGAACTGAGTCAAGGGAATGAGACGCCATCTTGATTGTTGTTGCTGGGCGTACTTGATTGTACGTCCCGATCCGATATATGACTTATCGGAATATCTCGGATTGCAGGAACTGTCCCGATGTTGATCGCGTAGATTACAATCAAGTCCGGCATGTGCGAGCGTCTCGGTAGTATGATTTTGATTAAAAACAACGATGAAAGCCGAACAATTGCAAACAGCAAATGCGCGCAGATTACACAGAGTAGAGCCGAAATTGCATTCGCGCCCCGAACACTTCGCCCGATCAAATTAAAAAATAATATTGGTTTCGTTTTGGTAATAAAATTATTTGGGTCGCGGGGATTTTCGCGGGTCGGTCGCGGGAGGGGAAACAAAAGATATTTTATTGTCGGCCTTATTGCCAATTGTTTATTTTTATCCTATTCAATGGTTATTCCTTTTTTTTTTTTGAAGTGGCAATTTTTTTACTTTCCCCAGCGGAATCCCTGAATGAAAATTGTGGCAATTATAGCGACGGATATAATTAACTGCTGCAGCCGATAATGATCTACATCTGCACACTATGAACAGGATCTGCATATTTCGCTACTTCATCAATGAAACACCAATCATACTAACATTATAGTTAGCCCTACTTTCTAAGCCAATCGCTGGCCAGTATCGAGCTACACTTATTTCCCATATTGCAAGATCAATTAAACCCCAATAAGTTACATATTACCAGATTTAATATTTAATTGTTCGACAGGAAATGGAAAATCAATACTCGGATGGGAGATGCATAGTAAAATTTGGCTGAACTATAAATATGTTATTGTTCACATATTGGACTTTTAAGGAACTAAATGCTGCGGTCGCTAGCGCTCCCTCGCATTTAATTCCTTAAAAATCCAATATGTGAACAATAACGTATATATATATATATATATATATATATATATATATATATAGATCATTATCAGGATATACATGAGTGAGACATTGCTCCAGCTGTTGCAAGGCACCAGATAGGTAGTTAGGTGGCTGTGACTGGAGTAATAGGGTTTATGGCATTTGTGGAAAGTGCATGTAGCTCCTGATCAAATAGCACACTTCTGTAGCCTGATAACGATCTAAATTGCATGTTAGAAGCATGACGGTGGTGTTTCATTGATGCACACAGGCTGATCTGGATCTACATCATAAATTTCAGTGCTTTTTAGCCTGCTATATAATAAATTAATATGTGGCGGTGACTAAAATTATTCTTATAGGTTTTGCGACCAGTGTAGATTCAGGTCAGTCTGTGCATCCGCACAGTTTGATCAGGATCTGCACTGCTCACTATTCCATCAATGAAGCACCTGTCATGTTTCGAATACACAATATAGATCGTCATCAGGATATACGAGTGTGTAATTTGATCAGGAGCTACACTGGTCACAAATCCCATAAGCCCCATTTCCCCAGTCACAGCCACATGTATACAGAGCTTCAGGTAAGATGCGTAATTTGACCAACTTGGGGTGAAATTTTGTTATTTCTTCATCAAAAATGGCAAGTTGAGACGATTCTAAAGCTCTCCCAACTTGCCATTTTTGATGGAGAAATAAGAAATTTACCTCCAAATTACGCACCTTAACTGGAGCTCTGTGTATACGTATAATAAATTAAATACTGCCGTTAAATACTGCCAGGGGAAAATTGGGGATTATCTCCACTTGAAAGCAACAGTACTTAATAGAGACATAATCCACAATATTCCTGTCAAAACTATTCATATACTATTGACTGAATGAGGAATAGCTTCAAACAACCAGGTAGCAGCCTAGTATTAATGTTATACAGCAGAGCTCCAGATAAGCTGCGTATTTGAGTAAATACCCAATTAAAATTGCCAAAAACCCAATTGAAATCAGAAGTAGCGAGTATCAAAAAGCAATAACAAATTTGTGGTACCTTTATCATGCTACAGAAAACAATAACCAGACCACAAATACATGTATAGCATTTTTTTTCCCATGAAAACACATCTTGGTATTTCATTAGAATTGTCTCCAGGGAGACACTTCTAATGAAATGCCAAGACATGTTTTCATTTCGAAGCAAACTATTCAATCATTGCTGTCTGTTGATGTGTAAACAGTAGTGTGATTTTATTTTACGCAGCTTTCATATGCGTCATATTTATTACATTAGCAAAATCATTGTTTTGATTAGAAAATATTCTATTTCATTAAATAAAAGTATTAATGAATTGAACATTACTCCCTTAAAGTATACTTAGCTAGATTTTTTTGTGAAATCGGCTATAACTATTTAGGCATGTTTCGAACCTACATTTTCTTAAATATCTCTGAAACTAGAGCTACTTTGATGTGAAATAAAGTGCAGAAACATTAGAAATATAGGATCTTGTATGAGTGATGATTTAATATGATATTTATTAAACAAGTTTACTAATTTCATAAGAAACTAAGCTATGCCGAGTCTCTTATGAAATCCGCCAACGAGTTTAATAAATATCATATTAAATCCACACAAATGTTAGCATAAGCTAAGAAACATTTATTGAAGCTGTACTGATCACGCAGCATGCTTTCTGAAGCGATATCATTATAAGGTTTGATCATGTCCAGCCGTTTGCTGTGGCCCGAGGGAACTGTTTGAACCCCAAGGCCGCAGGCCGCGGGTTCAAACAGTTCCCTTGGGCCACAGCAAACGTTTGCACACGGCTGGACATGATCAAACGTTATTGTTACATTTCCAACAAAAAACTGATGTAATTTGAGCATTATATTCAGTATTTTCAGTACTTTTATAAATCGTCCCATTCACGTAGATAATTTTCGGTATTTATATTCCGGGGCCGCGTCATGAACGTCTTGAACGTCATGAAGTAGTGACGTCATGAAGGCACTTCAGCGTAGTGACGTCATGAAGGCACTTGGTCGACGAGCGCCCCGGAATGAGCATTGCCTAAAGCCATGTGCAAACAGCACGCGCTATATGTTTGCACATACAATGGAATCCATGTAACAATTGCTTATTTATTACACTATTATATTATGATTTTTATTACACTGTATTATTACACTGTGAATCACCATTTTATGTAACAAGAATTCCACGGAATCAAATGTCTCGCCTTCTTTCGCCTTGACCTTGACCCTGACCCTGTGGCCTTGACCTTGACCCAGAGAATAGTCGTATATTCATCTACATATCATAGTAAAGGTATGTATAAAGTTTGATGACTGTAGCTGATAAGGTGTTGAAGTAATGATCATAACACGAAAACTTAACATTGAATGATGACGACGCCGACTCCGGAAAAGCAAAACCTTAGTCTCGCTTTCCGCTTTCGCGAGCGAGACAAAAAAATGTGCAGCTCACCTAAGTACATTTTCAACTTTATTACAATATTTCCACTACTCAATTTGAAGATACCGTAATAACCCTATGTTTTCGGACGGGTAAAAATAATAATTATTTTTAATGTCCGAATATATAGGTTCAACAAAATAATTATCAAAATTGCTGTCCGAAAATTTAGGGTCGCCAACCTCCAACCACCGGAATGCAATGTTCTCCGATGCATTCTGTAAACGCCACGGGGCAATTAAATGCTCTGATGATTTCTGTGAACGGAGGAAATTAAAGGATCAGTATAATACAAATGTGTATTACAAATAATCCCTGTATTAATTGCAATACTTAAATCCAATTCACCAGATAATCCAAGTAGCGTGTGGAAAAATCGATCACTCCATGTTAACACGGTATTGCCAGTAGCCTTGTCCGCTTGGTGAGACATCATGTTTTTTTTAACTGTGACATAGATTTCGGACGAGCGGGTAGACAGACGCACGCGGTTGTTATCACGATGACTAGCGACTGACTGTCCTGTCCATCCATACGTTTGAAATAAATGCTTACAACTTATACAAGATCACCTTTTTTTGCCACACGCAAGAATCGAACTGTCAAACCAATACTCCATTCACCGATTTAAATTATTATATACGCGTAAACGCGGGTCTGCCTCTACCAGTATTACCACCCATATTGCATCAGTTTTTTTCGATACTAATTTTAGGTATTAAACTGACAATTCCAGATCTGCTCTGAAATGTATGTCAACTTTCAACGTCATTTGACGTCATTTGACATTTACGGAAGATACTGATAGGACAGACAGATTTTGAAAATCAATATCGGCAAAATACGATGATGTCTGCTCCAAAATTTATGTCAGTTTTCAACGTAATACAGAAGTCGATTGTATTTTAATATCTGCCACGAATTCAAATTCCAAATCCGAGACTCGATTACACCCGACACATATGCTTTGGGTAAAAAAAATTGATAACGCTCAGCCGTCAAATGCCAGGTGTTTATTATCATTCAGCGCGAGGCTGTAAACTGTGTGACCTTTAGGCTATGTTTTGAAATTGAACTGATTGGTCAATACTTAGTTTGATCTGTGGATGAAATCACACTACTGCATGTTTACACATCAACAGATCTGCTTTCATGGAAAAATAAATAAAAATATGCTATATTTGTGGTCTGTTTATTGTTTTCTGCAGCATGATAAAGCTTTAAGGTACGATACATTTTTTATTGCCTTTTGATACACGCTACCTCTGATTTCAATTGGGTTTTTGGCAATTTTAATTGGGTATTTAAGCAAATATGCAGCTTATCTGTAGCTTTGTATCCTAAAATTATAATAACATAAAACACTACTCCAGATAAGCTCTGAGGGTAAAGATTATTGTATCCCTATTTCAAGTTCAATGCATATTTCATTTTTTCAAATGGCTTACTGAATTTATCACATGTTTTTACGATAAAAAGAAGTTGAAAATTCAATTATTTGAGCTGCAATTGCTTTTTTTTTTCAATTGAAACAAGTGATTTTTCAACTTTATTAGAACATTTTACTTCTCAGTTTGAATATCAACGAATAATTCCAGCACAAAAATATTTACACAATTCCCTAACATTTGATTGGCCCGTAGCAAGTCTCTGTCCAAAATTTATATCCCAGTAAACATCCCACGCCGAACTACTTTCCGTAACCGTGAGGCGCAGTTAAAATAATTCTTAAGAAAACGGAAAATAAACACATTTTCTTCATGAATTTATTTCAAATGCTGGAATTATAAGGAATGAATGGCCTTTTTGTGGAATTTATCGGGGATATAAACTTGGAAAAGTCGCGGGAATACTGGACGAGGCCTTCCGGCCTTCGTCCAGTATTCCCACGATTTTTCCAAGTTTATACCCCGATAAATTCCACAAAAAGGCCATTCATTCCTATAATAACCAATGGGACAAAAATAAACATTTGGCGATAAAAAATTACAATTTTCGAAAAAAAATATAAAAAAATTCCGAAAATTGTAATTTTTTAGCTCCAATTGTTTTTATCGCCAATTGCGAAAGTGGCTTTTCCAAGTTTATACCCCGATAAATTCCACAAAAAGGCCATTCATTCCTATAGTATCTGCATTTTGTCTGTGTGAATTTAGTACGGCCACTTTTAAAAATCTACATGTATTCAGCACAAGTAAATGTGCAAAATAAATTGATTTGTGCCGTATTTGGAGCGCATGCTTAGTTGTATCCATACGTGTGGTGGAACAGCTGGTAAATGGCTTATCTTACTTACAATCAATTAAATGGATTACCGTATTTATTATATTAACTCTTTCCCTATTTTGCGATATTTCGACTCTTCCAAATCGAAAACATCTGAATAAAAGAATCAAATGCTGGGTCAAATGATGGTTAAATTATCTTTAGAGTAGGAAAACATTGTGGGAAAAGGAGAAATTGCTTGTTACAAGCAATTTCTCCTTTTCCCACAATGTTTTCTAAAGACATCTTCTGCAGAGGCGTGAAAAGTCGTTTCTATCAGGGAAAGGGTTAATCGCTCCCACCCCCCATTTTTTTATTTAAAAATACAAACAAAAACATAATAGATGCAATAGTTATTGGCCTTCAGATAGTTTTCTAGCAAATTATACTTTGAGGTAGTAATCATTTATTTTTCCTGAAATGCTTTATTTCATATAGAAATAACGACTGCATATATTTGATGATTAAAAGTATGCAGAATTATTATACTGAAGTTATTACATTATCACAGCCAAACTGGCTGTGATAATGTAATAAATGCAGTATAATAACAAGAATTCCGCGGAATCAAATGTCTCGCCTTGTTCCGCCTTGACCTTCACCCTGGGGCCGGAGATATTTTTTTTAATAATCGTATATTCATCTACATATCATAGTAAAGGGATGTATAAAGTTTGATGACTGTAGCTGATAAGGTGTTGGAAGTAATGATCGTAACACGAAAACTTAACATTGAAAGTATTAAAAAAATAGAATTTGACCTTAACCCTGGGGCCCGAGAAAAACAAATTAATAGTCCTATATTCATCCACAAATAGAGTTTGACCTTGACCCTGAAGACCCTGGGGCCTGCCAATTTTTTTTTAATAGTCCTATATTCATGTACATATCATAGTAAACGTATGTATAAAGTTTGTAGACTGTAGCTGACAAGATGTTGAAGTAATGACCGTAACACGAAAACTTAACATTGAATAATGACGCCGCCGCTGACGACTCCGGAAAAGCAAAACCTATGTCTCGCTTTCCGCTTCGCGGGCGAGACAATAAAATTGCACATATAACCCAATGATGGCGCCGCCTCCATAACTGAAGCCGTTTCAAATTCATTCCGAGAAAACTCACATATTAAAACAGAGGTTTCTCGAAATAAATCTGAAATACGTAAGTTCCTTGACATAAATCCGAAACATTTCTCAAAATAGCTCTCAAACGGATATTAATATGTGGTCGTGACTCAGGAGAAATGGGGCTTATGGATTTTTCAACCAGTGTAGATCCAGATCAGCCTGTGCATCCGCAGTCTGATCAGGATCTGCACTGTCCTGACACCTTCCATCAATGGAACACCCGTCATGTTTCTTAGTCTAGCAAGCAATACAGATTGCTATCAAAATACAGGAGTGATAAGTTAATTAGGAGCTACACAGTGTCATAATTGTGACAAAATGTACACCCAGCTCAGTGTGAGAGCATATGTGCCGTCTGATCTGTAGCCCATTTCATCAACATTGCAAAGTATACTTTAGTAGCAAAGCATACTTTGAGGGAGAAATTTTCAATTTTATGATAAATTTATTAATTTTTATTATACTGAATTTATTACATTATCACAGCCATTTGGCTGTGATAATGTAATACATTCAGTATAATAATTCTGCATACTTTTAATCATGAAATATATGCATTTGTTAGTTCTATATGAAATAATGCATTTCAGGAAAAATAAATGATTTACTCCCTCAAAGTATACTTTGCTAGTAAAGTATACTTTGCAATTTTGATGAAATAGGCTACAGAGGCTGCACTGTAATTGATACACACATCATGCTTCTAAGACGGAGTACAGACCCAAAGCTATGCTAGCCGATCATGAATTGTATGCCATAACCCCTACAGTTTGTATGGTTCCAGTCAGAAATGAGCCTCTGAAAACCACTTTGATTCTAACTCATTGTGAAAGTAATTGGATGAATTGGCAGGTTTGGATCTACACTAATGGCACTGTTTTGTGACCTAACACAGATCTCCAGATAAGCTTCGTGTCTAAAACATACTATACCCCCTGATTTCAAAATCATTGCATATTTTGCTTTTACAAATGGGTTATTGATTTTCTTCATTACTAAATAGCTAGGGAACAAAATTTAATGATAAACAAGAAATGCGTCTGTCGAATGCGGATGCCACCTGCAGCATATTTGAGAAACTGTGACAAATTGGTTAACCGAAAAGTGTGACGGACGGACGGATGGACGGATGGACAGACGGACGGACAGACGGACGGTCTAAACACTATATGCCACCCGTTTCTTCGAAACCCGGTGGCATAAAAATATAACAAATTTAAATATTCACTTATTTGAGCTGCAAAAAGAAGCTCAAACAAGTGAATTTTCAACTTTACGACAGTATTTTCATTACTTAATTTGAAAATCAATGCTTATTTTCACATTGCTGTACGTATTTTGTACTCCCACTTTTGATAATTAATGGATATTCAGCTAAGTTAATTGCGTAATTAAAATACACCAATACACACCTTATCTGGAGCACTGCTAACACACTAAAGGAGGCTTTATTTATCCAGGCAGCGTATATTCTGATCAGCAGGCCATGTCGCACGGACAAGCAACCCGATACAAATGTAATTTTCTTGTTAAAGCCATTAAACATCTTTACTAGCGAGCAGTGTATACCCTGATGAGACAGTGTAGATGAGAAAACTGATCTGGGACTACACTGGTTGCACATTCAATAAGCCCCATGTTGTCGTCATAAGTCGAATTTAGTGACCAAAGTGCTCCTGGAAGCCTGCTCGATGAGGAAGACATTGAATTGAGTCTCAAAGTTGACACGGGACGAGAAACAAGGGCATGAGAAACGTGGGCGTATCATCAGCTTTGGTACCCGTGTAGCAACAGATCGGCACCGCATGATCTGCACATCTGTGTAGTCGAATCAGCGCCTGCTATCGAGATTATTGTAGTCTGATCAGGGCCTAAACTGTTTGCTATGGAGTTTGTGTAGCATTTCTGATTCCTTGACTCTTTGCATGTTGGGAAATTTGTGGGCTATAAATACATGTAGTTCAAAAATAGCAGATGATTTTCTTTTATTTTTCCTTATAAATGTCATGAATATGTCTTGGAATTTCATTAGAATTGTGTCCGGAGGACACAATTCTAATGAAATTTCAAGACATATTTACAGAGAGAAATAAAACATATACTCCTAATTCGTTTGGCGGATATTTTCGCCGCCTAAGCATGCAAAGAGTTAAAGTGAAAAGGTTTAACCCTTTCACCCCTAAGAAACTAACATGGACTATTTCATGTTAACTTTCAGACTGTTCCTTTATGCAGAAATGTGGGTAATTTTGTAAAAATATCCACAAATGGTGCAGCTCTTGATGAGACAGCTCATTACAAGCCGGCTCATTATGATCTACACTGTTTGCAAATATTAGGAAAGAGGTCTAGTGTTGAAAGGATCAATGAATGTCTTAGCAAGTTACAACTGAGGCCATATAGACACGACCTGTCGGGATGGACGTACTGCATGGGTAGTTTTTTTCCATTCTTAGCACAGGAATGAACCCAGTTCTGAGTACATAACTGTAATTACATTTCATTACACTGCATTACATTAGCGTTATGACCGAATAGTCTTTCCGAATGTGTTTTACACCCTGCAGATTTTTTCTATATTTTAGTGTGCGAAATGCAAATGCTATTACGTACATTTTTCTATGTTGACTGTGGTGTAGCGATATAGTGCAACCTCAGTTGTCTATAAAGCGGAAAACATGCAGCTAGAACCAGAGTTCCAGTTAAGATGCGTAATTTGACCAAATATTCGAGATATTTTTCTTAGTTCTTCACCAAAAATGGCATGTTGGGAGTTCTTTAGAATCGTCTCAATGAGACGATTCTAAAGCACTCCCAACATGCCATTTTTGGTTAAGAAATAACAAAATTCCCCCCAAAGTTGATCAAATTACGCACCTTAACAGGAGTCCAATATGAGTTATCAGCAGCAGCCGACTATTTTCGGTTCCCTGAGGGTTAACAGAAATGTCCTATTCCTATTAATCTGCACAATAGTTCAGAATACATACCTCTAATTACATTACATAACAGTCATGATGGAGTGGTATTTCCAAATTTGTGTTTGAAGAGTATTTTGTTTACTAAACCTGCGTCATGGCTAGGTAACCACAGAAATTTGCTAATACATGTACACACTTTATATCAGTTGGCATTAATAATGATCATATGTTTTTCTCATATTGTTGCTTTTCCTCTCAATAAGAATATAGGGATGTATGAATGTGAACGTTCCGCACATTTAGCTAAATTTTAGTGCGCGAACATGGAAAAAGTGAATGGGTTTAATGTCCCAGCTATTAGCTAAAGTCATATAGAGACAGGAGTAACCACAGCTTAACTCTTTACGAACTTGTGGGCTATAAATAGTTCAAAACTAGCGGACAAAAATTCCTCATATTTTCTTGTATTTCTCCCCGTAAATATCATGAATATGTCTTGGAATTTCATTAGAATTGAGTCCTGAGGACTCGATTCTAATGAAATTTCAAGACATATTTACAGAGAGAAATAAAACATATACTCCTAATTTGTTTGGCAGATATTTTCGCCGCTAGCATGCAAAGAGTTAAGTCTCATCCGACAGAGCAGTGAAACGGAATGGAATGGATTGGTGCTTAACGGCCCATCAACACAAAGGAGTATCATTTAGGGCCAAGCAATGTAGATGAAGAATAAAAATAATAGGACCAGTGGGATGGAAATACTATGAAAGTATTTTTGATGCCCAAGGCAAGCTTTGAACCCATAACCTCCAGATTGGAAGTCAGGTGTTCTAACCCCTAGGCCACAATCCATCCCTGCGCGAACATGGAACCTTATTCCGAAACTATATACCATTGACTGCAGTGTAGAGATATAGGGCGGCACCTCATTGGATATAAAGCGGAAAATGTGCATCTGCATGAGTGTGTCCGCTGGCTGATCAGGAGCTACGTTGATCAGTAACTCCATAAGCCTTCTTTTGTCATGGCGGGTCACATATTATGGGCAACCAGCAAACGAGCGACCAGCGTAGCCCCAGTTCAATCTGCGCATCCATGCAGTCTGACCTGGGCCTACGCTGTTCGCTATTCAGTCACTCCAGCATACTTAGTGCAGTCAGCAACAAGAAAATCTTCACAACTCCCCCCACCCTCACAGATGGGCAAGCAGCTAAGCAAGCAGAGATTCCGCTGGCGATCGCCACTTTCGCAATTGGCGATTAAAATAAACAATTTTCGAAAATTGTAATTTTTTATCGCCAATTTTTTGAAGTGGCGATTTTTTTATTTTCCCCAGCGGAATCCCTGGCTAAGGTGCGACCAGCATAGCCCCAGATCAGCCTGAGCATCCGCACAGTCTGGCCTGGACCTATGCTGTTCGCTATTCAGTCACTCCAGCATACTTGGCAAACTTCTTAACCAGACCCATTAAAAGACGGATGGATACATTATAGTCCAAACACTATATGCCAGCCTGCACGATTTGAACAAGAATTCTACCATGATTGATGCAGCTGTGGAAGTGTACAGAACAAGCCAAACTTTATTTCTTCAGGGCGGGGCGGGGCGGGGCGGGGCAGGGCGGGGCGGGGTAGGGTAGGATGTTGTGAGGTCCCTTTTTTCAAATGCGGACCCAAATATAAGGTCCTTTTTCTCAAACGCGGACACACATATAATCACCAATTAATGTGGTCAAAAATCCTTTCCCTGCCCTGGTCACTCATTCACATGAGACATTCCACAATGGACGCAATTAACAACCTTGTACCTACTGGTTGATGAAATGTACGTTACAACATTTGGGAAAAAATCCTATTTTCTTTTATTTCATCTCGAAAGTATATGTTGTTACCACTCATTTGAACCGTCTCGATGAGACGGTTCTAATGAGTGGTAACAACATATACCTTCATCGAAAAATAAACAAAATAATGAGATTTTTTCACCAAAAATTATCGTATCCTTATACTGATATGGGTAAATGGCCAGCAACCAGCATTTAGTCAACTACAAACAAGACTAGAATTGATTGGTTGAATTAGCAATACAGTATGTCCAATCAACCAGGTTGTATACAGTTTGACAACAATACACCCGAGGCCTATGGTGGTAAAGTCAGAAATTCAACACTAAATGAGCCGATTGAACGGCGAGTTTTATGTCCGTTCAATAAGGTCATTTACAGACAATACAGCTGATGTGGACGAAGTCACAAGGTCTACAATGTACATATCTAAATGCACTGATCGATTTACCACTGAAGATACTGCATAGTAACGAAAGTTGTTTTCTGCTAGTCCAGACCTATTTACTTTTCATAGTCCCATAAGCGTAATTTGGATTGATTTCCATACACAGAAGTTTCCGAGTTTGGCCAAAAAAACAACAGTTACACAAACAGCTTTCCTAGCTTAGCTAAAAACGTACATGTCTATTGTACATGTAACACTGGCTGGCAGAGGCAGTGTCAAATAAACAACTTTGACATACAGACAGACAAACTGACGCACAACCACCTAGATGTCTTTGTGATTTCTATATAGAGTTCAGAGAGCTCGACAAAATAAAATATTCCAACAAAAGGAAATGCATATCACTCATCAGGAAGAGTGTTCGCATATACAGTAAAGGTCCACCAAACGACTGTCCCATTTTTGAGACCGTCCCGTTAATAAGACCGCATTTTGAAAGAACAAATTTATTTACTCTATATTTCTATGGTCGAATGGTCCGTTATTGAGACCGTCCCGCTATTACGTAATACGACCATCTTTTTCAGTCTCAATATATGTCAAAATCCATTATTTTGGGTCCCGAAATTAACCCTTAGACCGCAACTCACAACAATTGTCTTTTGCTGTTGCTTTTATATCTTGCCTTATTTCTCAATAAAAACATGGTTTGACAGCACTTCAGAATCATTTCCAATGGAAATGATTCTGAAGTGCTGTCAAAGCATGTTGTAAATTATTCTAAAGTGCTGTCAAAGCATGTTTTTGATGATAACAATGGAAAATAGAAAATAAACAGCAGACAACAAAAAAAATAAGGTAGCGGTCTAAGGGTTAAGAACTGTCAAAAGTTACCCCTATTTCGCGACACACGCAACCACTTTATGGCATACAGTTCTAGTAAAGCATAAAATTGAGGAAATATATTTCAATTGTTGTTTTAAAGGTACATGCCCACTCAGTAGGCACAAAATTTTCTTTATATCAGAGACATCATCAGAGACATTTCCTGGCAAAATAAACATTCATTCACCATTTCCCCACGTAATGATTGGCAGAATTATACATTTTATATCAGAGGTAAATATCCACACTGATATCAGGGGCGATAACCGTGTTTCCTTAAAATGTTAACGGACATTACTAATTATTCTCTGTATTTATATTTAGATGTGCAATGATCATATTTTATAATCTGTCGAAAATACTATTTGTTCAGGTGAGGCATTTAATTTGTATAAATAATTAAAAAATATCATGCCTCATTTGCATATGAAAAAGGCCTGATGCCACCGCGCGTCACTATCAGTAAAATAAATATTACTAAATGATTATATCTGAACAGTGGGCACTCGTAATTTTTAGAACTGGTGGAATAGTGACACAAATATACACTTATTTAATTCCTATAAAGAACAGTTTGTGCCCTCTGAGTGGGCATGTACCTTTAAGGGCTCATGTGGGGTGTTAGTGAGCTCAGATATTGTTTGTGCAAATTGGAGATTAAGATGCATTTGATGTCTCTAATTGACAACACCGACGACTGTGGAATTAGAAGCAGTTTAATGACTTGCGTTACCGATTATTTGGATGGGTAAGCAGTTGTGATTCAAGTAATTTTCATATTTGTTTTTAGAAAAAACACATTTTTATAAATGGACTAGTCTGAAAATAATTTGTGATGATTGGATTGGTAGGAAAATTAACATATCACAGTCCATTCGTTACTTAGGGTGACAAAAACAAATATATATTCAGCCCATGAATCAGAATAACCTGATCTGGTGCAGGTTCTCACCACACCAGAGTCACTTAGCCCCACTCCCTAAAAGTAATAAGATTAGTACCAATCATCTACACTGGCTGTTATATTTGTCACACATTGGCTTAACCCATTTCATGCTGAGGATACACCATTTTGTTTGTGGAAAATCCTAAATATTATATTTATATGAGCTCAGAAATATATGTCGTGACCACCATTTGAACCGTCTCAGCGAGACGGTTCAAATGTGTGGTCACAACATATATTTTCATTGAGAAATAACAAAAATAAAAATAAAATATAAAAATTTCATACCCATAAAGGTGTATTCTGAATGTAATGGGTTAAGCATCTTTACCATGCTGACATGACTGATCACAAGTACGCGTATGTTTGCATGACTAATGACAGGAAAAACAGGTTTTGATTTATTGCCTAGTTTAATATGCTCAAGGTTATTAGCTGGTTTTTTATGCAGTTTATGTTTGATCATGCATTATAAGTACATTGAGATTAAAGCTGGATGAATGAGGTCAAGAAATTTTATTACATACATAAAATAAACAAGCGCATAATTATGTAAATTTATCAGGTAACCCGCCATGTATTGACCGAATACGTACTGAATGATAACATTGTTGTATCAGGCATTGACCTCATACAAACATCAGGTTACAACGAAGTGAAAATAGATGTTCCATTGGTCGGATGACGTCACTGTAATGACGCAACGAAACAAGTCATCTCATTTTTGAGCATAAAGATATACCTGATAAATAGAAAACCAGGTTACTGTCTTTTGATATAAAGTTTATCAGGCATGGAAACGGTAGGAATTCCTCGGCTATCTGAAGAATAAGATTTATTGTAGGAAATATTTAATAATAATTACGGCAACAGGGAAAAATAGAAATCTTAGCAGAGAAATTACACTGTTTCAAATTGGTGGTCATAATGAAATTTTGATACTGAAAGTATATGACAAAGATCCTTACTAAAGATCAAAGTTCTATAGGATCACAAACATAATCATTATTTTGTTTAAATTCTGGTATATTAAAAGATTAAAGATCAACTCGGACTTTCCTTTCACTTAGTTGGTATGAAGCCAAGAGATTAACCCTTAGACCGCTATCTTTTTTTTTGTCGTCTGTTGTTTATTTTCTATTTTCAATTTAATCATCAAAAACATGCTTTGACAGCATTTTAGAATAATTTACAACATGCTTCGACAGCACTTCAGAATCATTTCCATTGGAAATGATTCCGAATTGGTGTCAAAACATGTTTTTGTTGAAGAATAAGGCAAGATATAAAAGCAACAGCAGACGATAATTGTTGTGAGTAGCGGTCTAATGGTTAAATGTCCATTAAATGCTTAATTGATTTGAATACAAAATAATAAGTACCTCACACTAATTGCCAATTTATGGTAAATATATATAAACAGAGAATACCAGGCCCGTGTCTTTTGAAATCCAGTTAGTTATGTGAGGCTATGAAACGTGCATGAATTTCGAGGCTTGCCGAGGAATTCCTACTGTTTCAGAGCCGATCCAGGAGAAAATACGAGACAAGTGTCCATTTATATATTTATATAAGTGTAGGAATTCCGAGACTCACCTATTTAACCCATTTCAAGTCAATGTCGCGACCACCATTTGAACTGTCTCGTCGAGACGGTCCAAATGAGTGGTCACAACAAATACTTTCATTGAGAAATAACAAAAATAAAAATATTAATGAAAAGTCATGCAGAGCATGATGTTATTAGCCGATCAAATCAGGGTTCAATATATGTCCACATTTTAGTAGTTACGGAAACTCAGGGAAAAGTGAGAGAATGTTGATTTCCTCCCCAACCAAATTCTCCAGTTTTTTTTTTTTTTTTCCAGTTATATTTAGCTATCATTAATATCTGATCATAGCAGTACTTATGGTAGTCAAATGTAAACAATATTATTCCAGTTGAAAGAATTAACCTTGGAATATAGGTGAAGGCGCTTAGCATTACACAAATATGTAGGAAGTCAACTGAAATCTCATAAATCATTTTTGGCGGCCATCTTGAAAATATGATAATTATATACTGAATATTAGTGTAGTTTACGTAAATTCTTTAATATATCCATCAGAAATGTTTTTTAACAACTTACACCAATTTCCAAGTTAAGGACCATGACCTATTGGCTCATATATTGGCAATTTTCGACTTCCGTCAAGCATAAAGTTCAATGACCTTGAAATGACCTTGAACTTGGTTTAAAAAATGGCACCCGGATTTTTTGGAAACCTTATACATTCAAGTTTATAAAAACACCGGGTGCCATAAATTAACACGAGGTGCCAGAATCTTATATATATACCTACAATTGCCCCTGGACTAGAAGGCAAACCGCCTAACTTTAGTTTACCAAACTCTTGTAGTGAAAACTTTTATTTATAGCCAAATTGTGTTATTTCGCTATATTTAATGTTTTCAACAGAGATAATGACCAAAAATGAAAAATTATCCGGTTGATGTAATTTGGAAGTGATACAACAAATTTCGCGTTTGTAGATTACAGAATATAGGAGAAAAGGGTGGTTACAAACTTTTTCACAAACCGATGGATAACCAATATATAGCCGATCTATAAATAGATCGACTAATAATAAAGTTCATACCCGTAAAGGTGTATTCCGAAAGTAATGTTTTAAAGAAATTGCAGCATAAGTAGTTTGTCTGAATTCGAACAACTGTAATAAATTCAGTATAATAAAAATTAATAAATTTATCATAAAATTGAAAATTTCTCCTTCAAAGTATACTTTGCTACTAAAGTATACTTTGCAATGTTGATGAAATAGGCTACAGAAATAAAAAGTTTAAACAAAAGAAAAAGAACATTAAAACTGAATACTTCATTCCATTTACTTAGGGGTAAAAGAGTCAAAGTAAAGAAACTTACATTGCGCCTATACGGCGGGTTGACAACCTCCTGGTGGCCAGATGCTCGGCGGACGGAACTGGACATAGAGTAGACGACGACGACCTGGCCACGTGCGATACAATGCCGGCCGACTGAATATTCATTCCAGCAACCATCATGGAAACATTTGTGTTTGTTGCCGATGTGTCAGAAGAAACGATCATTGACGGCACTGGGTAATTAATCATCACAGAGTTACCGCCCCTGCTTAACTTGTCGTCTCAGAAAAACATGAGACCAGAGGTATCTTCAAGACATTTCTAATTAGTGCTGATTAAGCTTAAAGTGTCCCATTTTGTCTGCCAGTACAATGTGCATTAAATGTCAGGAACCATGTGCAGATTCTGCCCACCGAGCGGTAAAACAATGTCCAGTCTGGCAATCATTATATACATTAGCAGATAGAAAGTTTTCACTCTATACAATTATTAAGTACATTTAAATTAGTTTTGAACCACAGTTTTACATTATTTAAAACAACTAAAATATGTTGTCTAATCAGAATGGCATAAAATCTTAACATTATTGAATGCCACTGAAATATGAAATAAATTGTCCAATCACACAGATTTAAAGTCTTCACATCACAAAATTGAGAAAATTAGTGTTCAATGTAAAACATTAATTACATTCCTGTTGAATCAGAATGAACAATTGCAACTTACATGCATACCAGTGACAGTAAATCAATTAAATCATTCAAATTAGAGACAATCACATTTAACTTGAAATTATTATCAATCCTAACACATTATTATATTGTTTTACTCCATAAACCTGTTGTCCAATCAGAATGATAGAAAGTCTTCACTTCAGCAACTGAGTAAATGTGTCTACCGTCCAATCACATTATTGCACTTATTTACTCCAGGAATTAAGGTTATCCATTCAGAATGGAAAAACCAACACAATATCATGCAGTATTTCACTCCAGGAAAATTGTTCTACAGCAGAAATAGAATAGGCAACGTACGCTCATTTGCAATATATGAAACTTTATAAATTATAACCATCCCAGCAGCAGGCTAAATGATGCCGAATAACTACTACCGTAATAACCCTATGTATTCGGACACCATTTGTTTTGGGAAACCCCTAGAACAAATTGTGTCCAAATACATTGCTATTGTGATACCCCGTTACAACCGTAACAAACCATAAATATTGGGACATTCGCTGTTGCGGGAAACCATATATTTATATGTGTTTCCCGGAATAAATGGTGTCCGAATATTTACGGTTACTATGGTATAACCATTCCAGCAGCAGAGAAACTTAGTTCCGACAAACGGTATTCCGCAAGAGAAACTGATGACCAATAAGAACTACAAAGAAGCTTTCTATACGATCGAGACACGCCGACCACGTCCAATAATCTGCAATGACAAATTCATACCAGCACTTCTATTGTAAGCCGAGACAAACAGGGCCACATTCATCACACAATATGACTGTTTCATAATCGGTCAATATGCCACTAATAAACAATGGAGACACAGGAATAGATTGCAATCTGTGTCAGGTGATCGCAATACACGATCAGGGTCTACACAAGACCAGGCTGTTCCATTGAAAATATGGTGTACTTAAGTGCATTTGTGCAGATTTATGTATAGATAAAGTAGAAATACTTACTGCAGCTAATCTGCTGTGCATATTTACACTGGATAACATTAAGTTGTTTGTTGTTATTTTTGGCTTATACCGGTATGTAGCATAAATATTTATTTGCATGTATCGGTAATCATAATTCATATGTTCGGATAAAGTATGACTGAAATTTTACCAATGTCAAGCTTGAAAGCTTAAAACGTGAATATAAATAAAGGTTTTAAATTAATCACAGTATGAAGATTTGTGCCAATGACTAATATAATGAGAAATTTAGTACATGGACCATTTTCAAAACATTGCAGACTTAATTATTTTATAATTCCAGCACAAAAATATTTACACAATTCCCTGACATTTGATTGGCCCGTAGCAAGTCTCTGTCCAAAATTTATATCCCAGTAAACTCTCACGCCGAACTACTTTCCGTAACCGTCAGGCGCAGTAAAATAATTCTTAAGAAAACAGAAAATAAACACATTTTCTTCATGAATTTATTTCAAATGCTGGAATTATAAGGAATGAATGGCCTTTTTGTGGAATTTATCGGGGATATAAACTTGGAAAAGTCGCGGGAATACTGGACGAGGCCTTCCGGCCTTCGTCCAGTATTCCCGCGACTTTTCCAAGTTTATGCCCCGATAAATTCCACAAAAAGGCCATTCATTCCTATAGTAAACTGGTTGTAAATGGAATATGTGTCTTGTTTTCCCAGAGTGCATGGGGCTATGACAGGTTAGATATTGTCCAAGATCTAATATTCAAACAGCAGCGCTCCAGATAAGGAATTAGTAATTGAGTATTGTCACTCCATCATTTCTGAAGCAATTGGGTATTTCAGAATTTTAATCGGTACAATAAAATCACACTACTGTTTACACATCAACAGACAGCAATTATTGAATAGTTTGCTTCGAAATGAAAACATGTCTTGGCATTTCATTAGAATTGTCTCCTTGGAGACAATTCTAATGAAATACCAAGATGTGTTTTCATGGAAAATACGAAAAATATTCTATATTTGTGGTCTGTTTATTGTTTTCTGCAGCATGATAAAGGTACCACAATTTTTATATTGCTTTTCGATACTCGCTACTTCTGATTTCATTGGGTTTTTGGCAATTTTAATTGGGTATTTAAGCAAATACGCAGCTTATCTGGAGCTCTGAAACAGAAGCCGGGTTTATGGAATATCAAGTAACGTACTGTTGAAACAGAAGACAATGAAGTGTCACAATAACATTACCACAACCTGATGGATTAAATAACTACATTGTAATTAATTATAACCCAAGGTTTCAAAACTACTTACCTCAAAATTCCAAAACTTGCAAACGGTACGGATTCAGATGAGTCGGCTCGTATTGTGAGCAATCTCCTCAGGATATATTCTTAACCCTTAGACCGCTATCTTAATCTTTTTGTTGTCTGCTGTTTATTTTCTATTTTCCATTTTTATCATCAAAAACATGCTTTGACAACACTTTAGAATAATTTACAACATGCTTTGACAGCACTTCAGAATCATTTCCATTGGAAATGATTCTGAAGTGCCGTCAAACCATGTTTTTTATTGAGAAATAAGGCAAGATATAAAAGCAACAGCAGACGACAAGGAGTTAAGGGTTAATTTTAATAAAATTACCATTTCTTAGTTATATAACCCTTTCAACCATACGAATCCAACATTGGCTTTTCCATGTTAATTTTTGGACTATTCTGTCAATGAGAAAAATACTGACAAAGACTGCTGCAGATCCTGAAGAGACGGGTCGTCTGGATCTACAGTGTTTGCACATGTTGGCTTTATGGCCTGTCGGGTTGAAAGGGTTAATAGAGTAGTCTGAAAATTAACATAAAAGTCTACTCCAAGTTACTTAGCCACGGGTAAAAATGCCATTGGAAGTACTTAACCCTTTCAACCCTAAGTAGCTGGAATGGATTGTGATATGTTAGTTTAAGGACCCGACTAGTCCATTTATGGAAAGGAGGTGTTTCTGTTCTCAAAAATATGAAAATTACTTGCAATTCTGTCAATGAGAAAAATACTGACAAAGACTGCTGCAGATCCTGAAGAGACGGGTCGTCTGGATCTACAGTGTTTGCACATGTTGGCTTTATGGCCTGTCGGGTTGAAAGGGTTAATAGAGTAGTCTGAAAATTAACATAAAAGTCTACTCCAAGTTACTTAGCCACGGGTAAAAATGCCATTGGAAGTACTTAACCCTTTCAACCCTAAGTAGCTGGAATGGATTGTGATATGTTAGTTTAAGGACCCGACTAGTCCATTTATGGAAAGGAGGTGTTTCTGTTCTCAAAAATATGAAAATTACTTGCAAAGAGTGCAGATCCTGATGAGTCGGCTCATCTGGATCTGTGCACTGTTTGCAAACTATATCAGGCTTTTGGGTTCAAAGGGTTAACCCTCTCTACGCGGGAGATGAAAATTGTCGTCTGCTGTTTTTCATTTTTGCCTTAATTCTTAACAAAAAACATGTTTTGGCAGCGCATGAGAAAAATATTGAAAATAAAACATTTCCAGCAGACAAAATTTAATTCAGCGTAGTAAGGGTTAAGACATGGAAATGTATCCCTTGCGGCATGCTTTTCTTGGATTTATCTGTTTCGATAGAGATCCTATCAACCCTCCCTCCCTCCAACTCCCAAGTGGGAAGGAACAAAACAAGAGGGCCATGATGGCCCTAATTCGCTCACCTGACTCCATGAACACTAGAGGAGAATGCGACATTGAGTTCATGTGTTTTAAAAAAATTGTGCTATTTTTAGATGGCGGTCATCTTGGATTAAGCGATGACTCTCATTTTACCAAATATGAAAATGTTTCACCCAAAGATCTTAACTTCCTATGAAGTTTGGCCAGCATCGGCCATGTGGTTCCTGAGAAAAAGACGTTCAAAATCTTGAACAAATGGACCTTTTGGTGGCCATCATGGATGACATAATCATCCGATTCCGACAAATATTGCACCAGAGCAATTGCCTCATCTATACCTTCAACTTGATATATGACATGAGCATATTCGGTCAAAAATAAAATTTGATCCCAATTTGACCCCAACGGCCACGCCCATTTTTGACCCCGGGGTCACCATTTTCACAACTTTGAAAGAGCATTGAAAATCGATCATTCTTACGAAGTTTAGTAAAAATCCGGCTAGCGATTCATGAGAAGATTTTTTAAGAATTTATGCTATTTTTAAACGGCGGCCAACTTGTATTAGCGATGACCTCCATTTTAACAAATCTGAAAAGGCTTCACACATGGACCATAACTTTTAAGTTTGGCTACCATGGGCCAAGCAGTTCATGTGAAGAAGAATTTTGAAATCTCTAATAAAAGAACGACCTTTTGACATTTTGGCAGCCATCTTGGATAACATAACAATCTGATTTCGACAAAAAATGCACCAGAGTGATCGCCTCATTGATACCTTCAATTTGATATATGACATGACCATATTCGGTCAAAAATAAAATTTGACCCCAATTTGACCCCACGGGCCACGCCCATTTTTGACCCCGGGGTCACCATTTTAACAACTTTGAAAGAGCATTGTACATCGATCATTCCTACCAAGATTTGTCGAAATCCGGTTGGCAGTTCTTGAGAAGAAGATTTTTGAAGACTTTGTGCTATTTTTAGACGGCGGCCACCTTGGATTACGTAATGACGTCATTTTAACAATTTTGTAATCCCCCTACCTAAGGACCATGACCATGAAGTTTGGTGACTATAGGCCCAATGGTTACCGAGGAGAAGACGTTTGAAAATGTTCACGGACGACGGACGACGACGACGACAACGACGGACGACGGACACATTGCGGTAACAATAGCTCACATGAGCTTTGCTCAGGTGAGCTAAAAACAATACAATTCTGTAGATATACAACTTGTTTCTCATCTAACCAATTACAGCCTGACAATACATTGTTTTTTGTTTTGCTAAAACATGAATGTTTTGCTTATTTTTTCTTGAGAGGGTACAAATGTGTGGTTACAATATATATACCGGTATTAAAGAAATAAGACAAGAGTGTCGAAGGTCACTATATATGCCCGTTGAGGCATGGCCAGTCAACAAGGGTAGATAACTCACTGAAAACCAATAGGGTTCTTCCTCTTGCCATGATAAACATGTGTGCCAAATTTGTGTATGATCTGTCAAGTAGAACTCGCGTTATTGTCCATCAAGGGGACTTAAGTCATTTGAGAATCATGAAAATGAATAGGGTTCCTCATTTTCCCAAGACACATGTGTACCAAACTTGGTGACGAGCCATCAAGTAGAACTTTAGTTATTACGTGGACAAGGATATAGTGCGAAAATTAAAAATGGCCACCAAGAGAAGCAAGTCAACTGAAATTTTTGATAATAAATATGGTTCTTTGTCTTGCCGTGATAAACATGTATACCAAGTTTGGTTATGATCTGTGAAGTGAAACTTTAGTTATTGCATGGACATGCTCTACCCACCCGCCCGTTTCACTAAACTTTGTATGAGTGTAAATTTCGGATCGTCTGGAAATTTCAATTGATGGATTTACATTTATTGAGCATAGGCTGCATATGCAGCCTATGCTCAATAAATGTAAATCCAATAATTGTTTACAAGAAAACATTGCTAATGTGACATTTACAGACTATCATAATTTTTCACTTACGAACATTTTAATCGTAAGAAGTTTAGTGAAACAGTCCCCTGATTCCCAGAGGCAGGAATTAGATTGCAAACTAGAAATGCGGCATGTAGGCACAATAATGCTTTTCTAAATATGATTAGCTACATTATATCATATGTTCTAACTTGCATTGTCAGTTTCTTGTAAAACACCAGAAGAGGTGGAAACTGGCTGATGGTTGGAATACACCAAATATAGCCGAGTCGGCCACTCCATGTGCTATATTGGATGCAGTAAAGAGGCAGTGTTCACATATATGTTGTCCATATATTTATACATTTACGAAGCAATTATCTTTGAATCAAAGGATAATTAGGTATAGAATATATCTACCACCTGTGGAGTTTACTGGTTATTCTTAAACTATATTAACACCATATTTCACTATTCTAACAGCTTCTATTATTTTTTCTATATTGCTATGGCAACTGTGACAAATGGATATGACAATAGCAATAGCGCAAGACATAAATGATATGCCTAATAATTGTCACCACCATTATCTGAGTGAATTCCAAGCAATTCATATAACACCTAATGATGACAGACTACATTAAAGGCATTGTGTCTCAGATGATGTCTCCAGACATTCAATACATGGCTTTTTACTTAACCCTTAGACCGCTACTCACAACAATTGTCGTCTGCTGTTACTTTTATATCTTGCCTTATGTCTCAATAAAAACATGGTTTAACAGCACTTCAGAATCATTTCCAATGAAATTCTGAAGTGCTGTCAAAGCATGTTGTAAATTATTCTAAAGTGCTGTCAAAGAATGTTTTAGATGATAAAATGAAAAATAGAAAATAAACAGCAGCCGATCAAAGACAACCAATGACCAAAAAAATAAGATAGCGGTCTATGGGTTAACTAGATTGGTCAGTAAGCGAGGCTTACGGAATACCCCACGCGTGGGCCCAGGTACCCCTAAATATGTAAACAAAAAATTCCAAGTGTGTGGGCTTGTGACCTTGACTCTGGGCTTAGCGGGGGCGGCACAAACGTGAATTTGTCACAGGGTGGTAGAGGTCCATTGGAGCAATACGCGTGTGAAATGTGAAGCAGATCCCAGCAAGGAAATAGAAGTTATAACCGATTTCTCTGATGTTAAGTTTTGTAAAGAGATTAAGTATGGGACCTTGATCTCGAGATCAGCAGGGATTTATCACAGCATGATAGTAGAGCCTTAGAGGAATGCATGCATGAAATATTAAGAATTTTCGATTAAAGAAATAGAAGTTATAACATATTTCTCTGATGTTAAGTTTTGTAAAGAGACTAACTATGTCACCTTGACCTTGGGATCAGCGGGGGTTGGACGGTCATAGATTTGCCACATCATGATAGTAACAACCTTAAAGGAATGCATGTGTGAAATATTAAGAATTTTAAATGAAGGAAATAGAAGTTAAAACTTATTTCTCTGATGATAAGTTTTGTAAAGAGACTAAGTATTTGACCTTGCCCTTGGGATCAGCGGGGGTTGGACGGTCGTGGATTTGGCACAGCATGGTAGTAGAGCCTTACAGGAATGCATGTGTGAAATATTAAGCATTTTAGATGAAGGAAATAGAAGTTATAACTTATTTCTCTGATGTTAAGTTTTGTAAAGAGACCAAGTATTTGACCTTGTCCTTGGGATCAGCAGGGGTTGGACGGTCGTGGATTTGGCACAGCATGGTAGTAGAGCCTTACAGGAATGCATGTGTGAAATATTAAGCATTTTAGATGAAGGAAATAGAAGTTATAACAATATTTCTCTGATGTTAAGTTTAGTGACGGACAGACGGACGGACGGACAACCTGACTCCACTTTGAAATCAGGGGGTACAGTACCCTTTAAACACAAAGCTTATCTGGAGCACTGATATGTGCTTCCTAAAAGTGATGGAATATATGCATAACATATATGTGTGAACACCGCCTAGTTTAAATACTGTATCAGAGCTCCAGTTAAGGTGCGTAATTTGACCAACTTGGGGTGAATTCTTTTTATTCCTTCATCAAAAATGGCAAGTCTCATTTATTGAGACGATTCTAAAGCACTCCCAACTTGCCATTTTTGACGGAGGAATACAAAATTTACCTCCAAATTACGACCCTTAACCCTTTCCCTGATAGATACGAGACGACTTTTCACGCCTCTGCAGAAGATGTCTTTTGAAAACATTGTGGGAAAAGGAGAAATTGCTTGTAACAAGCAATTTCTCCTTTTCCCACAATGTTTTCTACTCTATCAGATAATTTAACCATCATTTGACCCAGCATTTGATTCTTTTATTCAGATGTTTTCGATTTGGATCATTGATGAGTCGAAATATCGCAAAACAGGGAAAGGGTTAACTGGAGCTCTACTGTATGCTATACGGCACATGAAGTGGCCAAGTCGGTCATCTTTGTGTGTTCAAGCCATCAGCCAGTTTCACCTCTTGTGGCATTTGAAAATGCAAAGTAGACAGATTGGTGAACACTGTAGGCCCTGATCAGACCATGTGCTAGTTGATCTGGCATATACTGGTCACACACAAATTACTTTTTTTCTTCTTATAAAAGAGCACTCATTTAATACAGAAGTATAACCAATATCAGTATTGGCAAAAAATATATACTTCTCATCGAGACGGTTCAAATGATGGTCATTACAAATACTTCCGACATGATATAAGAAAAGTATTTAGAATTTTCCGTGGTGTGTCTTCATACAGCATGTAAAATGTTAATAAATTCCAAGCACTTTCCACATTCCAAACACGGTAAATCCTGCCCGATTATTGTCATTAATATTTGGTCAGTCTATGTTCCAGTTCCATTGCTATGCAAAATCTTCAGAAGAAAATGCACGTCATTGGTATGAATTATGAATAAGAAGATATTCCTCAAAATTCATTAACTCTACACTATTCCATAAATATTTAAAGAAGGAATATCTGTTCTAACAGTCTGTCGGTACGATTTAGGAGAAAATGATACAGGTAATCAATACAGTGTACAAAAAGTGATGCGCCACGATATAAAAAAGGCTTGTTGTGTTTGCGAACAGCGTGGCCCCAGATCAGCCTGCGCATTCGCGCAGTCTGATCAGGGGCTACACTGTCCGCATAATGAGTTGGGAAACCACTATTGATGACTTTAGCCAATTCTTTTTTAGGTCAGCATGAGGTTGAGCGAGATAGATAACAATCAGGATTTATGCTCGGCAATGGCCCAGTAAGCCCAATTTGTCATGACATGGCATAAATCTGGAAGAGAAAACATTTGTATATGGTTCCTGTAAACAGTCAATAAACCAAGAACTTTCTCAATTAACCCTTTCACCCCTAAGTAACTGGAATCGATTTTGATATGTTAATTTTGCAGCCCATCAAATTATCACAAAATGATTTTCAGACTAGTCCATTTATGAAAAGGGGTTACTTTTGTTCTCAAAAACATGAGAATTACTTTCAAAATGTGCATATCCATGGCTCATATGGATATGCACTGTTTGCATAAACCGCTATAGCGGGCTTTCGGGTTCAAAGGGTTAAGTCATTCACAAGAAATCCCACCCTGAACAAAGTACAAGTGAATCGGTTTAACGTCCCAACGTCATATAGCGACGACATGTGGGTTTAAAAGTGAAAGTGTTTAAACGCCCCAGCAACAGCTAAGGTCATATAGAGACGAGACACAGTTTCATCCGACAGACCAATGGGATGGAAATACATTGCAGCTCCATTATAACGCGGTGGTCGGGGTCCAAGATTTCAAACTGCGATCGAATCCGACCGCGTTATAAAATTTCGGGACATGCACGGGTACTGGTACTGCACGGGTTACTGGTATCATTCGCATTTCGGTTACCAACTATTGCGGGAATTCCATTAGCAACGGACCAATATAAAATCATGTCATTTGAACAGAAGTTAAAGTAATTATTAATAATGCCTACGACATACAAACTTGTATGTATTAATGTATTAAACATATGAGTTATTTATAAAATCATGCTTATTACTCGCGATAGACAGATGCTTATTACAATGTATACTACTCGCGATCAACAGACGCTTAAACGGATTAATTGATAATAAATAATGCCTATGGTCACGTGTCCTGCCTATTCATGCGGTTGATATGTGCATAATCTCAGGATGTGGGGTCACGTGCAAGTCATATTGATGAATGAAATTTAAGATTTAAGCGAGATTGCCGTGGGCTGCAGTGTAAACAACCATTTATTTAACAACCACCGCAACCATTTATTAGCGACAATTATGTGTAATTGAATTGATTAATAAATATGCCTATTAACATGATTACCTGATTAAAGGTACATGTATTACATTTGCTAACAAACTAATAATAATCCTTTCATGGACTTTGAACTTCGTTGTTTGAATAAACTTGCAGAAATCACGAAATCAACTAATTACACGATGACTACGACGTCCGACAAATTTAAAAAAAAAAAAATTCTTTTTTTTTTTTTTTTTTTAAATTCTTGATTTTTTAAATATTTTTTTTGGATCCACGAGAGACCCGCGTTATAATGCGATCTATACGCGACCGCGTTATAATGGAGCTGCAGTGTACTATGAAAGTATTTTATGAAAGTATCTTTAATGTCTAAGGCAAGGTTTGAACCCATAACATCTGGATTGGAAGTCAAGTGTTCTAACCCCCCTAGGCCACAACCCATCCCTAGGTGTTAAAGTGAAAGTGTTAAACGTCCCAGCAACAGCTAAGGTCATTATATACACTTGTCCTTGGTTTAAAATCCCTGCAGAAAGACGAGTTGGATGGTAGGTAATAATACTATGAAAGCATTTTTCATACCAAAGCTGGGGATTAAACCCATGGTACTGGAGCCCAATGCTCGCCCATTAGACTATCAACCCATCACACCACCTTGAAACTGTATTTCATGAAATGTGGCTGTGACTGGATAAATGGGGCTTACTTATCGGGCTTGTGATCTGCGTAGCTCCTAATCAAATAGCACACTACTGTAGCCCGATACCAATCTATATTCCTTACTAGAAACATGGCGGGTGTTTCATTGATGGTATAGTGAATGGTGCAGATCCTGATCAGACTGTGCGGATGCACAGGCTGATCTGGATCTACACTGGTCGCAAAACCTATAAGCCCCATTTCTCCAGTCACAGCCACAAATATGGGCCACCATGTGACAAATCTGGCATTATATCAGTAGTCTGTGCAGATCCTGATCAACTGTAACACATACAGGTCAATGGCTGAGAAAAGGACCTTACAGCACCTGCAACCATTGTAGATTAGATCGTCTTGCTCATCAAACCCATTATATATAGGCCGCATACAATTCCAGAAGTATGAAATGTTTCAGAAAATGTTTCACTATTTTTTTTTATTTCTTCTGGAACGTACATTTGTTACCACTCATTTGAAGCATCTCAGCAAGACAGTTCAAATGAGTGGTAACAACATAAACATTTATGGAGAAATAAACAAATTATAAGATTTAGGTAATAGCAAGATTACAGTCAAATTCTTTTTCTGATGGCAGTACGGGAACTTCAGTGGTTCAATGGCAAACAGCCAGGGATTCCGCTGGCGATCGCCACTTTCGCAATGGCGATAAAAATAAACAATTGGCGATAAAAAATTACAAATATTTTTTTTATTTTTTTTTTTGAAGTGATTTTTTTATTTTCCCCAGCGGAATCCCTGAACAGCGTAACCCAAGATCAGACTGCGAGCGCGAATGCGCAGGCATATCTCTCTTACACTGATCGCAAACGTTTAAATGCCATTTTGTCGGCAAGCAGCCAGAAATTATTATTTCATACATTTGATGACTGATAATTGATGTGCCAGCTGGTCTGGCTCTGAACTGGTTATAAATAAAACAAGGCGATCCTTGTCATTAAGCTAATCCCCTCGCTGGCAGCCTTCATAACAAAAATAAAACAAAACAACTTTTAACGAATTTGCCTTACAAACAAATTGAACATAAGTTGACGTTGGGTGGTTGGACGTGGGTCATATGCAAAACGAAGCTCCATCCCTAGACGCACACTGTGGCCAAATATTATCAAATCGGTGAAGCGGCTCACTAGTTATTGAAAATTGAAAGGTGTTACTAACGGACACACGTACGTACGCACATGGACCAACGCTATCAGAGCTCCAAATACCAAAAGACTGAACATCGTCAAATTATTGGAAATTATTGGAATAATTTACAACATGGTTTGACAGCACTTCAGAATCATTTCCATTGGAAATGATTCTGAAGTGCTGTCAAACCATGTTTTTATTGAGAAATAAGGCAAGATATAAAAGCAACAGCAGACGACAATTGTTGTGAGTAGCGGTGTAAGGGTTAATGGTGTTTAATGGCCTGTCAACATCTAAGGTAATTTTAGGCCAGGTAAATAAATATATATATTCAACCCTGAAAGTAGAAAAGTGAAAGTGAATGGGTTTAACGTCCTAGCAACAGCTAAGGTCATATAAAGACGGGATCACAGGTTAGTCTCATCCGACAGACCAGATGAAAATACTATGAAAGTATATGTTTGACACCCAATGCAGGTTTGAACCAACAACCTCAGATTGGAAGTCGGGTGTTCTAACCCCTAGACCACAACCCATTCCTCCCTGAAAGTAGAATAAAACCGATCTGGTGCCAGGACCTTACCACACCAAAATCACTAACGCCAATGCCCTAAAAGTAATAGGATTAGCACTAATTTAACTACATTGTACTTTTATAATGGGTATAACCAAATTCAACTGATGGCCAAACCAGGATATCAGGATATCCAGTAAAGATGAAGTACATTTTAAACTATATGACAGTATTTTCACTACTCAATTTTTCTCAACTACTGTATTTTCACATTGCTGTGAGTATTTTGTACTCCCACTTTTGATAATCAATGCATATTCGTCTAAAATAAGTGCGTAAAATACGCCAATACGCAGCGTATCTGGAGCTCTGTATAGTGAATGTTGCAGACATCATCTGAGACACGGTTCCTTTAATGGTGAGACTTTGCTCTAAGACCGACACCATGTTCCATTAGCAGTACATGGGTTATTTCCTGAACTTGTCACTGCACCTATAAAGCCAGTCTGGTAAAATAATAATTCATGGAAAAACACAATTTAGCCATGTCTAGAAAATGTCTCTTATAGATGAATTATTGTATTGCCGCCGATATAAATAAACCGAGATCAATCATGTGACTACAAATTTGCAGTATGTCCAGGGTCTACATTGTTCCCCACTCAATGATTCTTTCTGCTCTCAGAAGAACTGTTGAGACAAACGAAAATTTTGTATTATAATTTTAAGAAAGCAAAATCATTTAAATAATGTAGTATAGCTTCGATGCAATGGGTTTATCTGTAGCCGATTTCATCAAAATTGCAAAGTATACTTTCCTAGCAAAGTATACTTTGAGGGAGCAATCATTGATTTTTCCGAAATGCATTATTTCATGCAGAACTAACGATTGCATATATTTGATGATTAAAACTATGCAGAATTATTATACTGAATTTATTACATTATCACAGCCAAAATTGGCTGTGATAATGTAATAAATTCAGTATAATAAAAATTAATAAATTGATCCTAAAATTGAAAATTTCTCCCTCAAAGTATACTTTGCTACTAAAGTATACTTTGCAATGTTGATGAAATAGGCTACTGGTCCTGATTGATCAAGTGTTGATATGTTGATGAAATCGGCTACTGATGGTGTTTGAATGCAGAAAATCAAGATCTCAAAACAATGCTATCAACCAGAAGGAAGCTTTAAAAAAGAAAAATAATAACATGGCTATTTCTTGTGTTTTCAGACATTCAATTCCCCACATGTGTTATATTCTTGAGTGACAGAGGTAGCGAAATTAGCTTGAAAATCCATTACATTTGACTGGTTTCATCAGATTTATCATAGTGTTTTATATCAGGGGTGTCGGCTGACGAAAGACACCTTATTCCTTAAACGGCAGGAACCGAAAACTGTCGTCTGCCGTTGCTTTTATATCTTGCCGTATTTCTCAATAAAAACATGGTTTGACAGCACTTCAGAATCATTTCCATTGTCAAAGCTTGTTGTAAATTATTCTAAAATGCTGACAAAGCATGTTTTTGATGATAAAAATGGAAAATTTAATAAACAGCAGACAACAACAAAATTAAGATAGCGGTGTAAGGGTTAATCCTGAAAGGGCGGGAACCGAAAACTCATCTGCGGTTGTTTCGTATTTTATCTTCTGCTTTCATAAAAAATATGGTTTGACAGCACTTTAGAATCATTTCCAATGGAAATTATTCTAAACTGCTGCCAAACCATGTTTTAGTTGAGAAATATGTAAAATAATCAGCAGATGACAAAATTCAGCATTCTAAGGGTTTAGAAATTGCGAATATTCCACATTCGTCGAGTGGCATTAGAATTTAATACTTTTACCAATGAAAGTTAGCCTACTTGAGTGACTGAATCGCAAACAGTGTAGGCCTTGATCAGACTGCACAGATTCGGAGGCTGATATGGGCCAATGCTGGACACAAACATTGTAAGGAATGACGCGGCCCCATATAACTGCATACAGCAACATAGACTGCAGCAGTACAGGGGAGACAACTGTGTCTGCCATACAAAAACATGCATACAGGAGTTACTGCTCTTGTCCAATAGGAATACAAGATTTAATTATTCAGGTCATGCAGAGTTGTATAAGTAGTTTGTTTGATTCATTTATTTATTGATCGATTCATTCATTTATTGGTTGATTGATTGATTACGGTTTTATGTTCATTCAACAGTAAGGTCATATACAGACGGGCATCAATCTGTATGGGGGAAGAACCAAACTTTCGCCACTAAAATTACAATAAAAACTTTCAGCAATAAAGACAATATCCTGATTTGCTACCAGGCACCCTTACTTGCATATCTAGAAGTGTCCCGGCTCTACTGAGATTTGGAGCATAAAAATGAAATATTTAAAATAATTCAATACCCGTAAAGTTGTATTCCGAATGCAATGGGTTAGATGAGACTGCACATGAATCGGCCTTGAACAAGAAAACTTCCTGATCTCGAACATGAGGAAAGAGTACCTGCTCACACAGGTGTATGATCATAGGCCCTCAGTGTCAGAAGTAGGTCATAAGTACATGTACTTGTAATACCGAAGATAAATTTCTTCAGTTTTTATCACAGATTGAAGTAACAGACCGAGGTCTATAAATACACTAAATATACCTAAATTTAAAAGCATTAATATAAAGTGAAAAAAAAAATAAGCTAAACAAATTCTTTACTCCCTCCTATACACAGTACCAATGCAGGGATTCCGCTGGCGATCGCCACTTTCGCAATTGGCGATAAAAATAAAAAATTGGCGATAAAAAATTACAATTTTTGAAGCAATTGGCGATAAAAATAAAAAATTGGCGATAAAAAATTACAATTTTTGAAGAAAAAAAAATCCTTTTTTTTTCTTTCGAAAATTGTAATTCTTTATCGCCAATTGTTTATTTTTATCCTATTTGTTATTCCTTTCTTTTTTTTTTTGGATTTTTTTTATTTTTTTTTTTTTGAAGTGGTGATTTTTTGATTTTCCCCAGCGGAATCCCTGCCAATGGTACTGTGTATAGGAGGGAGTAAAGATTTTGTTCATCTTTTTTTTTTTTAATGGTACTGGTAGGCAACCCATTTCAGGCCAAAAATCGCGTTTTTTTTCGCAATAATTTTAAACGTTTACATCTGACCGTGATTTTTCTCACATTAACAAATACAAATACGTCGGCTCGCCTTACATAGAATAATATAAAATTGATTAGTATAGTGGGAGGTAACTGCTGACAATGGGGCCCGAAAAGGGGTAATTAAAAGGCCAATTAAAATACAGGAGACCCATTGTTTCGGACACTAGGATTTACTTTTTGTTAAGCTAAAACTGCAAAATTACAGTGAAAGTAATTAATACTGTATGGTATTGATCAAATGATAGCAATTATTGCATGTATTACTTCGAAGATACTGTTAATTCCTTTATTCTGTACGCTTTGCCTCTTTTCAACACAAGCGCCCGGTCCTGATAATCAAGTTCCACGTCATACAGGTGTCAACAGAAGTTGGCAGGTATGAAAACAGTTCAATTTAATACTTTTACTAATTTTTCTCGGAAATCTTCACACCTGACAATGGAAAGGACCACCTTAATTAATGACCAGGAACAAAAATCTTGTATGAAAATGCAGAATTAAGCGTTTACGAGGGTGTCCGGGAAAATGGGTACGGACGAAAAATGGGTCGCCTACCAGTACTGTGTATAGGAGGGAGTAAAGACTTTGTTCAGCTTATTTTTGTTCCCTTATTAATGCTTTTACATATATTTAATACATTTATAGACCTCGGTCCGTTACTTCAACCTGTGGTTTTGATTGGGCAGCTTGACTAACAACAGCAACATGCCCAGCCTATAAACGTGATCTGAATCAAAATAGCGACGGGTCGAGGAAGAGTAAAAAAACCCATAAAATCCCCTGAAACCGAACCATAGTGACTGTAAATGATCTAATGACAGCAAACACTAAGCCATGAAATAAAGTACTTTGGTTCTCAGATATCGCCACATCAGGGTGTTTATAGTCATGGGCAAATAATAACATATTGTAAATTCACCACATGCTCGTTAGAAACATTTTTTACCTTGCAAAAATAAGTTTAATCCAATCACGAAAATCTGGTGATTGTTCAGTAGCCTATTTCACCAACATTGCAAAGTATACTTTGCTAGAAAAGTATACTTTGAGGGAGTAATCATTTATTTTTCCTGAAATTCATTATTTCATATAGAACTAACAACTGCATATATTTGATGATTAAAAGTATGCAGAATTATTATACTGAATTTATTACATTATCACAGCCAAAATGGCTGTGATAATGTAATAAATTCAGTATAATAAAAATTAATAAATCACTCAAAGTATACTTTGCAATGTTGGTGAAATATGCTACAGGTCTAATGAGGTTACAGTAGCTTCAGTAAGTATATGTATGAATGACATGCTTAATTGACATGAAAAATGCATCTGGCGACGAAGATCTCATACTGAAACAATTGCCATCCCGGGTCACATTCTGTAAACCCCGTGTCCAAGACCGAAAGTATTTTTTTATGGAGGTAATTTTGAAAATCAGTCAGTTATAAACAAATTTCAACTTGTTTATGTCGGATCAACGTCAGGTGATGGATGTAACATCATGAAGTCTCACTGTTTGGCGTCATATATCTACGATGGTAGTCATGTCCCAAATACACTTATATAACTAAGTTCTAGAGAAATATATAGAATATCAGCGATCCAGATAAGGAATTAGTAATTGAATATTGTCACTCCATCATTTCTGAAGCAATTGGGTATTTCAAAATTTTAATTGGGTAAAATAAAATCAGACAACTGTTTACACATCAACAGACAACAATTATTGAATAGCTTGCTTCGTAATCTTGAAGAAACTCTTACAAACTTTTTGACGTAACGAAATGGCTAAGTGTTTCAGCGACATTTCGAAGGTGACAAAGGTCAAGGTCGTGTGTGGTGCGAGTGTGTGACAAATGTTCAGGTGATTCAAGTGTCCAAGTATCGAAGCAATCCTTTACACGTTGGAGAAACTCTTACAAGCTTTTTGACACAACAAAATGGCTAAGTGTTTCAAGGTCGTGTTAATGGTGACACGAGTGTGTGACAAATGTTCAGGTGATTCATGTGTCCAAGTATGGAAACAATCCATTGCGTAATATTGAAGATATTACATGTTCGAGAAACTCTTACAAACTTTTCAAATTAACTGTACACGGACGGACTTATGGAACCTCAAGAGCAACACAATATGCCCCCTTTGCTATCGCATAGGGGGCATAAAGAGAGTTTCAAAGTTTAGAGTTAGCATAATTGTACAGTAGCCTATTTCATCAACATTGCAAAGTATACTTTACTAGCAAAGAATACTTTGAGGGAGTAATCATTTATTTTTCCTGAAATGCATTATTTCATATAGAACTAACAAATGCATATATTTCATGATTAAAAGTATGCAGAATTATTATACCGAATTTATTACATTATCACAGCCAAATTGGCTGTGATAATGTAATAAATTCAGTATAATAAAAATTAATAAATTTATCCCTCAAAGTATACTTTGCTACTAAAGTATACTTTGCAATGTTGATGAAATAGGCTACTGGTTTATAGCAATAACAATGTATTCAGATACAAGTTGTTTTGGAAAAAACCCTATTTTAGAGGACTTTCCCAAAACAAATGGTGTCCAAATACTTAACCTACTATTCTCTATCTATTTTCCTTATTTCTGAACCAAAGTATATGTTGTGACCACTCATTTGAACCGTCTCGGCGAGACGGTTCAAATGAGTGGTCACAACATATACTTCTGATGATAAATAAAGAAATTCTTGAGCCTTGCCGGATATTCTCTATTTTAGAGGGCTTTCCCAAAACACATGGTGTCCAAATACGTAGGGTATTTACGGTAACTTATAATAATGTAAACTTACATGATAAAGTAGGCATGGAGAGGGTCCCATGGAGAAATAACTCCCGGGGATATTGACACATCAATAAATCCCGGAATCTTCCTCTGCACATCCATATATACGTCTATATGAATTAAAACAGTCTCCTAGATTTAAATTGTCAACTCTGTCGCTGTGATTAATATCCACGGTAGTTACACAGGTTGAAGTAACGGACCGAGGTCTATAAATACATTAAATATGCCTAAAAGCATCAACAAATGAAGAAAAAAAATAAGGTAAACAATTTTTTTTTTTAATCCCTCCATAGACTCCATATATTCCATGGAGGAAAATGTTTAGCTTATTTTTTTCTTCATTAAATTTTATTGATGCTTTTAGGCATATTTAATGTAAATATACGGTAGACCTCGGTCCGTTAATTCAACCTGTGGGTAGTTATAGCATAAAACTGTGATGACCTGCCGAGTTACACAAACTGTATAGGTACAAATGAGGCACTAACAATCCAAGAGAATCTGTCCAAACCATGCGTGTATGCAGCGCTCCAGATAAGGAATTAGTAAATGAGTATTGTCACTCCATCATTTCTGAAGCAATTGGGTATTTCAAAATTTTAATTGGGTAAAATAAAATCACACTACTGTTTACACATCAACAGACAGACAGCAATTATTGAAAAGTTTGCTTCGAAATGAAAATATGTCTTGGCATTTCATTAGAATTGTCTCCTTGGAGACAATTCTAATGAAATACCAAGATGTACTTCATGGAAAATAAGAAAAATATGCTATATTTGTGGTCTGTTTATTATTTTCTGCAGCATGATAAATGAACCACAAAATTGTAATTGCTTTTTAATACTCGCTTCTTCTGATTTCAATTGGGTTTTTGGCAATTTTAATTGGGTATTTACGCAAATACGCAGCTTACCTGGAGCTCTGTGTATGTCACACATACAGGAATAGATTTCACAATCTGCCATTATTATAGATCGGCCATGTGCTATCTACAGTAAAACTGTGCTCGTTTGAACTTATCATATAATATATGGGTCATACATAACAGACTGGGATATAATTCACTGATCCAGATAACAGATTATTTCTGTCATATTTAATTTATATTCAGTGTTTTCATCAACATTGATTTTCAAGAATTGTTTTGATTTTTATGAAAATTTCAGCATTTTTTGTAAAAAGACAAAGAAGGAAAGCTACCAATTCCAGGATTTTTTGTTATTATGACCACATTGTCTATTATTGCCTTTTCTTCTTCCCAATTCAAGTTGGTGAGGTATTCTTTTGCGCTGCCATGTTTCACAGACGCAGACATGAGACAAATATTCCAAGTAGGCCACATTGATCCATTACATGCCGAGGCTACACAAACAAGAATTCCGCGGAATCAAATGTCTCGCCTTGTTCCGCCTTGACCTTGACCCTGGGGCCCCGAGAATAGTCCTATATTCATCTACATATCATAGTAAAGGTATGTATAACGTTTGATGACTGTAGCTGATAAGGTGTTGAAGTAATGACCGTAACACGAAAACTTAACATTGAATGATGACGACGACGATGCCGCCGCCGACGACTCCGACTCCGGAAAAGCAAAACCTTAGTCTCGCTTTCCACATTCGCGGGCGAGACAAAAAAATAATTGTCTCAATTATGCACAGAAGTAGATATTGCTACCACTCATTGGAACCGTCTCATCGAGACGGTTCAAATGAGTGGTAACAACATAAACTTTTCAGAAGAAGTAAGAAAAGTAGTGAAAAGTATGTCAATATTATACCCCCATTTATGTGCATTCAGAACGAAATTGGTTAAAACACCGTGCTTGCCTGGTGCACTGAAGTATCATTTGATTAATGACGAAGAAACGTGGGACGTATCACGTGTGTGCACTTCAGCACTTCGGACATCCTAATATGAATGAACTGAGGTTATCTCCCCTGAAAGGATGAAGGTTACCTCTGATGTTACATACGAATGCGTTGAATTTGTGAATTGAGGTTATCTACACAGTGTACGACGTTAACAATGAATCGAGACTGCCTTCCATATTAGGAATTATCTCACACAAGAAAATGAAGGTGATCCCCACTGAAAATTTCAGTGTATATGTAATTCACTGGGGTATGTACATTGTACATGGTGATCAATTATTATAATCATGTTATTTCACGTGTCATGAATCAATGTGGCCTCGCATGACATAAATGAAGTTTTTCTCACCTGTGCAATGAACAAATATCATTATTATTACGAATGAATGCTAAAATTCTTGTCGTGCTCCTTGGGGACGGCGCAATATAATCGGCACATTGGCGTATGTACGTCCGTCCGTAAGTACTGGATTAAAGTATTTCTAAATACTAATCAAAGCCTTGGTGGGCGTGATTTTTTTGTAGCCAAAATGTACATTTAAGAACTATTAGTAGCTAAATGGCTACTGCAGCTACCAGTAGCACTAACATAGACTCTCCTATATTATGAATGAATGTTATCTCCCAAATGTTATGAATGAATCTCTTGTGTTATGAAACATTGTTACCTCCCTTGCTATGAATGAATGTTTTCTCCCAAATGTTATGAATGAATCTCCTGTGTTATGTAACATTTTTACCTCCCTTGTTATGAATGAATGTTATCTCCTCAATGTTATCAATGAATCTCTCGTGTCATGAAACATTGTCACCTCCCTTGTTATGAATGAATGTTATCTCCCCAATGTTGTGAATGAATCTCCTGTGTTATGAAACATTGTCACCTCCCTTGTTATGAATGAACGTTATCTCCCCAATGTTATGAATGAATCTCCTGTGTTATGAAACATTGTCACCTCCCTTGTTATGAATGAACGTTATCTCCCCAATGTTATGAATGGATCTCCTGTGTTATGAAACATTGTCACCTCCCTTGTTATGAATGAACGTTATCTCCCCAATGTTATGAATGGATCTCCTGTGTTATGAAACATTGTCACCTCCCTTGTTATGAATGAATGTTATCTCCCCAATGTTATGAATGAATCTGCTGTGTTATGAAAAATTTGTCACTCCCTTGTTATGAATGAACGTTATCTCCCCAATGTTATGAAATGGATCTCCTGTGTTATGAAACATTGTCACCTCCCTTGTTTTGAAATGAACATTATCTCCCCAATGTTATGAATGGATCTCCTGTGTTATGAAACATTGTCACCTCCCTTGTTATGAATGAACGTTATCTCCCCAATGTTATGAATGGATCTCCTGTGTTATGAAACATTGTCACCTCCCTTGTTATGAATGAATGTTATCTCCCCAATGTTGTGAATGAATCTCCTGTGTCATGAAACATTGTCACCTCCCTTGTTATGAATGAACGTTATCTCCCCAATGTTGTAATGAATCTCCTGTGTTATGAAACATTGTCACCTCCCTTGTTTTGAATGAATGTTAGCTCCCCAATGTTATGAATGGACCTCGATCCTGTGTCATGAAACATACATATGTAATGTTACCTCCATCGTTATGAATGAATTTTCTACTCTGGTATTATTACCCTATGTGATATCCTATGACACAAGCCAGATGATTTTGTATGTAATAAGATGTGCGATATCTCATGAAAAATATTTACAAAATTTACGATCATTTAAGTAAATGATGTCGTAGGATGCTGAAAATTTCACAGCAAATGCGGAATATAATTCCGCATTCGCTATGAAAATTTCGCCAACTTTCGACATCATTTACAGAAAATATTTTTCACGAAAAAACACACATTTTTTAAGGTGCAAAATCACATGGTTTGTCTCATAAAACCCAGGTATTACATACACGCTCCTACGCCCAATCTACATCTCAGTATCACAAATATTTGACCCCCGCCCCTACATTCTATTGTGTATGATTGTATCAGTGACAGTGTATCATCATTGCCTGCAGAGAAGTCTGTCCGATTTCTCGACTGACAGTCAACATACGTGACTTGGCTCGAACAATGGTTTTCCATGCATGTATAATCAGAATAAATGTATGAATTTACAAAGTGGCTGTTGCAACCAGCATGTCGAGCCTGCCTAGGCATTGCCAGATAAAAAAAACAACTTACAACAGGTATCAGACACATTGCTATTTAATACCTGTATTAACCCTCACTATGCTGGAGATGGAAATTGGCATCTGCTGGTTTTCATTATTGCCTTATTTCTTAAAAAAACAAAACGGTTTTGACAGCACATGAGAATCATACAATAAACAAAATAATTATCTTAATTTGATTTAATTTACTGTTGCTTAACGGCCTATCAACAGCTAAGGTCATTATGGACGGAAGTATACGTTGTTACCACTCATTGGAACCATCTCGGCGAGTTATAATTGAGACCAATGACATGTATAAGGTTTGATCATGTCCAGCCGTGTGCAAACGTTTGCTGTGGCCCGAGGGAACTGTTTGAACCCGTGGCCTGCGGCCTTGGGTTCAAACAGTTCCCTTGGGCCACAGCAAACGTTTGCACACGGCTGGACATGATCAAACGTTATTGTTACATTTCCAACAAAAAACTGATGTAATTTGAGCATTATATTCAGTATTTTCAGTACTTTTATAAAATCGTCCCATTCACGTAGATAATTTTCGGTATTCATATTCCGGGCCGCGTCATGAACGTCATGTCATGAAGTAGTGACGTCATGAAGGCACTTCCATTACGCGCGGCCCCGGAATGAGCATTGCCTAAAGCCATATGCAAACAGCACGCGCTATATGTTTGCACATATGTGCAAACAACGGCAGCCATGTAACAATATGACATATCTCTCTGTCTTTTCTCAAATGAGTGTTCACAACATACACTTTCGTAGAGAAATAAGATAAAAAGAAAAGAAAATATTTCAAAATTTGTATACACTTTCGACCTACGTGTACAAGTGTATTCCGAACGTAATAGGAAAACAGAAAACATCGAGAGACATAGTTCTGAGTACATACATGTAACTCGAATTACATTACATTACATTGCCTTACATTAGAGTTATGATGAAGTAGTACATGTATTTCCAAATTTGCGTTTGAAGCGTTCTTTGCTTAAACACTTTCTACTTCGTGGAGAGTGACCGAGGAAATTTTGCTAATACGCACTTTATTAGGTGAGTTTGTGTTAATATTTTCGTGTCATTGTAGAATTTTCTCTCAATAACAATATTGTGAAGTATGAATGTCAACATCCTGGTTTTTTTTTTTATATATATTTTAACCCTCAGATCGCTATCTTCTTTTTTGTCGTCTACTGTTTATTTTCTATTTTCCATTTTTATCATCAAAAACACGCTTTGGCAGCACTTGAGAATAATTTACAACATGATTCGACAGCACTTCAGAATCATTTCCATTGGAAATGATTCTGAAGTGCTTTCAAACCATGTTTTTATTGAGAAATAAGGCAAGATATAAAAACAACAGCAGACGACAATTGTTGTGAGTAGCGGTCTAAGGGTTAATGCGCAAAATGTAAATGCTATTACGCAAATTTATACTGTTGACGGTGGTATAGCGATATAGTGCAACCTGTTGCCTATAAAGCGAAAAACGTGCAGCTACGTGAGACATTGTTATATTATACATGTCAATGACCTTAATAACCCTTTCCAGGGATTCCGCTGGGGAAAATAAAAAAATCGCCACTTCAAAAAAAAAAAAAAAAAAAATGTTTTATTATTTCTTTCGAAAATTGTAATTTTTTATCGCCAATTGTTTATTTTTATCGCCAATTGCGAAAGTGGCGATCACCAGGGGAATCCCTGCTTTCAACCATAAGTAACTAGAATAGACTGTTAATTTAAAGACCAATCTACACTATTTGCAAACACTGCTAACGAAGTCTGTTTTGAAAGGGGTGGGGGGGTGGGGTTCCCATAAAAATTGTCTAATTTCTCAACAAAAACATGTTTGATTCTAATTGCGGACAAAATATTTTTTCTCCGAATAAAATGGAAAATAAACAAGAACATGCCCTGGTGGTAGATTGGAGAAACCCTGACAAACTTGTTAACCCTCGCTACGCGGGAGACGAAAATAGTCGTCTGCTGTTTTTGCCTTAATTCTTAACAAAAAACATGTTTTGGCAGCACATGAGAATCGTCTCCAGTGGAGAAGATTTTCATGCGCTGTCAAAACAGGTTTTTATAAAAAAATATTGAAAATAAAACATTTCCAGCAGACGACAAAATTTAATTCAGCGTAGTAAGGGTTAATCAGACTCACGGTCACACACACACACAGACAGACACATGACGGGCATTAACCAGTGTCATAGGAGTGACCACAGTCCAATGAACAATGTGAATGACATATGTAGGTATGTATGCCTGCCTGATCTCAAGTGTCCGTTAAAGTAATCAGATTTGGTCATTTGGGTCAACGACCTACCCAGTAATTGTCGGACAACCCATGAATTTGACAAACAGTTGACTAAAGGCAACAAATGATAGGGATGTCGGAGTTTTCCCCCATTTACGGTTTGCCTTCTGACCCAATGTTAAATTTGGCCGTTTTCAAAGTCGATTTTTTTTATCAATATTGGACGATTCAGTTAATACAAAACATACACGCACATTGTGTAATGTATATTTTATGACTTACGATGTTTGTTTTTTAAATATGTAACATGTGGGTGACTTTTAATCGATAAATTCTAATCACTTGCGCGCTTTTGGGCGCCTACATTTTGAAAAATCATGTGATAGGTGGTGTGGCTTAATTTCGATAACGCGATAATTTCTTGATGGATATTTAATTTGGGCATGTCAACGGAAAGAAAAAAGCACCCTCTACACGATTCTGTTGTCTGCTGTTGAAATTTCTGATAGGAAAATCGTGTTTTTGGTGCTAGAAAGAGGTAAATATTTGAACAGTGATTTTTATAGGAACCTCTGGATTCGACATCCTAGGACATCGACAGTTTCTTTAACAATCATTAATGTGCCCAAAAAACACTGTATTGAACCGTTTGGCTTGTTCGCACTCGGTGGCAAACTTTTTTAGTAACCTCATATCAAACCGGAAGTTCGGAACACGAGCCGTGTCATGAGTTTTCGCGACCATTTTATTTTCACTTCCACATCGAAAAAGCCATCGTTACAGTTGAACTGGCCATTTTTGGTGTAAAATTATAGTGCAAAATTGTTGTTTAATGATGCCTCTGTGTATTTGTGGGTCCTTGTAGATTCATTTTGAATATATGTTCAACAATTCAATAAAAAACTCCAAATAAAATTATTATCAATCAAATTGAGCTGAAGCCTGAATCATTATTATTGAGTATTGTGTATTTAGCGATCTTTTTTTTTAAGACACTAGACTGTCAATCCTCCCTACCCAAGCGCCCCCACCCCCCTCACCACAGCCCCACCTCTTTCTGTGGGCATTTTTTTTTATTATTTGAAAAGCGTCTGGAGGCCAATTAATTATGCAATATAACTAATTGATCTATTTTGTATTCAAGAAAAATGTCTGCTTTTTCTACAGTGGTGGCGGGTGGGGGGGGGGGATTTCTATTATATATTTGTACAGCGCCGGCGGTGGTGGATGGGGCAGCTTCCTATTCTTCCTTTCTCAAACAGGCACAAATATATGTAGATAGAAGTTTACAGCTAAAATATTGACCCCCTCCCCCCAGTTTGCATTAAGAGGTTCGCCGGCCAATTCTGTCATAACTTTTATATCACTTTAAGGATTGGTTAGATAGGATTAGATTAGTTAAATATTTAAGCACAGCATATTTCTGAACAACTACCACACATCCATGCTGCCCTTAATATGACATTCACCTTTTGGCGTTCACAACTTTGAATTTTTTCACACATGAAGAAGTTCGGCAGTTGCTAATTTCTTCGTGGGTAACCGGTGGGGTATTTAACGATCGGGATTCTTCCTTATCTGAATCCCGATCGGAGAACTAGTTTGGCCCTCGTTTACGTCTTTGGTTGTCTTGTATGTGAGAGTTGTACGCCTTATCTGAGTATGATTAATCGTAATCGAACCCGTTGGCCCGACCTTATATAACCATATATGACCATATATAGATGCTTGATAGGCCATTAAACACCAACAAACTGTCATAACTTCTATATCATTTGAACATAAACAATTCAACACAGCATACCTGTGGACATATGCCACACATCCATGCTGCCATTTTTATGACCTTGACAGTCACAACTTTTTAACACATTAAGTAATTTGCCCGAGTTTCTCATTTCTGTCATACTCACTTCTATTTCCCTTGATGGATTACTTTAATATTTTAATACATCGTACATGTGGACAAATGCCATACATCCATGTGCTGGCCTTAATATGACTTTGACCTTTTGACCTTCACAAATACGCTTGTGAATACGTATCACTTGGTTAATTAACTTGTGACACAGTTTCTCCAGTCTGCCACCATGGGCATTTGTGTGCCGACAAGCCATATTTTCTTGTTGCCTCTGCAGCCACATGTCAGACCAAATTAATTTAGTGTTGATCATACTACTTTTGTGGTTGGGCTAAGTGACTTGTGTGGAATGGACCTAGCACCAAGATAGGATATTCTAATTTCATGGCTGAATATTCAGTTCTGGTTTGGGGAATTTCTCTCATTATGGACACATTAAATACGGGATAGTCCCGTTGGCCAAGCCTTAAATTACCTTAGCTGTTGATATGCCGTTAAAAACAAATAATCAATCAATCCGTGTATGAGAGCCACTGTTGACTAATTGTTGGTTAATTAAATGAGAGCGCACTATCTTAGTTAATCTCACCGCCGACCTTGCATTTTGGATAGATAAAAAGTTTTTGTAATTCGGTCCATTCATTAGTTTAGCCATTAATATTCAGTTTGTGAATATATTTAAATCAAAACATGTTATAAACACACCAAACATCTCTATTCATTAACACATTATAATCTTGACATGAACATCTTTATGAAAAAAATAATTGAGCTACTTACTATCAAGTGGTGTATGTATATTATCCGTTTTAAGATCTCTGCACAAAAAAACATTGCTTTTTTTCCCCCAAATGTGAACATTTGAATAACTCCTAAACCATCAAGATATCTTGATGAAACAACTTCCATTGTTTTGCATTTTTTCAATACCTTTCATTTGATACCAAACACTCCATAATGCACACTTTTGTTTTGGAAAAAATATCCACTACATTCAAAATTGGTAATATATTTTTTAGAAAATTTGTTATTTCTCGAAATAAAAAATTGAATAACTTTTTAACCAATCAAGATAACTTGATGAAACAACTTTCATTGTTTTGCATTCTTTAATACCTTTAATTGGATATCAAACACTCCATACTGCATACTTTTTCGGAAAAAATATCCACTAAATTAAAAAACTAATTATTTATTTTTACAATTTTTTTTATTTCTCGAAATTAAAAATCAAATAACTTCTTAACCAATCAAGATATCTTGATGAAACAACTTCCATTGTTTTGCATTCTTCAATACCTTTAAATGCATATCAAACACTCCATTCTACACATTTAAAAAAATAAAAATATCTTTAAATACAAAATTGGCAGAAAATGGTCAGAAAATTTCCGAAGTTCTCCAATTTCAAAATTGAATAACTTCTTAACTAATCAATATATCTTGATGAAATAACTTGCATTGCAAAACTACATTCCTCAGCTTTAATTTGATACCAAACAATCCATAAAAATCTCAATTTTTGAAAAAACTCCGACATCCCTACAAATGATTTGGTGTAGGTACAGAATACCCAACTACATGACTGTAGTAGTGGGTAAATGTTTTTTGTTGAATAGAATAGAAAGTGAATAGTGAGTGAATGGGTTTAACGTCCCAGCAACAGCTAGGGCCATATAGAGACAGGGACCACAGTATGAAGTCTGATCCGACAGACCAGTGGGATGGAAATACTATGAAAGAATTTTTCACGCCTGAGCATGAGGCTTGAACTCACAACCTCCGGTATTTAAATCCAATTCCATATCCCTAGGCAACGGCCCATATTCCTCGTTGAATAGAATGCAGACATGTTTATGTTGCATCATTACTTGTCCGACCAATGAAACATCAGCGAAAACAGTTTTCAAAACCCAATTGAGATTGATACATAGATGAGATTGATACATATCAGTGTGAATGCCTGTTAACCCATAGACTGCTATACACAGCAATTGTCGTCTTCTGTTGCTTTTATATCTTGCCTAATTTCTCAATAAAAACATGGTTTGACAGCACTTCAGAATCATTTCCAATGGAAATGATTCTGAAGTGCTGTCAAATCATGTTGTAAATTATTCTGAAGTGCTGTCAAAGCATGTTTTTTTTATGATAAAAATGGGAAATAGAAAATAAACAGCAGACGACAAAAAATTGTTCTTTAAACAAGTGTAGAATTGTGTCACTATTCCACCAGTTCTAGCAATTATGAGTGCACTATACAGATATAATCATTTAGTAATATTTATTTTAGTGATAGTGACACGCAGTGGTATCAGCCTGTTTTCATATGCAAATGAGGTGATATTTTTTAATTATTTATACTAATTTAATGTGTCACCTGAAAAAATAATATTTCCGACAGATTATAAAGTTAAAAAAATAAATGCGAAGAATAAATAGTAATTTCCGTTAACATTTTAAGGAAACACGGTTATCGCCCCTGATATCAGTGTGAACATTTACGCCTAATATAAAATGTATAATAATGCCAATACATATGTTTATTTTGCCAGAAAATGTCTCAGATGATGTCTCTGATATAAAGAACATTTTGTGTCTAATGAGTGGGCGTGTACCTTTAACAGTGTATCTCAACATATATACATGTAAAAACATGTGGCGTCATAAAAACAGCTTATAGAGAATAGTAGGTTAGTGCCGTGAATGGGAAAACATATCTGGCGCGGCACGGAAACGGGATGGGCGAGGCTCTCCTCGCCCATCCCGTTTCCGTGCCGCGCCAGATATTTTTTCCCATTCACGGCACTAACCTACTATTCTATTTATCCCGTCAACACCTATAAATGGCTGTAAAATGCAAAAATTGTATTGACTGGATATCAAAAATGTTTCACGGCACCGTGTTTCACGGCACATACGCACTGTGTTGACAGGATAAAAATAAATCTATAACTAATTATGAATACAATTCGTCAAAATTAAGATTACCCCTGTTACACTGGTTAGTTACATTGGAAATGATTCTGAAGTGCTGTCAAACCATGTTTTTATTGAGAAAGAAGGCAAGATATAAAAACAACAGCAGACGACAATTGTTGTGAGTAGCGGTCTAAGGGTTAATGAATAAATAAAATTTGTCAATTTTAATATGCCAGCTATGCGATTGCAAGTGGGGCATGATGATTGCCGTTCCATCCGTCAGTCCATACGCCTTTAATTGTGTCGAAAAGGGTGTAAAACTTCCTCCATCGTGCCATCACTTAAATATTAATGGATGGATTACTTTAATATTTGCACATTTGATACATGTGGACATATGCGACACACTCACACAACCAGTAACATGACCTTGACCTTTTTGACATTCACAAGGTCGCTGAAATGCCTACGGTAGCCATTTTTCAGTTAAGTATGCCAAGGGAGGATATAAATGTTTTACAAACGTAACGTCTAGTTTTGTATTTACAGGCAACTACATGTATCCCAAAAATGAAACAAAGAAAAGAAACAAATAAGAAAAAGTTCTGGCCTAAATACAAACATTTTTTCTCGCATTCCATCCATATCAGGCTTTAAATAATACAATATACTTTAAACTTACATGCATGTCTTTTAAAATTAACATTTGACAAGTTCAAATTACAGTTTTATAGGATGCTAGCTGTATTTGGCACACGAGCTGAGAAAATGGGCCATAGGATATTATTGGTGGTTAGTGTAGATCCTGATCGCCATTTGTACATTTTAACACATACAATGCTGAATTAAATTTTGTCGTTTGCAGTTTATTTTTCTCCATATTTCCAATCAAAACTAGATTGGTCAGTAAGCGAGGCTTACGGAATACCCCCCGCGTGGGCCCAGGTACACCTGAAATATGTAAAAATTTCCAAGTGTGTGGGCTTGTGACCTTGACTCTGGGCTTAGCGGGAACGGCATGAACGTGAATTTGTCACAGGGAGTAGAGGTCCATTGGCGCAATGCGTGTGTGAAATGTGAAGCAGATCCGAGCAAGGAAACAGAAGTTATAACCAATTTCTCTGATGTTAACTTTTGTAAAGAGACTAAGTATGTGACCTTGACCTGGAGATCAACGGGAATTTGTCACTGCATGATAGTAGAGCCTTACAGGAATGCATGCATGAAATATTAAGAATTTTCGATGAAATAAATAGAAGTTATAACATATTTCTCTGATGTTAAGTTTTGTAAAGGGACTAAGTATGTGACCTTCACCTTGGGATCAGCGGGGGTTGGACGGTTGTAGATTTGTCACAGCATGATAGTACAACCTTAGAGGAATGCACGAGTGAAATATTAAGAATTTTCAATGAAGGAAATAGAAGTTATAACTTATTTCTCTGATGTTAAGTTTTGTAAAGAGACCAAGTATTTGACCTTGACCTTGGGATCAGCGGGGGTTGGACGGTCGTGGATTTGGCACAGCATGGTAGTAGAGCCTTACAGGAAAGCATGTGTGAAATATTAAGCATTTTAGATAAAGGAAATAGAAGTTATAACAATATTTCTCCGATGTTAAGTTTACGGACGCACGGACGCACGGACGGACGGACAACCTGACTCCAGTATACCCCCCCACAACTCGTTGCAGGGGGTATAATCATGGTTTGAGAACATAGGAAATGATTCTAAAGTGTTGTCACATCATGTTTTTAACTGTAAAACATCAGCAGACGACGACGACAATTTACGTTTAACACATTCTAAGGGTTAAATACTTACACAATACAAACAATAATATATGTCATTGTTATGATAAACTATAATGTCCAATTGGTCACAGACTGTTGACCATCACCATGTGACTGGTTTAGACTGTGATTAGACTGAGCGTATGTTACGTAGTATTAACCCTTACACTGCTGAATTAAATTTTGTCGCCTGCTGTTTATTTTTTGTTTTCGATTTTTCTCATCAAAAACATGCTTTGACAGCATTTTAGAATCATTTCCGATGGAAATGATTCTAAACTGCTGTCAAACCATGTTTTGATTGAGAAAGAAGGCAAAATATAAAGCAACAGCAAACGACAATTTTCGTGCTCCGCAGTCTATTTAGGGTTAAGTCCCTTTTCCTGACCGGGAGCCATATGAAAATTTACAGTACATATGTATACATGGGCGAAAGGAAATTCACCAACCTATTAGCTTTACTCAATAGCGGTATAGCTAGCTAGGGTTTGTTTGTTTGTTTGTTTGTTTGTTTGTTGGGGATTAACGGCCTATCAACAGCTAAGGTCATTTAAGGTCCTCTTTCCACTGCTTGTATACTGAAAATGATGTAATTATTATTTAAATAAAATATGTTTATACAAATGGGTTTAGTACTAAATCCCATATATTACCTGTAATATACATGTTCAAGTACATGTATAAATGGGAGGAAAATACCAAAATCAGAACTTAATATTTACAATAAACTAGATGGCCGCGGCCTGCATGTCGCGCCTTGTGGCGAGGCATGGACATTAAAAAAAAAGATATAGTATAACGAAAAACTTTTACCAAAAAACTTAACCAAAAACTGTAACCGGACACACGTACGTACGTACGTACGCCAAAGTGCCGACTATCGCGCTTTCCGCAAGCGGGCGCGAAAAAAACTTTAACCAAAAACTTCAAAGTAATTTGACCTTGACATTGGGCACAGGGGCCGCACGGGAGGGGGGTAGAATGAAAAAATAGATGATGATAAACACCCATGTGAAGTTTCAAGGTAATGGCAAAGCAGTTGCAGAGATGTAGTATAACGAAAAACCTTAACCAAAAACATTAACCAAAAAACTTAACCAAAAACTTTAACCAAAAAACTTAACCAAACAACTTAACCAAAAACTTTAACCGGACACACGTACGTACGTACGTACGTACGTACGCCAAAGTGCCGACTATATCGCGCTTTCCGCAAGCGGGCGCGACAAAAAACTATATATTCAGCCCTGAAATCAGAATAATCATGATCTGATGCCAGGTCCTCACTACACCAGAATCATATGGCCCCCTCCCAAAAGCAGTAGGATCAGTAATAATCTTACTACTTTTATAATGGGCAATAACCCAATTCAAAACCCAGGTAACAAAAGAGCCAAAGATAAAAACGTACCTGAGGGCCAAACCAGGCAAACCGTGATTCCTATAAGGAGGAACCCCTACCGTTAATTTACGCCGTCGCATTCGCCCGACCAACCACCCACAGCAGTATAGGGTACATGCACATGTACATAGTCTATTACATAAAATGTGTTTTTGGATGTGTATTAACCCTTAGACCGCCACACACAACAATTGTCGTCTGCTGTTGCATTTATATCTTGCCTTATTTCTCAATGAAAACATGGTTTGACAGCACTTCAGAATCATTTCCAATGGAAATTGGAAAGCATGTTAAAGCATGTTTTTGATGACAAAAATGGAAAATAGAAAGTAAACAGCAGACGACAAAAAATTAAGATAGCGGTGTAAGGGTTAATAGTGTGAATTAATTATTATATGAATGAATGGCCTTTTTGTGGAATTTATCGGGGTATAAACTTTGAAAAGCCACTTTCGCAATTGGCAATAAAAATAAACAATTGGCGATAAAAAATTACAATTTTCGAAAAAAATAATAAATTTTATCGCCAATTCTTTATTTTTATCCTATTGGTTATTATAGGAATGAACGGCCTTTTTGTGGAATTTATCGGGGTATAAACTTGGAAAAGTCGCGGGAATACTGGACGAAGGCCGGGAAGGCCTCGTCCAGTATTCCCGCGACTTTTCCAAGTGGGCCCAGGTACCCCTAAATATGTAAAATAATTTCCAAGTGTATGGGCTTGTGACCTTGACTGAGCTTAGCAGGGGCGGCACGAACGTGAATTTGTCACAGGGTGGTAGAGGTCCATTGGAGCAATGCGTGTGTGAAATGTGAAGCAGATCCGAGCAAGGAAATAGAAATTATAACCGATTTCTCTGATGTTAAGTTTTGTAAAAGAGACCAAGCATGTGACCTTGACCTCGATATCAGCGGGGATTTGTCACAGCATGATAGTAGAGCCTTAGAGGAATGCATGCATGAAATATCAAGAATTTTCGATGAAAGAAATAGAAGTTATAACATATTTCTCTGATGTTAAGTTTTGTAAAGAGACTTAAGTATGTGACCTTGACCTTGGGATCAGCGAGGGTTGGACGATCGTAGATATGTCACAGCATGAATGATAGTACAACCTTAGAGGAATGCACAAGTGAAATATTAAGAATTTTCAAAGAAGGAAATAGCAGTTATAACTTATTTCTCTGATGTTAAGTTTTGTAAAGAGACTAAGTATTTGACCTTGACTTTGGGATCAGCGGGGGTTGGACGGTCGTGGATTTGGCACAGCATGGTAGTAGAGCCTTACAGGAATGCATGTGTGACATATTAAGCATTTTAGATGAAGGAAATAGAAGTTATAACAATATTTCTCTGATGTTAAGTTTAGTGACGGACGGACGCACAGACACACAGACGGACGGACAATCTTACTCCAGTATACCCCCCACAACTCGTTGCGGAAGGGGGTATAAAAAGGGTGTGTTTTTCTCGCTCTCAAAACAAAGTGCAGATCCTGATGAGACGGCTCGTCACGAGCCGGCTCATCGGGATCTACATATTTTGCCAATACCACAAAACAGGCCTGTGGTGTTGTTAGAAAGGGTTAAACGATGGCGTAGATGCCTTTGACACGTTTAGCACGTACATATGGCCATAAAGTTGTATGTTTATGTCAATATACTGCCCAAGCACATGTATATCTTACAACGTAAAGGTTTATCAGTTGGTTAGAATCAAATTTATTAGAAAACCTGTTTGAAATGGCTGAATATTGTTTGCTAACATGCTGTCTGGGTCAACAGACAGACTTGTGGGTGGTAAATTCAAGGGAAATATGGGCTTACACTACACGGATTACTACGGAGCCATATATCGTGGGAACAAATTGTTAATTCGAGGGAACAAATTGTTAAATTAACCCTTTCACCCCTAAGTAACTGAATGGGCTGCGATATGTTAATTTTACAATCAATCCAATCATCACAAAATGATTTTCAGACTATTCCATTTATAACTAGTAGATTGGTCAGTAAGCGAGGCTTACGGAATACCCACTCCCCCCCCCCCCCCCCCCCCCCCCCCCCCCCCCCCCCCCGCGTGGGCCCAGGTACCCCTAAATAATATGTAAAATTTTCCAAGTGTGTGGGCTTGTGACCTTGGCTCTGGGCTTAGTGGGGGCAGCACAAACGTGACTGTGAAGCAGATCCGAGCAAGGAAATAGAAGTTATAACCGATTTCTCTGATGTTAAGTTTTGTAAAGAGACAAAGTATGTGATCTTGACCTTGGGATCAGAGGTGATATGTCACAGCATGATAGTAGAGCCTTAGAGGAATGCATGCATGAAATATTAAGAATTTTAGATGAAGTTATAATATATTTCTCTGATGTTAAGCTTTGTAAAGAGACCATGTATTTGACCTTGACCTTGGGATCAGCGGGGGTTGGACGGTCGTGGATTTGGCACAGCATGGTAGTAGAGCCTTACAGGAATGCATGTGTGAAATATTAAGCATTTTAGATGAAGGAAATAGAAGTTATAACAATATTTCGCTGATGTTAAGTTTTGTAAAGAGACTAAGTATTTGACATTGACCATGGGATCAGCGGGGGTTGGAGGTCGTGATTTGGCACAGGAGGTAGTAAGAGCCTTCAGGAATGCATGTGTGAAATATTAAGCATTTTAGATGAAGGAAATAGAAGTTATAACAATATTTCTCTGATGTTAAGTTTTGTAAAGAGAATAAGTATTTGACCTTGACCATGGGATCAGCGGGGGTTGGACGGTCGTGGATTTGGCACAGTATGGTAGTAGAGCCTTACAGGAATGCATGTGTGAAATATTAAGCATTTTAGATGAAGGAAATAGAAGTTCTAACAATATTTCTCTGATGTTAAGTTTACGGACGCACGGACGGACAACCTGACTCCAGTATACCCCCCCCCCCCACAACTCGTTGCGGGGGGTATAAAAAGGGGGTATTTGTTGTTCTCAAAAATATGAAAAATACATTACAAACAGTGCAGATCCTGATGAGACGGCTCGTTACAAGCCGGCTCATCTGGATCTGCACTGTTTGCATAAACCGATATAGCGGGCTTTCGGGTTCAAAGGGTTAAGGGAACTAATTGTTATTTCGTAGGAACGAATTAATAAAAAAAAAATCAGTCCCAGAATGGGGGCAGTAAAACTACAAAACACGTATGGGCCATTTGCAAGATACGTGTATGACTATCATGGAAACAGGAAAGGCATACGTTTAATTCACTTCATTACTAAACACTGCACGATGGGTAATGTACGTTTAGCCTCGATGACAAAACGTGACTTCTTCACTAGTTGCAGCCATTAATTACCTGGAAGCAGACAGCCAGAGCGTGACATTACGTCAATAACTTTGACGTCATTCGACAAGCTTGAAATTAAAATGGCTTAATCCAGAACGTGCGGAATTGCCCCCCCACCCCCCCCCCCCCCCCCCCCCCCCCCCCCCCCCCCCCCCCCCCCCCCCCCCCCCCCGTTCTAGAAAGAATTAAACCCCCGTTCCGGGATTTGGCCCCCAATCTGGGATTGACCCCCGACCCAAGTCTTACATACATGTATACATGTATCTAGGGGTGAAAGGGTTAAAATAAATAAAAAAATATTGGCGACTATGCAGCTCCTGATCGGAGAGCTCGCTATCTATCGTCTGACACGGTTCATCAGGATGGTCGACTCAAACATTAGAATTAAGGAAGCAGAGCTCCAGATAAGCTGATTATTTAAGTAAATACCCAATTAAAATTGCCAAAAACCCAATTGAAATCAGAAGTAGTGAGTATCAAAAAGCAATGAAATATTTGTGGTATCTTTATCATGCTACAGAAAACAATAAACAGACCACAAATATAGCATATTTTCTTATTTTTCCATGAAAACACATCTTGGTATTTCATTAGAATTGTCTCCAAGGAGACAATTGTAATGAAATACCAAGATTTGTTTTCATTTAGAAGCAAATTATTCAATGAGTGCGGTCTGCTGATGTGTAAACAGTTGTGTGATTCTATTTTACACAATTAACATTTTGAAATACCCAATTGCTACAGAAATGATGGAGTGACAATACTCAATTACTGATTACTTATCTGGAGCTCTGTGGAAGGTAGAAAATATTGAAATTTTTAATTTTCGAATAACATCGAAATTGATAATAGTGAATTTGTCAGAACAGAGTGATTTATTCAATCTTGAAACACTACCATTAAACTACATGCCTGTAGCCTGGGGGGTCGGAGCGGTCGGATGACCCCCTCCCCCACCCAGCCTCGAGGTCCACTTTATTAGCCTCGAGGTCCACTTTTTAGACCCCCCTAGATACCTCAGGCCCCTTGGGCCTTCGAAACGACCCCCCCTTCAAACAAGTCTGGCTACGGGCCTGAACTATATTTACATTTTCCATTATCGACTCGCATATTTATTTTGTTCTTGACACTAGATTATGCATGAGATGTCACATGCCGACCAATTACATCAAAAGACTGCATAAAAACGTGTATTATTTTCTACAAATTAATTATCAAGTGTATACCCTTAGAATGGGAACCAAAAGTACTTTGTTTTATAATTTGTTTTCTTTCTCAATCAAAACATGGTTTGACAGAAATTTTGAATCATGTTTTTCACGAATAAAAATGGAAAATAGAAAATAACCAGCTGGTGACAAAATCTAAATCAGCACCGCAAGTGTTAAAGCGGCTGTGTCTCAGATGGTACTTCTGAAGATGAATTTCACAAAAACCCAGCGGAATCCCTGAAAAACAGTTGAGATATGTCAATTGATGTTGCATGAATACATTCGCTCTTGTTACTGGTCATAAACATGCGTTTGTCGGTTAATTATCACATTTGAATGTCCGATTCTGATATCGTAAACATCAACTCAAGGAAATTTCATGCTAATTTGAACCACAGGTGGAAGACTCGGACCTATGACACCAAAATAATGCCTATTAAAAAATCCCATTACCCCACCCACTTGGTCTCGTACATTACCATCTTCTATTTATAGAAGGTGGGTATGAATATGGCAATTATAGAAAGAGCCCTCTCTTTTCCGATTCGCACAAACACAATAAACATCGATTAAATGTATGAAATAATGTCTCTGGCAATCGATAAAGGTATTAGGTGTGTGAATATACTCACTTCAAATCGCTGTTTCAAGTATTTATTGAGTTATTCGCGTTTTGATTACCCCATCCAAAGCGAAGGTTGCGCGTACGAAAGAATCTCACACAGAATCGGAGGCCGTCCGGCGTGGATTATCGGTCATATTTGGCCGATAGCTGATCGCCAGCTCAAACTAAAGTGGTGCACCATGACCATATACATTAGAAACTCCAACCATACAAAGTTCGTCCAATTGTGATCGTTCACCGATCTAAAAAACACTTTTTTGTCTAATTTCGTTCATTATCTGGAACTGGGTCAATGCAACCGGAACCATAATACAACCGGAAGCGTCTATGTAAAGAACATCTCTGATTGGCTAAATCTAAACTGTATGACGTCATTCAACCTATTTCGGGATTGCGGAAGACATAATCTGATAGTACGCGAATCATGAATGAAAGTAGAAAAAAGGTGTTTTTTAGATCGGTGAACTATCACAATTGGACGAACTTTGTATGGTTGGAGTTGCTAATGTATATGGTCATGGTGCACCACTTTAGTTTGAGCTGGCGATCAGTTATTGGTCAAATATGACCGATAATCCACGCCGGACGGCCTCCGATTCTGTGTGAGATTCTTTCGTACACGCAACTTTCGCTTTGGATGGGGTAATGAAAACGCGAATAACTCAATAAATACTTGAAAAAGCGATTTGAAGTGATACCTTTATCGATTGCCAGAGACATTATTTCATACATTTAATCGATGTTTATTGTGTTTGTGCGAATCGGAAAATAGAGGGCTCTTTCTATAATTGCCATATTCATACCCACCTTCTATAAATAGAAGATGGTAATGTACGAGACCAAGTGGGTGGGGTAATGGGATTTTTTTTAATAGGCATATTTTTGGTGTCATAGGTCCGAGTCTTCCACCTGTGATTTGAACGTGTTTGTAGGCCTATTGAGGCATAAAGACAAAATATGAAAACAGCAGACGACAATTTTCGTTTCCGACATTCTAAGTGTTAATGCTGTTAAACATGTTTTTATTGAGAAAGGCAAAATATGAAAGTACAGCAGACGACAATTTTCGTGTCCCACATTTTAACCATCACTAAGCGGGAGACGAAGATAGTCGTCTGCTGTTTTTAATTTTTGCTGCAATTCTTAACAAAAAACCTGTTTTGGCAGCACATGAGAATCGTCTCCATTGGAGACGATTCTCATGCGCAGTCAAAACAGGTTTTTATCGAGAAATATTGAAAATAAAACATTTCCGGCATACCCAGTTCAGTTCAGCGATGTCTGTCATGTGTAGCGAAATGAGCAAACCCTATCTCTATGGTGAGACTTGCAGGGGACCAAGTATTACCTGTCTCGCCCAGCTACAGAATATCCCAGACGTCTGATACATATACAATTAATGATATGCGACTCATCGCGACAAAGGGGACATATCAGGTTTTGGATCTTTGATCATTTGCAACATAAATACCAATTCCTTGACAATTTCCCTCACAATTCATGGGCGCCGCCATTATACAAAACCAACAAATAAACGTATAATTCCTCATCGTGATTTTGTACATAACAATCGGGGATCATTTTACAGGGCTAAAGTATCTCCCTAAATTGTCTTGACTTCGCCCTATTTTGAGTTGAGGGACAAGATTTTCACTATATAAAACAGAAATTAAACAAGAGGGCCATGATGGCCCTAATTCGCTTACCTGACTCCATGAACACCAGAGGAGAACGTGACATTGAGTTCATGTGTTTTAAAAAAAATTGTGCTATTTTTAGATGGCGGTCATCGTGGATTAAGCGATAACTCTCATTTTACCAAATCTGAAAATCTTAACTTACTATGAAGTTTGGCCAGCATCGGCCATGTGGTTCCTGAGAAAAAGACGTTCAAAATCTTGAATAAATGGACCTTTTGGCGGCCATCATGGATGACATAATCATCCGATTCCGACAAATATTACACCAGAGCAATCGCCTCATCGATACCATCAATTTGATATATGACATGAGCATATTCGGTCAAAAATAAAATTTGACCCAAATTTGACCCCACGGGCCACGCACATTCTTGATCCCGGGGTCACCATTTTAACAACTTTGAAAGCATTGTACATCGATCAATCCTACCAAGTTTCGTCGAAATCCGGCTGGCGGTTAAAAATATTTTTTAAGAATGTGTACTATTTTTAAAAGGCGGCCATCTTGGATTACGTAATGACGTAATTTTAACAATTTTGAAATCCCCCTACCTAAGGACCATGACCATGAAGTTTGGTGACTATAGGCCCAATGGTTACCGAGGAGAAGACGTTTGAAAATGTTCACGGATGGACGCTGAACGCTGAACGGATGGACACATTGCGGTAACATTAGCTCACATGAGCTAAAAATGGTATATTTTCTCTAATTTTCAGTCAAAACTTCTCCCTATTTTGAAGGGCTAGCTTGAACCCTGATTTCTATTTTCTTTTTTGTCGTCTGCTGTTTATTTTCTATTTTCCATTTTTATCATAAAAAACATGCTTTGACAGCACATTAGAATAATTTACAACATGCTTTGACAGCACTTCAGAATCATTTCCAATGGAAATTATTCTGGAAGAGAATGATTCTGAAGTGCTGTCAAATCATGTTGTAAATTATTCTAAAGTGTTGTCAAAGCATGTTTTGATGATAAAAATGGAAAATAGAAAAGCTGGAGTGCTGTCAAACCATGTTTTTTATTGAGAAATAAGGCAAGATATAAAAGCAACAGCAGACGACAATTGTTGTGTGTAGCTGTTATTTTTTTTTCTCCATTTTTATCATCAAAAACATGCTTTGACAGTACTTTTGAATAATTTCCAGCAAGATATAAAAGCAACAGCAGATGACAATTGTTGTGTGTGTAGCGGTCTAAGGGTTGGTCTAAGGGTTAAACCGTATGACCAACACATGTACATGTAAGTCACTGGGAAATACAGGAAGTGTCAGATTGTGGGCAATACATGTATGTACAGTCAAACCTGTGTATAAAGGCCAGCCATGGGAAGTGAAAAATCTGGCCTTTGTTCACAGGTGGTCTTTGTTCAAAGGGTCATTTATATAGTAATTGTGCCATTGGTACAACACAGTTGTGGTCTTTACAGCTAGGTGATTGCTATTCAGAGGTGGTCTTTAGCACAGGTTCGACTGTACATGCAAGTAGCATTCTTAGAATTGTCCGATTTAGCAACCGACTTATCACAGGTTTTTTGAAACCATATGTTCTGTTGACATTTAAACATGGACATGTGTGGGGTAACATACAATGCCAATTATGCAGTTAAGTTCATACAATTGAATGAATACATTCCAATAAATAATCATGGAAACATAGTAGATTGATCAATACAATATAGTGATTGGTGTTTAAACCTCGACATGCTGAGGCTACACAATCTTTAATCAACCATTTCAAATAGTATAGCAGTCTCCGCAAAACTCGTCGGGCTGACGAACATGTCCGGTAAAATTGCCAGTAAACCGGAAGTGGCGGACCGAAGTTTTACTTTTCTATTCCAAGCTTCAAATCACGTCTTCCTTTGGTACATGTACATGTACATGTATGCCCATTTCTGGTTTTATAACGCTAGCTAGCCTTACCTACATGTACATGACTGATATCATTAAAAGCTCTTAAATATCACACAAAATCAATTTCATTTTTTTCAATGTTTTTTCGGTGTGGTAAATTTTTGACCAGTCGAATAAAATTTCAAGTTTACCAGACTGATATAGATCCGGATGAGACGGCCCCTGTATAATTGGGACAGAGACCCCGGGCACATGTAGCTTAACCCATCATAGGCCGAATACAATTAACCCATTCCTTTACGGATATTAAATTGATTAAATATTTCATTTTTGTTATTTCTCAAATGAAAGTATACGTTGTGACCACTCATTTGAACTGTCTCAACGAGACGGTTCAAATGGTGGTCGCGACATACTTCTGAGCGCATAGAAGGAAAACATTTGGAGATTTTTATGCACCCCAAAACTTTTTGGAGTACAGGACATGTACATATAGTCGGCTTGACTTGCAACTTCATATTCTTATTTGTCATCATCCATATTTATTTTCAATAGCCCACACATGAGGCACCTGCGCTTAGAAATGTGTGTTGCTGTTTTTGAGAGGTACATGCTCCATCAGTGGTCCTGGGGCCCGTTTCACGAAACTTCTTACAACTAAAATATTCGTAAGTGCAAATTTAAGATCGTCTGTAAATTACAATTTATGGATTTACATTTATTGAGCAAAGGCTGCATATGCAGCCTATGCTCAATAAATGTAAATCCAATAATTGTTTACAAGAAAATAGTGTTAATGTGAAATTTGTAGACTATCATAATTTTGCACTTACGAACATTTTAGTCGTACGAAGTTTAGTGAAACGGCCCCCTGGATATTTGTTTCCCATTTTCTCCATTTGTTCTGTTCGGAAGTGTATGGGTATATGTTGTGACCATGACCACTCCTTTGAACCGTCTCGGTGAAACGGTTCAAAAGAGTGGTAACCACATATACATCTGTGCATACTTTAAGAGTTCTTTTTATATATTTCATATGAAAAAGTGTTTTTTTTTACATCACAAACCACAAGTATACAGGATGTACATTGTAACATTATATATAATGACCCTCCAACATACCCAAGTTGGTCTCAACAATTTGATGAAACTGACCTCGGGTCACAGTAAGTTACCCGAACATTAACAATTAGCATGATTAAGTGATATACATGTACACGTAGTGTTCAAAGGCCAGGCCAGTTCAGTACAATACAAGCTGAGGTACAATGTAGGCATGAGTCGCAACCTTACAATATACATGCATATGATTTTGTTCAAGTGTATCGGTCCTAATACACATGGATTGGATTACACGTTATTTCTGATGATCTGAAAGGAAAGTACATATATTGCCCCCAACCCTCCATATCCTTTCTTTCTTTAGCTTATATTTTACGACGGCACTGGCTCTAGGACCGTGCATGCCGTCTCCCAAGAATGGGAGAAAGAAGAGAGGTAGAGATTTTTTGAGAGAAGCCGGTAATTGGTATTTACAGAGCAACTACGAATTATCGGTACCCATTTACAGCTGGGTGAACTGGAGTATTGTGGATAAAGTGTCTTGCTCAAGGACACAACGCACGCCACTAGTCAGGCTCGAACCCACGACCCTTGGATCAGTAGTCCGACACACTAACCATTACGCCACGGCGCTCCACCCTCCACATCCAATGCCCCTCCCCCAATTTATACTATCTTCCAGAGCAGTACTGGTACTACATGCAGGGCTCCAGATAAGAAATTAATATTTGAGTATATTCACTCCATCATTTCTGAAGCAATTGGGTATTTAAAAAAAATGCAATTGGGTAAAATAAAATCACACTACTGTACACATCAACAGACACTGACAGCAATGATAGAATTAGTTTGTTTCGAAGTGAAAACATATCTTGGCATTTCATTAGAATTGTCTCCTTGGAGACAATTCTAATGAAATACCAAGATGTGTTTTCATGGAAAATAAGAAAAATATGCTATATTTGTAGTCTGTTTATTGTTTTCTGCAGCATGATAAAGGTACCACAAAATTGTTATTGCTGTTTGATACTCACTACTTCTGATTTCTATTGTTGTTGTTTTTTTGGCAGTTTTAATTGGGTATTTATGCAAATACGCAGCTTATCTGGAGCTCTGTACATGTAAATATATTCAGACAAATGCTAATTATGATCGTGCCACTGTAATGCTTTCATGGAAAACGTAAAACCCACGATAGTGGTCGACACTAACAGGTGTACAGTTTCGAGACCACCCAATTGTAACCCTTTCAACAGCCCTATATAGCAGTGTTTGCAAACAGTGTATATCCAGATGAGTCGGCTCGTAACTAGCCGTCTCATCAGGATCAGCACTTTTTGCAAGTAATTTTCATAGTTATATAGTAGAAAACAAGTTGTCAGAAGACAACAAAGCTCGCCTGTTGGCAGCCTTCACTCAAACTTGACACAGTTGTATAAAAAACATGAATATTATATAACTTGACCTTGGTACGTTAAGGGGTGTGCGGTGGACCTTGACATTGAGGTCAGTGGTGGAAGGTGGGTAGTGCATTTGCTACAGCATGATATAGCATATTAAGATGAATGCATGTATGAAATATCAATGCGCTCCCTGAAAACAGAAGTAAAACGAAATTTAACCCATGGATTTGCTGTAGCACAATAGAGGATCATCAGATGAATGCATGTATGAAATATCAAAGCGTTCCCTGTAAAGAAGCAGAAGTTACACAACATTTACCCCAACGTTAAGTTTATGAACATGCTAAGTTTGTGACCTTGACCTTTGGGTAAGGGTTGGTGGTGGGTTGTGGATTTGCTACAGCATGATAGAGGGTCATCTGAGGAATGCATGTATGAAATATCAAGGCGTTCCATGAAAGGAAACAGATGTTATAAGACATTTACCCCAACGTTAAGTTTATGAATGTGCTAAGTTTGTGACCTTGACCTTGGGGTAAGGGTTGGGTCATGGATTTGCTACAGCATGATAGAGGGTCATCTGAGGAATGCATGTATGAAATAACAAGGTATTCCATGAAAGGAAACAGAAGTTATAAGACATTTACCCCAACGTTAAGTTTGTGGACGCCGACGACGCCGGGGGTATGCCATAAGCTCTTCTGCACTTCGTGCTGGCGAGCTAAAAAAAACACACCCTTCTTCTAAATGGACTAGTCTGAAAATCATCCTTGAAATAACATATCAAAGTTCATTCCAGTTATTCATGGTTGAATGAGTTAAGAATGCCCATCTCATTTTCCAAGCTTCAGACACCCTCGAATGCCAGGAAAAGCCTAGTATCCTTGCATATCGGGTGTCCTGTGGACCACCTGCTCAACAAGTCAGTGTCAACCCCTGCCTGAAGGTCAACGTCACCCTAATGACACTGGGTGGATAGCCATCAATGTGAGGAAGCTAACGATGAAACCTGGTAAAGATCCGACTAACATATCAGGAGATAGTCAACATTTGGACCACTACATGCACATGTCTCGATTTCCACTAACGTGGGTGAGACAAAAATGTTCAAAATGCCAGTTAACTACGGAAGCCCATTAGGGCCACTTCACTTTTTTTTATCTTTTCTTGAATTTTCAAGATGTTTTCTTGAATTTTCGAGATCTTTTCTTGAATTTTCAAGATGTTTTCTTGAATTTTCAAATTTTCAAGTTCTTTTCTTGAATTTTCAAGATCTTTTCTTGAAAAGATCTTGAAAATTCAAGAAAAGATCTTGAATAAATGGAAATTAAAACAAGAGTGCCGCAAGTCACAAAATACGCCCGTCGAATATGGGCCAGACAGCGAAGATGCAGAAATGTGAAGCTGTCACCAAGGCAAGAAACATTAATGAGAATTTGAAAGCCTATAGCATTATTTCTTCATCTCGTGCTAAACATGTATACTAATTTAGGCAGAGATAGAAAAGTAGAGTGTAAAGTAGAAATGATAGGGAGTTGGATACAATAATGTAGAAAAAATGGCTAAGTTAAAAAGGTAATATTTTTGTTAAAAAATAGTTTTCGGCATAAAAACACCAAGGTGCACATCTTCAATATGTGTAGAAGACGTGTGTATAGTTTCAGATCGATCGACTGAACGGTTTCGGAGGAGTTGTGTACACAAACTATGCACTTTTTCTTCAGCCGCCCGCATGGCTGCGGTAAAACATAATACGTACCGTTTTTTAAAAACGGTCGTATAAAAAAGTGAAGTGGCCCTAATGGGCTTCCGTAGTTAACCAAGGAATGACAGATGTGTTACATTTTCATGTACAGTAGAAGGAAGTCGACAATTACAGTACATTAGTCTCAGCGAGACGGTTCAACTGTGTGGTCACAATACATGTATCAGTAGCCTATTTCACCAACATTGCAAAGTATACTTATCTAGCAAAGCATACTTTGAGGGAGAAATTTTCAATTTAACCCTTTCCCTGATAGAAACGACTTTTCACACCTCTGCAGAAGATGTCTTTTGAAAACATTGTGGGAAAATGAGAAACTGCTTGTAACAAGCAATTTCTCCTTTTCCCACAATGTTTTCTACTCTATCAGATAATTTAACCATCATTTGACCCAGCATTTGATTCTTTTATTCAGATGTTTTGGATTTGGAAGAGTTGAAATATCGCAAAAAATAAATGATTACAAAGTATACTTTGTAATTTTGACGAAATCAGCTACTGAGCTCCAGTTAAGGTGGGTAATTTGGAGGTAAATTTCTTATTTCTCCATCAAAAATGGCAAGTTGGGAGTGCTTTAGAATTGTCTCAATGAGACGATTCTAAAGGACTCCCAACTTGCCATTTTTGATGAAGAAATAACAAAATTTCACCCCAAGTTGGTCAAATTACACACCTTAACTGGAGCTCTGATGTATATCATTTAATAAATTGAGAAATAAAGAAAATAATCAGATTTTGTAAAAAAAATAAAAAAATATTGAACCTTAGACTATTATCTACACAAGTTAATTCAACTGTCTAACAAGTTAATTCAACTGAGGCCTGCTTCACTAAACCCTGCATGACTATGAAGTCCATTACTGCCAAAAGTTAACCCTTTCACCCCCAAGTAACTGGAATGGACTGGGATAAGTTAATTTTGCAACCAATCCAACCGTCACAAAATGATTATCAGGCTAGCTCATTTATGAAAAGGGGGTGTTTTTGTTCTCAAAAATATGAAAATTACTTGCAAAAAGTGTAGATCCTGATGAGACGGCTCGTCACGAGCCGGCTCATCTGGATCTACACTTTTTGCCAATGTCACTATACAGGCCTGTGGTGTTGAAAGGGTTAACTAGACATGTTTGTAAAACATGAATATGCCCCCAATGGCATACTGGAGTCTAACTAGAGATTGTGTGTAAAAACAAAAACTTTAAATGTCTTACCAACTGTTTGACGTAAGAAAATGGCTAAGTGTTTCAGCACCATTTTGAAGGTCACAAAGGTTATGGTCATGCCATTGGTGGTGTGATTGTGTCACACATGTTCAGATGAATGAACTGTCCAAATATTAAAGCAATCCTTCAAGTAATATTGAAGATATTACATGATGGAGAAACTTTTACAAACTTTTTGACGTAACTAAACGGCTACGTGTTTCGGCGACATTTCGAAGGTGGCAAAGGTCACGGTCGTGTTTACGATGGCGCGAGTGTGTGACAAATTTTCAGGTGATTCAAGTGTCCAAGTATTGAAGCAATCCTTCGTGTAATATTGACGATATTACATGTTAGAGAAACTCTTACAAATGTTTTGATGTAAATGTACACGGACGGATGGACGGACATATGGAACCTCAAGAGCAACGCAATATGCTACCCTTGCAATCACATTATCACACAGGGCACATAAATATACAGTAACATTTCCAATGACAGGCAATGTTGGCAACTATTTCTGGGATGTGATAAATTTATAAAAATTTTGTACAAAATAGTTTATCATATGTGAATGTGACATATGGGTTTTGCGATTAGTGTATATCCAGATCAGCCTGTGTTGTGTAAACAACACACAGCTTACACTCGTCTGACTTGATTAAAACATGCCATAGGCACCATGTTCTGCCATTCATTATACATCATTGAAAGGAGTCCCGTCCACACCCTGAAATAGTACATGTACAGTGCAACCTCTCTACAACAGCCACCCATGGGAAGAGGCAAAATTGGCTGTTATAGAGAGGTGGCTGTTGTAGGGAGGTTAATGCTGAATACAATTTTATCGTCTGATGTTTATTTATTTTCTTCAATAATTCTCAATAAAAACATGTTTTGACAGCATTTTAGAATCATTTCCAATGGAAATGATTCTAAAATGCTGTCAAAACATGTTTTTATTGAGAAAGAATGCAAAATCAACATCAAACGACAATGTTCATGCCTAGCAGTGTAAGGGTTAGATATAGAGGAAACCATCCATTTGGGATATAAAATAGCGGCTGTTACAGAGAGGTGGCTGTTGTAGAGAGGTGGCCGTTCGGGGAGGTTCGACTGTACCTACTACAGCTACTGAGATGCGTATTGTTATCACCAAATTCAATTAAATATTAATCAGCAGGTTGCATGCAAACTGGCAACTATATGCACTTGTACATGTACAAGGACAACGAGGTCTATGTGGAATATGGCAAACTACAAGACAACCCAGAATGAATGTCATAACAAGATTTTACAACCTCCAGGGCTCCAGATAAGGAATTAGTAATTGAGTATTGTCACTCTATCATTTCTGAAGCAATCGGATATTTCAAAATTGTAATTGGGTAAAATAAAATCACACTACTGTTTACACATTAACAGACAGCAATGATTGAATAGTTTGCTTCGACATGAAAACATTTCTAATGAAATACCAAGATGTGTTTTCATGGAAAATAAAAAAACATGCTATATTTGTGGTCTGTTTATAGTTTTCTGTAGCATGATAAAGGTACCACAAATTTGTTATTGCTTTTTGATACTCGCTACTTCTGATTTCAATTGGGTTTTTGGCAATTTTAATTGGGTATTTACTCAAATACGCAGCTTACGCAGCTTATCTGGAGCTCTGGACAACCCAGAATGAATGTCATAACGAGATTTTACAACCTCGTTAATTAACAAACAGTGAAACAATGACACTAAACCGGACCTGAAAGAACTTTCTAGACTAGAAGTTGACAAGGTACAAACCACATGATCATATGAATGATGTCTTATTAAAGCAGGTACTGCTATTTAGCAATGATAACCCCGATATTACGTCATTCATACAGCCGACCAAATTCTGTAAATAAAATACATTGCCATGTACTGATGTATAATAATTCTAGCCTGGCGTTACTGGAAGCCATATAATATACATGTACATGTAAATGCTGTAAGAGCCAGGGCTCCAGATAAGGAATTAGCAATTGAGTATTGTCACTCCATCATTTCTGAAGCAATTGGGCATTTCAAACTTTTAATTGGGTAAAATAAACTCACACAACTGTTTACACATCAGCAGACCGCACTCATTGAATAATTTGCTTCTAAATGAAAACAAATCTTGGTATTTCATTAGAGTTGTCTCCTTGGAGACAATTCTAATGAAATACCAAGATGTGTTTTCATGGAAAAATAAGAAAATATGCTATATTTGTGGTCTGTTTATTGTTTATACATCAACAGACAGCAATTAATGAATAGTTTGCTTCGAAATGAAAACATGTCATGGCAAGATGTGTTTTCATGGAAAATAACAAAAATATGCTATATTTGTGGTCTGTTTATTGTTTCTGCAGCATGATAAAGGTACCACAATTTGTTTTTATTGCTTTTTGTTACTCGCTACTTTCATTTGGGTTTTTGGTAATTTTAATTGTGTATTTAAGCAAATACTCAGCTTATCTGGAGCACTGAAGAGTTACTAATATTTAATTAATGATTTCACTGTGACTGAAGAAATAGGGCCTATGGGATATGTGACCAGTGTAGCTCCAGATCAAATAGCACACTCCTGTAGTGTCCTGGGGCCCGTTTCACGAAACTTCTTACGACTAAAATGTTCGTAAGCGCAAACTTAGAATCGTCTGCAAATTTCAATTTTTGGATTTACCTATGCTCAATAAATGTAAATCCAATAATTATTTACAATAAAACATTGTTAATGTGAAATTTACAGACTATCATAAATTTGCACTTACGAACATTTTAGTCGCAGGAAGTTTAGTGAAACGGCCCCCAGTAGTGTAGCCCGATAGTATGGGATATGTGACCAGTGTAGCTCCAGATCAAATAGCACACTCCAGTAGTGTAGCCCGATAGTATGGGATATGTGACCAGTGTAGCTCCAGATCAAATAGCACACTCCAGTAGTGTAGCCCGATAACGATATACATGTATGATGCTTGTTAGAAGCATGACAGGTGTTCATTGATGTAATGGCGAACAGTGCAGATCCTGAGCAGACTGTGAATGCACAAGTTGATCTGGATCTACACTGGTTAAAAAAACCATAAGCCCCAATTATCCGGTCACAGCCCCAATTAACAAGAGCTGTAGTAGAACAGCATAGCTCAACTACGAGGGTTGTCGATGTACACATAGCTTGACAAAGAAGGTGGCCGCGGCCCGCATAAAAACCTTAACCAAGGTTGACTAAAAACCTTAGCCAAGGGAAATTAACTAAGTAAATCAAGGTTAAATGTAGGTCAATGTCAGAAATAGGTCAGGGGTTATTGATGTACATCACTAGGAGATGAAGTTTTCCAAGTATGGTTGCTGTAGGCCCAGGAGTATTCCATATACAAGCTTGACTAAAAACCTTAACCAAGAGGAAATAACTAAGTAATCCAAGGGTAAAAGTAGGTCAAGGTCAAATATAGGTCAGGGATTATTGATGTACATTACTAGGAGATGAAGTTGTCCAAGTATGGTTGCTGTAGGCCCAGGAATATTCCATATACAAGCTTGACTACAAACCTTAACCAAGGGGAAATAACAAAGTAATTCAAGGTTTAATGTAGGTCAAGGTAAAATATAGGTCAGGGGTTATTCATGTACATCCCTATGAGAAAAAGTTATCCAAGTATGGTGTATGTATGCACAATAGTATTCCATGTACAAGCTTGACTAAAAACCTTAACCAAGGTTGACTAAAAACCTTAACCAAGGGGAATTAAGTAAGTAATTCAAGAGGAAATGTAGGTCAAGGTCAAATATAGATCAGGGGTTATTGATGTACATCCCTATGAGAAAAGGTTGTCCAAGTATGGTGTCTGTATGCACAATAGGATTCCATGTACAAGCTTGACTAAAAAGCGTAACCAAGGTTGATTAAAAACCTTAACCAAGGGGAATTAACGAAGTAATTCAAGAGGAAATGTAGGTCAAGGTCAAATATAGATCAGGGGCTATTGATGTACATCCCTATTAGAAAAGGTTGTCCAAGTATGGTGTCTGTATGCACAATAGTATTCCATGTACAAGCTTGACTAAAAACCGTAACCAAGGTTGACTAAAAACCTTAACCAAAGGGAATTAACTAAGTAATTCAAGGTTAAATGTATGTCAAGGTCAAATATAGGTCAGGGGTTGTTGATGTGCATCACTAGGAGATGAAGTTGTCCAAGTATGGTTGGTGTAGGGCCAGGAGTATTCCATCTACAAGCTTGACTAAAAACCTTAACCAAGGGGAATTAACTAAGTAATTCAAGAGGAAATGTAGGTGAAGGTCAAATATAGATCAGGGGTTATTGATGTACATTCATATGAGAAAAGGTTGTCCAAGTATGGTGTATGTATGCACAATAGTATTGCATGTACAAGCTTGACTAAAAACCTTAACCAAGGTTGACTAAAAATCTTAACCAAGGGGAATTAACTAAGTAATTAAAGGTTAAATGTAGGTCAAGGTCAAATATAGGCCAGGGGTTGTTGATGTACATCACTAGGAGATGAAGTTGTCCAAGTATGGTGGGTGTAGGGCCAGGAGTATTCCATTTACAAGCTTGACTAAAAACCTTAACCGAGGCGTGACGGTGACGCCGACGTGACTTCATAAGCTCTAACTATTCTTTGAATAGTCAAGCTAAAAAGCACAATCATTACAATTTTGAAGTCTTTGCCAATGGTTCTGACATGGGAGTTTGGCTACTATTAAACTTCAAAACCCTAGCGCATGCTGACATGAACATGTATCTGAACACCATTAGGAAGCCACATACCAAATATCAAGTTTCCACCTACATGTATGTGTATTTTACAGTTTACAACTTTTACTTCTTACAAGAAACGTGATGGACGCGTCACCCGTGACAACAACAATATACACATTTCTCTCTCTTGAAAAGTGGTCCATGTCTTAACCCATTACATTTGGAATACACCACTACGGATATGATTTTTTAAAAATATTTTATTTTTGTTATTTCTCAATGAAAGTATATGTTGTGACCACTCATTTGAACCGTCTCAATGAGACGGTTCAAAGGGTGGTTGCGACATACCGGTATAATTCTGCTGAGCGCATAGAAGGAACATATTTAGGATTTTCCGCAAACATAATGGCGTATCCACAGCATGAAATGGATTAAAGTCACTGTGTCAGATGATTACCTGGATTGTTACTGGGATCTGTTGTTTGTTTGTTGGGGTTTAACGGCCTATCAACAGCTAAGGTCATTTAAGGCCGGGTCAATGGGTTTAGTACTAAATCCCATATATTACCTGTACAAGTACATGTTCAAGTACATATACAAATGGGGAAAAAATCCCAAAATCAGAACTGAATATTTACAATAACAAAACTATATATTCAGCCCTGAAATCAGAATAATTCTGATCTGATGCCAGGTCCTCACCACACCAGAGTGAGTGAGTGAGTGAATAGGGTTTAACGTCCGCTTTTCTGACATAGAGGTACAAGCCTCAGGGAGTCTACACGCAGACGGGTCAACGGGGTCGTGTCCCATATACACCTGTCCGAGGGGGGTAAATCCCAACTTCAGAACTCAATATTTACAATCAAAATATATATTCAGTCCTGAAATTAGAACAACCTGATCTGGTGCCAGGCCCTCGCCACACCAGCATCATTTATCCCATCCCCTAAAAGTAATAGGATTAGCGCTAATCTTACTTTTATATATGGGGCATAGCCTGACTCAACTCTCACATACAAGAAAGCCAAAAATGTACATGAGGGCCAAATCCGGCGTAGTGGGTTCCGGAAAGTATGAACCAAATCGTTAAGCCAGTTTAGTCGCCTTTTACGACAAGCAATGGCTACTGCAGCACTATTCTCAGGATCAGTTGATCCCGCCCCGGTGCCTGCACGGGGTGGCACCACACCAGAATCACTTGGCCCCTCCCAAAAGCAGTAGGATCTGTAATGATCTTACTACTTTCATAATGGGAAATAACCCAATTCAACTCCCATGTAACAAAAGAGCCAAAGATAAAAACGTACCTGAGTGAGGGCCAAACCAGGCAAATCGTGATTCCTATAAGGAGGAACCCCTACCATTAATTTACGCCGTCTGGATCTGTTGGGCCTTAATTTAAGCACACATGCTTATATGGTCCCTCTGTTAGTTTGCCGTATCTTCATTACAAACACTAATTTTTAAACTATATATAATGATGTCTCATGCACTGTACATGACCTATATCAACCAATTACACCATTTCAATTGATCAACTTATTTCTCCACATTAACACAGCTTATAATGTTGCTTATCTGGGTGATGACTGACATAGAACAGATCACCTCTGTCCTGGACATGTGCCCGAACATTTTGGTGTACACCAAATCCCAATACACAATGACATGCGATAGTGTCAGCTCAATTTCAAATTTAGCAGATCAAAATATAATAATCACTGGTGTTACACTCCGCTCTGGCGTAAAATGTTTCAAGTCAGAAAATGTACCGGTTTCATGATGAGATGTCACTCAACTCTACTTAGAGCTATCGCATAAACGCATTTTTATCTACTAGCAGGCGCAAGTCCTTGTGCCAGTTACAAGAGGAAATGTGTTTATATGCAGTATCTTCTGCATGTAGCTGAATGGGGATTTGTCTACTAGCGGGCGCAAGTCCTTGTGCCAGTTACTAGAGGAAAATGTGTTTATACAGTATCTTCTGCATGTACCTGAATGGGGATTCTTCAGGAATCCGGCACCTTTTTTTGACGAGAAACATTTTACGCCGATGCCAAGTGCAGCACCAGTGATAATAGAGAATACAACAACTACTCAGGCTGAATGCAGTAATCATGAAAACAGCAAAACAGCCATACAACCAGCGCAATCTTCTTACTAATAATGGCATTTGATCCAAGCACTTATTGCATTTAAGTTGAAAAGTCTCTAAAGACTGTCTGATTTTAATTTCACAGACCCTTCATGCTATTTCCAGCATGAATCGCTTACATGTGTATATTATAACCTGCAACAAGAAAAGGGAACTTGAAGAAATTTAACTTCAAAGGAATTATTAGCTGTTTAGTAAGAGTTAGGAAGCTACATGTACCGTTGAAGTTTGGTAAAGATCTAACAAACATACACAATGTATCAGGATATTACAAATTTGAATGTATGTCCGTGTTTAACTGGATGTGACATATATTTTGATAAAGGTAGGCCCAAATGACACAGGGTGGTTGGCCAACGACAGGAGGAACCTACTGATGAGGTTTGCTAAAGAGCTGATTAAGAGACATGGCAAGATTGGACATATGTCCAAAATAGTTGAAGCGCACACTGTTGCAGACAGAATTGTAACCGCTATGTCTCACTTACCTCCATTTTCAACAAAAACTTGTCCATGCAATAAATCATACACAGTGTTTATATCTTACCTTGATTCTTCACCGACTCCGGGAGCAAAAGGAGACAACAGCGACGCGTTCTGAATCACATTCAAGTCCTTATCCAGGACATCCGTTAACGGAAAACTACTAAAATTGGTGGCTGTCCGAACATCACTGCTACGATCTTTGTTTGATTGGTCGCTAGATCTAGAAGCATCTGGAATAGTTGAAGTTGACTGTGCCTCCGATGTTGCAGCAAGACCCGCTCCGGCTGGAATTATTTCAGATTGTCCGCTTTGCGAAACTTGTGAGTTTGCAATTTGCTGATTACCTAAGTGCACAAATGTCTGGTATGTATCTGAAGCTTGGCCTTGATTCTGCACAAGTTGTGCTATAGATGTTGGTACAGAGGAGCCACCGTCACTAACTATATGGGCTGTAGACTGAATGATTGGCGGAACAACTGACTGTAGAGATAAAGACGAGCCCGGTATAGATTCACCCGTCTGTCCAGAACTGTAGTGGTTGTGTGGCAAATATACATTTGGCTGTGGAATAATACCAACATTAATATTGTCCAAAGGTGTGTGACTACTGATAATCGGATTGACTTGCTGAACTTGGCCAGCGATACCATCGGGCTGGGCTGGAGCAGATGGCAACTGACTTGTGGATTGCTTACTGTCCGTAGTGGATACCGTGCTTATACTTTGGTGTGATTGTGACTGGCTCACAGGGCATGAAACTTGGCTCTGGCCCTGTGATGTATCTGTATAATACCCCTGAACAGGCATACTGCCTTGTGCAGAACTTGACATCGTTGACTGATTACTCACAGAACTGGGGGCTGGGTGTATTGGCTGAAATGTTTCCTGTTTGTTTGCACCCTGGCTATCCACGACTTGCGCTGGGACTGGGACAGTTCCTGTTGCCCCAGCCAGGAGCGGATTTTTTGACGGATCGTCGACACCGTGAACGTAATGTATGGAACTTCCCGCGCTGGAGCTTCCTCCCGAGTTAGCGTCATCATAAAATTTGGTATCTGACCTTTCAATGCTAATGGTGGACGCCGCTGGAGCGGGGTCCAGAAAATCATGGCATATCCATCTGCCACGATGAAATGGCTCTTTTGTTTCAATTTTAACAACTCTAAACCGAGAATGCATATCTGTTCCCGACTTCACCTTCACTTCTGTTACCTCTGATGGCTCCTTACCGGGTAGCGGAATTGTAGCATCTGTCGGTTCTCTGCTTGGTACGACTTCATTTATCATGGCGTTACCAATAAAGCTCTCCTCTGATGGGGTTATATCAGTACGGGAAATGTCCAACATGTCTGAGCTGGGATCTTCGGTCATCTCTGTGTGACTTTCATCCAAATCGTCCATACTGTCAGCATCAGCATCATTTACCTTTACACTCGTGATCTTAAACGTACCTTTTTTCTTTGGGAAACCTTCTGGACCAAGTCTTGGGCTGTTAATCTGGTACCTCTGATCCACCTCGTCTCTCGACGCCGACTGATTCACCATTTGGTTATCGGTTGCAACTGCCATCTTTTCTGATGAGGGTCGATCTGCCATTTTTTACACAAACTGTCAAGGAAACTGTGTTTTTTCTTTACGGCGATTACTCCGCAAAAGAAAATGGACGTTAACCAGATGGTCCATCTTTATGCATTTGCTACATCCTGTTGTTACAGTTACATTATCGATGAAGCAGTCAAAATACCACAGAATTCACAGATATTTGGACGATGTTTCCTTTTCAGAAGAATAATGGCGGACATTTGCGCAAGGAATTATGGGAGCAATTTTGACGTCATTCGCTCACCCAGACAGTTCTATTCGAGCGATCTAGACGACTAATGCTAGTTAACTCGCCCGTTAGCCAACTCGGCAACTTACACTTCGAAAAGCATCGTAGTTACTTTAGGTTACTTTAGGTTCTTCTGTGGACGCTGACATATAGTATCACTATATCCGCATCCTGTTCATTACTGTCTTCTACTATTTTCTCACTTCCGCTTGCCGGTTTAAATTGATAATTTGCATTGAAGTCAAATTTCATGTCCTGATTTTTCCATAATTTGTCCAGTCTAATTTCAAATTGTTTGACATTCCTGTTGTGACTACTTTATCATATACGCCGGTTCTTTACTATCTTGTATTTGTGTCCTCTTGTTCTTTGTGAAGTTGACTTCTCAAACATTCCTGTTGTGACTGCTTTATCATATACACCGATCATCATGTTGTATGTCTCTATCATATCACCTCGCGTCCTCCTATATTTCATTGTTGGAAGTTTTAATTACTTTAATCTTTCAGTGTACTCCAAATTTGCTAGAGATGGTACCTGTTTTGTCGCACGTCTTTGTACATTTTCAATGCACTCTATATCCTTTTTTCAGATGTGGTGACCATACTGCTTCCGCATATTCTAAGTGTGGACGAACTAAAGATTGGAACAAGTATTTTAAGCTAATTTCATCCAGAAATGTGTATGTTCTTCTGATCAGTCCCATTATGCTATTTGCCTTATTTATTTGCTGCTGAATATGGGAAGAAAAGCATAATTTGTTGTCCACGAGCACTCCTACTTCTTTTTCTGCCTCTGATCTTACAATTTTACTTCCTCGCCTTTGATGTTGTATAGGTGGTTTTTTTTTTCATTTTCAGTGTGGCGCCTAAAGCGACTGTCATAACCTTACATTTCAGTAGCCAATGTGTCTGACCATTTCTGCAGGTTGTCCAAGTCGGATTGCATTTCATTGTGGTCCTCATCTTTTGAGATTTGTCGATAAACTTTAGTATCATCCGCAAAGAGGAAAGCCGTGGCATTGACACACTCTGGCATATCATGTATGTAGATGATAAACAAAGGATTGGCCCTAACACACTTCCCTGCGGAATTCCACTAGTTACTGACTTTATTTCTGATTTTGCACCATTCACAATCACTCTTTGGCTCCTGTCTTTCAATAAGTCTTGTATCCAGTTAATGTATTGGCTGCTGATACCATATACTTTTAGTTTACCCAGTAATCTCCTGTGTGGTACCTTATCAAAAGCTTTCATAAAGTCCATATATATTGCATATAATGTTCCGCCATTGTCTAATATTTCTGTCCATTCGTCTAACACTTTTAGCAGTTGAATTGTTGTCGACCCTCCTGCTAGGAAACCAAACTGTTTATTACTGAACAGTTTATTTATATCCATATGGCTTACTATCTCTGCTCTTATTAGTTTCTCCATCAGCTTACCAATGACACTAGTTAAGCTTACTGGTCGATAGTTTTCTGGGTTAGCTTTCTCTCCATTCTTGAATAGAGCTGTAATGTTTCCGGTTTTCCAAACTGATGGTACCTTTCCTGCTGCTAGTGATGCGTTAAATATGGTCAGTGGGCTATTTATTGTATATGCCAATTCCTTCAAACTGACTGGGTGTAGTTGATCTGGTCCTGGTGATTTGTTTGCTAATAAATTTGTTAGTAGCTTAGTTATATCTTCCTCCTGATTAAAACTTATATTAACAAACTCGTGTTGCAGAGGTACTGATGCCAGATCTGGTATTTCTCCTTCGGGTTCGTTTGTAAATACGTTGCTGAAGAAATCTGCTAGTACATCGGCTTTCTCTTTGTCGTTGCTTGTCAATTTTCCTCCACTATCATTATTATACTTTAGATCTGAGATACCAGTTGTTGTATTCCTTTTTGAGTTTGCATACTTCCAGAAACGCTTTTGGGTTAGACTTCATATTCGTAGATATGTCCCTTTCCATATTTCCTTTTGCCTTTCTAACCATGTCTTTGACCTGATTTCTTAATTTTGTATATTCGTGGTACTTAGTATTTCCATCTTTAGTTTCCATATATCTCTGCTAGCACGTGTTTCTTTTTTATTTTCTTTATGACTTTTTCGGCCAATGGTAAGTAGTTGTGTTTCCGCGATTTGTTAATTTTTCTTTTGCTTACTTTTGGGATGAATTCTTTCTCCTTGTTGAATTTGTCCAAGAAAGAAATTGTCAGCTCATCAGGGTCTTTGCTGTTTATCAGTTCCTTCCAGTGTATGTCAAGCTCCTTTGCAATTCCGGTATAGTCTCCTTTAAATAAATTCCACCTGTGTCCTGTGCTAGCTGACACATTCCAAGCAGCTGTCGTCACTGTGACCGAGCGGGCTGGTGTTGGTTATCTTATCAATCATGTCCTCCTCATTAGTAAATATAAGATCAAGTACACTCAGTTTACTATCTATTCTTGCCCTGGTATATCCGCCTACATGTTGGTATAAATAGCTGTCTCTAATGCATTAGATGAATTCCTCTCTCATTTTGTCTCCTTTAACCGTATTTTTACTCCAGTCTATGTTTTGGAAATTAAAATCTCCCATAATGAGTGTATGTGAGTATAATTTGCTTCTTCTACCAACTTCCCTTATCAATTCGTTTAAAGCGATTAAATTATCCCTGTCACTGTTTGGACTTTTGTAGACACATCCTATGAGTATTTTAGTGCGGCAGCTATACAGCATTTTTTTAGAAGAATTGTGTACTGTGTGATAAAAACATGACATTTGTTACAGTAGGTGGACAGAAGTAATTTCCCAAAAGTTAAAATCCACATAGACTTGCATGTATTTCCACATTTACTCTGAAATATGAAGGTGTATGATCAAGTGGTACTAACAACAACAACAAGTACTGACATTTCCAGAATCAATCTGATTCAAAGTTCGTATTCTTTTATAATGTCCTTATTACGTAACGGATTTTGATGAAATATGGCGCATCGAACGCGTCTTGTTAAGCTGCATTTGGTGGTCTCTGTATTTTCGCCCAAACTTCTGTCGTTTTTGCGAAGAATCGATGTCCGTGTCTCCGACACGGAAATCGATTCTTCGCAAAAACGACATAAGTCTGTGCCAAACTCCCTGGACCACCAGCTACAGCTCACGAAGACGCGTTTGCTGCGCCATATTTCATCAAAATCCGTTGCATATTAAGGAAAATATCAAATAATACTTACTTTGGAGTGGGCGACGTTGTTGTTGTTGTAACCACGTGATCATGCACCTTGAACATGTAGCTCAGTAGAATCTATTTACTTTACCAATTTGAATGAAATATTAATATAAAGTGTTTGAAAAAAAAAATATATGTATGCAGAATATGAATGTTTTGGTTACTGATTATCACACGCAGTTCGATAGATACATGTTTAATTCCAGGGGCGTCATCAGGGGAGGTTCGATGGGTTCGTACGAACCCCCCTTTTTGAGCCAGCAGGATCAGTGATAGCCATTTTCAGTGCATGAATGTTCAGACATTGTATTATGTAAATGCCGTACTAACAAAACATATTGGAATATGGCGATTTTCATAAATATTCTTCTTAAATCGACCCAATATGCTTTGCGCTGGAGCTAATTGTTGTCTAATGCAGCATTTTTGCTTCTATAAACCAAAATCGGTTTCGGTCTGTTAAGCAACCGAAATATGTAAGGGGCCCAGGTGTGAAGCAACCGAAATGTGTAAGGGGCCCAGTGGCAACCCATGGACATTTTACAGATTTCGGTTGCTTTACAGCTGAAATTCGAACCCCGTTTTCAAAAATGCTGGTGACGCCCATGGTTATTTGACGTCACTTTTCGAGCGACGTCACCATTGATGTCAATGGGAGTCAGCATTTCCAAAAAAATCCAAAATGTTTAACTGCATGCATCTTGTAAACTAATTTGAATATTGAATACACATATGAATCAAATTCTGCGCAAATATATTGGCTACTCAGTTTCTTACATTAAAATATGTACAGCATGCTAACAAGCACAGTTACAATACATGTAACTCTATGGGATTTAAATGGGAGGGAAATTACTTCTGTCCAACATATGTATACATACTCTTTGAGGAATACTAAATCACAAAAAACGGGTACCAATTGATATCACTATGGTAACTACCGCCATTTTGGAATTCAAAATGGCCGCCATTATAAACATTCATTTTACGATATATTGTATTTGAAGCAAGATAGAGACATACGTGTGAACAATTCAGCATTGAAAGTATAAACAAATCAACATGTTAACTTTTAATGATACCAAACATATGATTAAATACAGAATTTTCAAGATGGTGTGCCAATAATAAGGATAATTTGACTTTTGCGTAACGTGTACATTTTGTAATCCCAGAATGGTGTTATGCAATACATCTAAGTACTCAAGTATTATCAAATTTGAGACAGTTGATAATCTGAATCTTGCGATGGCAATGCATTGTATTTTTCAAAATGGCTGCCATCAAAAACTGCGCTTACCCGTATCTCGGTCATCAAATTTAAATTTATAAGTTTAAAGTTGGTGTGTATTTCCATATTTCTGAGATCAGAGAACGCGATACCCGCATTGATAATAATATTGAATTATTTGGTAGAGGAAGCTATCCTGCAAATAAATCACAATGGCCACCAAGGAAATGTGTCTGTTCGCTTAGCAGTAGTATGTACACACATGCTTCATTTTCGGGTATTTAATCATGTTATTAATGTTAATGAATGTCATTACAACATAAATAATAATATGAATGACTATAATAACATTGCCATATGGAATTTAAAAATGGCCGACACTATACAACCAGTGTGTCCATGTCTCAGCATTCGCAACACGTGGGTGTGATGATTTACACGAATGCAGTTAAATACTAGCTAGGTTACAATATAAGTAAGGGTAATTGGATAAGAGCGAGATTTCCGGTTATGTTAGTGGACACCATTGATGGTATACGTGAAAAACATTCAAAGACCTAGAATTGTAGATTTACAACGATTTCTAGGATAACTGAGTGGTGGTAAAGTGTTTACGATACTAACAGAACATTCACTTTACCACATTTGAAAACTGGTGAAGTATCTTCCATACGAATCTTGATCATAGGACAGACCACAGCGCAATTTGCTTGGCGAATGTGTGACTAAAGCAGGTCAATATTGTGTCTAGTTATTTTTGTTAAATTGACTTCAATTTTACACATTTATTTATCTATTTTCGCTATAGTTGCTATGAAGCTGTATTGTTAATGATGATGTATGGTAAGGAGATTCCAGATCGACCTCACTATGCACTAATGAATTAACATTTGGTCAGTAGATATATTATGCATGTGGGTGACATTGACCTGTCAGTTGGATACATTTTACATGTTGACGACAGATCAACACCTACCCACAATACTAAACACACGTGATCTGTATCAAGCTGTATGCATTTCTGATTCTCTCACTGTTTGTGTTCCTGTGGCAACGATAATACATGGAAAATGTATTTTCTATCATCCCGCAATTTACTATGGCAATCCAGTGGATTAAACTTTTCAGGGTCTTAGGTTATTACTTGGCAGGAGACTGCTATATTTACCCACTCACCCACCGTCGAATGGACCGTGAGAAGAAGACTTTTTAAGAATTTAACCTAATTTTCTATGGCGGCCATCTTGGATTATGCCATGACCTGCATTTTAACAAATATGAACAGGCTTCGGACACACACCATGAACTGTATATTTTGACCAGCATCGGTCAATCGGTTCACGGGAATAAGACGTTTACAATATATATTAAAAGGATGAACTTTCGACCTTTCGGTGGCCATCTTGGACAGAAAATGCTCCAGAGTGATTGTCTCTTCGATACCTTCGATTTGATATATGACATGACCATATTTGATCAAATGTGAAATTTGACACACACTTAACCCCCACGGACCCCGCCCATTATTGATCCCGGGTCATCAGTATAACACATCTGAATGAGCATTGATAATTACTGCCAAGTTTCGTCGAAATCGATCTGTAGCCTATTTCACCAACATTGAAAGTATACTTTCCTAGTAAATTTTAAGAATTTGACACATATACCATCCCCGTGAAGTTTGGTCAACATCGGCCAAGTGGTTCAGAAGAAGAAGAGGTCGGAAAATGTTGACGGACGGACGGACGACGACGACGGACGGACGGACGGACGAAAAGCGGTAATAATAGCTGAAAAATATAAAAGAAACCAAGAAATGTCATTGATGATTTTAAAAGTGTCAATTTTCCACGAGTGTTCGCCATTGTAAAGTAAATAGTGGTTTTAGTATCATGTACTATAAGAAAAAAGAGCATGGTCAGGTCAGATATACTCCATAGGTATATTCAATCACATTTATGAAACTATTATCTTTGAAACAAGTATTACTTGTGAAACAAGTGTTTCTTGTCAATGATGTAAGTCCTTAATTGACCAAAACAACTGAACGTGTTGTTTGTTAAAACATGGTTTTGATAAGAAAAAATGGAAAATAAAAATAAACAGCATTGTAAGGGTTAACCCTTAGACCGCTACACACAACAATTGTCGTCTGCTGTTGCTTTTATATCTTGCCTTATTTCTCAATAAAACATGATTTGACAGCACTTCAGAATCATTTCCAATGGAAATGATTCTGAAGTGCTGTCAAAGCATGTTGTAAATTATTCTAAAGTGCTGTCAAAGCACGTTTTTGATGATAAAATGGAAAATAGAAGATAAACAGCAGACGACAAACAAAAATAAGACAGCGGTGTAAGGGTTAATGTGGAATATAAGCTCAGCAAAAGAAACAAAATTGGGACAGCCAAACAGTCTAAACCTCGAGGGTGATATTGTATGCCATTGTATCGCATGGCAGCATATTTCTTCCATCAATATAGCGCGATAAGGTGATAGGTAAATGTTCGTAACTGCAAAAACATCGCGTCAAGACAGGGACGTCGGAATCACCGTAAGATTGGTCCGGCTAGGGGATGGGACCCAGCTCCCACGCCTCTCTCATCCACTCAAAGTGTATGTTGTTACCACTCAGTTGAACCGTCTCGTCCAGACAGTTCAGCTGAGTGGTAACAACATAAACGTATTATCGATAATAATAATAATAATAAATTGTGTATAATATGTATATGAATTCTAAATATTTCAATAAAAAGACATAATTTTTATGTTTGTCAAAGTTATTGGTCCGGCAGTCGCCTGACCTGCCGGACCTGTTCCGACGCCCCTGCAAGACGAACTAATTTGGACGAGATAATTAACACAAAATCTCATCGTGATTTGTGACATCGATATATATATAAGTTTAACTTAATTTCGACATTTTTTCTCGTAACATGTACATGTACATGACGACTACATCATCATTTTGACCAATTAGTAAGTCACCGTGACGCGATAAGTATGGCGTCAAGATGTCTTACTAACTGATAAATGCGAGAAAAAGTTGTACTAAAATTTATGTCACTACCCCGGTAGTTGCCAGTGTCAGATTTTAATGAGATTTCGTAATACATTTGTATTTATCTTGTCGGAGTATCTCGTCCTGGCCAAGTAGCAAGTCGTTTTGGCGATTAAGTTATGTGGTTAAGACGACTTATACGGTGTGTTAAGACTTAGCTATCATCTGATCGCGTTAAGTAGATGGTAGTACATGTATATGCCATCATATTATCGCATATATATGATAATATTCCTAAATTGGAGATGAACATTTGCGATACGAACATTGTCATACTTCTATTTTATTACGGACTCTGAATGACTATCGGCCCAATTTATACGTAGACGCGACACGACAAATATCTTCTAAATTGACCCATATTGGCTTGTCACGAACATTGTAAATAATGGTCACAATTATGAATACAAAGGCGATCTGTGATGATATAAAACTGTATAATGAATAGGCAATACTCAAGGTCACATTCCAACACTTCCGACCATGTTAATATACTCGAGTTCAAATCGAATATAACCATTTAACGTGGATTTTTGTTGGTGGTAGTCCACAGATAGCCTATAGTAAGTTGTAGAAATTCTGGGCCGCTTTCGTAACTTATCTATCAATATATCTCAATGATCAGGCCCGTACGCAGGAATTAATTAAGGGGGGTGCGTTATCGACGGCGCTAAGGGCTAAACATTGTTTTTTTTTGCACATTCACAGACAGACCTCGGCAGATTAACCATTTCACCCCTAAATAACTGGAATGGATTTTGATATGTTAATTTTGCAACCCATTCCAATCATCACAACATGATTTTCAGACCAATCCATTTATGAACATGAGGTGTTTTTGTTCTCAAAATTATGAACATTACTTGCAAAAAGTGCAGATCCTGATGAGACGGCTCGTCACGAGCCGGCTCATCTGGATCTACACTTTTTGCCAATACCACTATACAGGCCTGTGATGTTGAACGGGCTAAGGGAGGTGCGTACGCACCTGTCGCACCCCATCTGTGTACGGCCTGCACACTCCCAATACCCCCACATCTAGCCGGTTCATCTGGATCTACACTTTTTGACAATACCACTATACAGGACTGTGGTGTTGAACGGGTTTGGGAGGGAGTGGGGGCGGGGGTGCGTACGCACCCGTCGCACCCCCTCTGCGTTCGGGCCTGGTGATTCTATATTTTATGTACATCTTCAGGCCCGTTGCCAGACCTGTTTGAAGGGGGGTCGTTTCGAAGGCCCAATGGGCCTGAGATATATAAGGGTCTAACAAAGTGGACCTCGATGCTAAAAAAGTGTACATCGAGGCTGGGGGGGGGGAGGGTCGTCCGAGCGCTCCGACACCCCATGGCTACGGGCCTGATCTAGGTGCAGTTTTTCTAGTTTCGAGGTAGAACCAATACTTCATTAAACTGTGTTTATTCCATTGGATGACAGTGTTTTGTTTTATATATTTTATTTCCACTTCAGGGGACTAGTAGCATATTTCACCAACATTGCATTTTAGGATAAATTTATTAATTTTTATTATACTTAATTTATTACATTATCACAGTCATTTTGGCTGTGATAATGTAATACATTCAGTATAATAATTCTGCATACTTTTAATCATCAAATATATGCAGTCGTTAGTTCTATAATCTATATGAAATAATGCATTTCAGGAACAATAAATGATTACTCCCTCAAAGTATAATTTGCTAGAAAAGTATACTTTGCAATGTTGGTGAAATCGGCTACAGGGGTCTCAGAAATGTCATTTCCGTTACGTACATTTACATGACGTAAGTATAGCTTTACATTTTTTTCTTTTCAACGGCATAAAACTGAAGGGGCATCAAAATGTAAAGAATATGGTAAGCTAATTATATTAGCTTGAAACAGAGCAATTAAGTAGCAAGTCGTGGAATTTTTCATTTATCATATCCAACTTTCGCGGCCACCTTACCTGGAAAAAATCCATAGTGACCACATGGTCAATTTCAGCTGACCAATACGTGATGGTCAGTCGGCAATTCCCGTGATATCGGCTTTTTCCGTAATCTCTGGGTAAATCTACAGGTGTTACGTGATGTATGCAATTTTATCGATATGTAAATCGATAATCCATGTACATGTAGTGTGGCGAGTCCACTGTGATATTCGAATTAACGTGTCAGGTTAACATGTATCTCACTTCCAGAACTTTTTTATTTTATTGAAAATGACATTTATGACCACGTGAAAATGATTTCCAAAGTTAAATATGTTTTGAATAAATGACATCGCAAATATTTTATACCAAATGTGGAATTAAATATTCTTCCTTTGTTGTGAAAATGTTATTATCCCGTCAACACAGTGCGTATGTGCCGTGAAACACGGTGCCGTGAAACATTTTTGATATTCAGTCAATACAATTTTTGCATTTTACAGCCATTTGTAGGTGCTGACGGGATAAATAGATTAGTAGGTTAGTGCCGTGAATGGGAAACAATATCTGGCGCGGCACGGAAACGGGATGTGCTCGGCAGAGCCTCGCCCATACCGTTTCCTGAGCCTTGCCAGATATTTTTTCCCATTCACGGCACTAACCTACTATTCTCTATATCGCGGTTAGATCGACGCCGTATACGCACTGTTTATAGTACGGTTCGTCCGTCTGTACGTGGAGATAATCCGCGAGTTTTAGCGTGGAGATAATCCGCGAGTACAGGCGGTCAACCGTTCCTAATAACCCAGGCAATCGTGTGATTTTGGATAATTTATACGTATATCTTACCAGACATTTAAACGGTTGGAGAAGTGAGATGCATGTAGGCACAGAGACGTTAATTTGACCGTGCATGAGAAAATTGTTCGTATATCTATTGGAATTGTTGCTGGAGTGCATATCCATTAGATGGATGGGGTAAAACAATTATTTGTTTTCTTCATTTATTGATGCTTTTAGGCATATTTAATGTATTTATAGACCTCGGTCCGTTACTTCAACCTGTGATCCAGACGAGCCTGTGCATCCTCTTAGTCTGGTCACACTGAATGCAGTGTTTGGTATTGTATCGCTTGTATATTTTATCAGGTAACCTGCCATGTATTGACCGAATACGTACTGACTGATAACATATTGTTGTATCAGGCATTGCCCTGATATAAACATCCGGGTTACAACGAAGTGAAAACTGACATTCCATTGGTCGGATGACGTCACGTTACGTTACCGAATGACGTCAGTGTAATGACGCAACGTAAACAAGTCCACGTTCTGTCCATAGAATACGACGTCATCTAATGTCATTTTCGAGCATAAAACGTTACCTGATAAATAGAATACCAGGCTAGTGTATTTTGATATGAAGCCTCGGAATTCCTACGCGTTTCCTAGCCTTGCCTGATAAACTTGATATCAAAAGACACTAGCCTGGTATTCTCTATATTACTTCCACTAGTGAACATACTAGATCCTGATGGACTGTGCCACTGCTATCTGATTAGCATGCCGTGTATGGACTCGGACTTTACGGGGGCATTTCTCATTTTTGGACTCGCGGATAGAGGCGTCGTATGACTACCATCTGCATGGGACGTGAGACATATATATATATATATAGTTCACGGTCGAGACGGGATTGGAACCTGCGACCGTAACGACACAGCATATAATGCACAAGTTCCAATCCCAGTTCGCCAGTGAAAGAAATGAATATAGAAATGGGGCCCGTTTAACAAGGAAATTAATTATGAAATAAAAACAAACACATTTGAAATGTATTGATGCAATTATTTGTTATGTTTTATTTTCATCAACAAGAATGAAATACATGGGAATGTATATGCGAAAATGAGTTTGAAATTACTAAATATTTATTTCATAAATTAGATGATGTCCAATGTAGACGAAAATTTCAGCGCAAATGCGGAATTTAATTTCACATTTGTGATGCAATTGTTGTCAACATTTGGCAAACATGTATCCGATATGTATAATGATGTAGTAGTTGAACAGTTTATATCATTGTCATGTTCGGGGAGTGTGCTACATGACCAGGAGCTATGCCGGTTAAAACCAATTTAGGTCACTTGTCTTGTGGTGCGTTGTCACATAATAGGGATATTACGCTTCATCTGAGATCATCGTGCTATCACAAATGTTTAAGACTTCCTTTACCTCGTTTTGTCTTGTGTTTTGTGAATTGTCGTAAGAGGACTTTTCATCGCGAACTCCGTTGACAGAAACAGTTCATTCATCGCCATCAAATGTCTCACATACAAGTTGTTGTGGCAATGCACCATATGGTTCCACGAATTCCATGGCTTTACTTGCATTCGATTCCAACTTACGAACGATTCTACGTTTATGTCTACCTGACGCCGAATCAATGCGCAGTGAGTTCACTGGTCTCAAAATCATTTTGTGATGATTGGAATGGGTTGCAAAATTAACATATCAAACTCCATTCCAGTTATTTAGGGGTGAAATGGTTAATCTGCCGAGGTCTGTCCGTGAATGTGCGAAACAAACAATGTTTAGCCCTTCGTGCCGTCGATAACGCACCCCACTAAAACAATTCCAGCGTACGGGCCTGGTGTGTGTGGCATTAGTGATACACGGTCTGCCAGAATTCCATGTTTCTACTTCAGATTCGAATAGTGAGATGCTTTTCACTTTTAAGTCAAACTTTGTTTTGTTGTTTCCGCCTTTTTCCTGCGCGTAGTCAATGGTAATTCTGTTGTACTCTTTGTACAGTCGACTCTCAAGTCAATCGCTATATCTCAATTGAATATATGTCAAACATGAATTTATTGTTTGTATGTACGAACTGTCTAATGTGCTGTCGTTCGTCAACTGCCTCATAAACTTATAAGTGCATTCTAACGAAGTTGACGTGTTTTCTGTGGAGGTTTTTATCTTACACAAAGGTGAGATACCAATATTGACTGAGATTTCCTTGAGCGGTGTGTTTGCCATTTTTAATGCGCAAATAAGCACAGAACAAACAATGTAATCACTGACAAATAACATATTAAGTTTATACACTATCAATACTACAGGCTTCTGTGCAGGCGTATACAGTCAGTCGTTCCACGGGAATTTCTTTCATGACAAGTTTTCCATCATGCTTAACATATATCTTCCTGATCTGCAGTCGCGTGCTTAGTTTCATGGGGAATTTGATGGTACGACCCGATCCATCACTACTCATATTGTAATGCCAGAACGGTGAAAGTGGTAGCTTGCTGAAATCAGACAGTGAGCACAATGCTGGGAATGAGTCTCCAAACATCACACATTTTGGAGATTTGGTTTTGAGTCTTGTTTGGATCGTACGCTCAAAATCTGAAACAAACCGAGACAGTCTAACTGGTACGATGTCGCTGGGGATATATTCTGTCGTTATCAGCGGGGGGAGATGACTTTCTGGTTCCCATGTAGAGTCACTGACGTGGTACCCTTCCCACTTCACCAAGTAATCGTGCGCCTGAAAGAACAGGAGAGCATATGATAGTGAGCCCTTATCATGGTACCAGTTAAATGAGTTAAGCGGTTGACATTTTGGGCGCCATCTTGAATCTCCAAGTTGGCACAATGGGGGATTTATTTAAACTTGTTTTCATATGTTTTTAATACAACAGAGCAAAGACATATTGCACAGCTATCATCATTATGAACCAGAGGTACACTAAGAACAATTGAATTAATTCACGCAATATATATATGTTGCAACCGGTGTAAACTATGATCAGACTGCGCGGATGAACAGGCTTAACTGGGTGGCTAACTTTTCTAACTTAGTATTTCTGAACGGTTTCTATCCTGGCTGTACAAACATAGTTAAAATATGTTTAGTTTGCAGAAAATAATTCTACCCTGGTTGTACAAATAAAATTCAAGGAAGTTTAGTTTGCAGTAAATAATCGTTAAATCGCGTAAATAATTACAGATGACCGATGTACTCGTTATATATATATTCTCAGACTGGCGAACTTTTTTTAACTTAATATTTCGGGCACTATACATGTAGCCTAATGCAAAACAGCGATTGAAACCAGTGTATACCCAGATCAAGCTGGGCATCCGCACATTCTGAACGGGGTCTACACTGGTTGTACAAATATAATTCAATGAGGTTTAGTTTAGTTTGCAGTAAATAATTCGCGATGATTCTGCTTAATTCCCTGGAAATAAAAACAACACATTTCCATTTATTGACAATTTTATAATTTGTGACACTTTCACCAATACTAGTTTCGATAATCGGTGGAAATCTCGTTAATATTGCCGTGAAATCAAGAGAAAACATGCAACGATACAAATAGTTACAACCAGCGTAAGTAATCATAGTTTGTAAACTAATGTAGTCTGATCCAAGATTTATAATTCCCGTGTATGTAAAAAGGGAATTACGTTAATTATTTCTAACCATATCAAATACAGATGCAATTATATTAAGTATTGCTAGTTGCAATTATGTCAAAGATAATCAAATAAGACAAAGTCTACGCTGAAAATACAAGTCAGTAGAATATGTTTGCCGTACTGCAACTTTAAGAGAAACACTTTTTATTAGGGTCTCATAATTTAACGTTGCACAAATCTGGTAATAAAACAGAGCAATATAGGCCAATTCAGCTGTATCATCCTTATGAACGCGAATTGCACTATTATCAATGGAATTACAAAGTTATTCACACAAATAACATTAATACTATGTCAGTTGCTATAGGTGTATACTATGATCAGGCTCCGCGGATGGAGACCTTATATGTGTGTATGCATTTCCATTTATTGATACTTTTATAATTTGTGACACTTTTGCCAATATTAGTTTCGATAATCGGTATAAATTCCATTAATATTGCCGTGAAATCAGAAGAAAACATGCAACGATACAAATATTTACAATCAGCGTAAGTACATTTGTAAACTAACGTAGTCTGACCAAGATTTATAATTCCCGTGGACGTAAAAAGGGAATTACGTTAATTATTTCTAACCATATAAAATAAAGATGAACTTATATTAAGTACAGTAGAAGATCGATCTCTCGAACAGGTCTGAAACCTCGACTGAGAATATATGTTTGTACATGTATTTTAATTTTGTTCTCACAGTTTTATAATTTTTATCAAAATAGCTATAAACTGATAGAAACTTTATACCAACAATAAAACTGTGCATCTTTTTTATAATACATGTATATACTGGAGAAATGGGACTTCTAACAAGCATTATTAGACTACAGGAGTGTGCTATTTGATCAGGATCTACAATGGTCACAAATACCATAATCCCCATTTTTTTCCAGTAACATGACACATAAGTATACCAAGCGAGCCAACTTGACTTCCAAGAGTTGTATGTTCCCTTTTGTTTACCAGTGGCCAACATAGCCAGTCAAAACAACAAGTAGCGCATGCATATGAACACCAACATGGTTGACATGTTGACTTCCTAACGCATAAAACATAAAAATGACGGGGTAGATATTAAGAAAAGTGTCAAGAATATGGTAAGCTAATTGTATTGGTTTGAAACAGAGCAATTTAGTAGCAAGTCGTGAAATTTCTCATTTATGGTAACCCAACAACATGTATTTAATATGAATCAGTAAAGTTAAACAAAACAACATATCTTGGCATGTAACAGAATGCCGTGGTTTACCACATGTACCAAACATCGTTATAAAGCTACATTTAATTAATAGCACAGCCTCCACAAATATGGGCGTAACGGAAATGATTTATGTAACGGTAATGACAAAATGTAACGGTAATGACTCTCCATTTATTTAAAATAATAATACAAATGTACAGCATATATAACAAACATATTTATACTTTGCATATGCTGTACAATATCACTTCAAGTTAATGCTTACTTTTAATATGATTGCCAATAGAAACCCACACTCCTTGAAGCTGTGTTCTGTATATTGTTGTTTCAGAGTATTTACTAATTAAATCCTGATATATAAATGCTGTAGGTCTGAATAAATGTGCCATTACTGATCTAATTGACGCATGAACTGACATGTTAGTTTGGTAATTTATCATTGCCGTTACACGATAGTCATTCCCGTTACACAATTTTGTAACGGAAATGACCGTAACGGAAATTACTCTTTCTATAAAAAAAAAAATCACTCCTCTGTATAAAACGCATCATGAAGATAGAATATGCAAATGCAACGCAGTAAGTGTGTATCCACCAATTTTGGTTTCAGCCGACCTACATACATATGGACGTGTATAAACCCCGAACGGTAATGATGCATGTAGTCAAATGTGTAACCTTAAAATTCCGAATACAGACCGGCCTCGTTCTCGGCAATGACTAAAGGTGTGTTACCACCGTGTTTATTTATAAATCGCGCGCCCATAAACAGTGTTCATTGCATTAGTAGCTGAGAGTAGGAAAGGGAGGTTACTCTGAATTTTTTGTTCAGCGTAACGGTAATGATTCGATTTCGCGGGACATATACATTAACGTCAGTATTTTTGACAACAAAAGGCAAATTTAATGCAGAATAAGTTTAATGTAAATGTTAAGCTATTTTAAAGGTACAGCCCACTATGTGGGCCCACGATGTTCTTTATAGGAATTAAATAAGTGTATAATTGTGTCACTATTCCACCAGTTCTAAACATTACAAGTGCCCGATACATTTAGTAATATTTATTACTGATAGTAACGTGCGGTGATATCAGGCTATTTTCATATGCAAATGAGGCATGCTATTTATTAATTATTTATACTAATTAAATGTGTCAGCTGAAAACAAAAATATTTTCCACAGATTATAAAGTAGGATTATTGCACATCAAAAAATAAATACAGAGAATAAAAAGTAATGTCCGTTAACATGTTAAGGAAACATGGTTATCGCCCCTGATATCAGTATGGAAATGTACGTGTGATATAAAATGCATAATAATGTCAATCAATACGTGAGGTAATGGTGAATGCATGTTTATTTTGCCAGAAAATGTCTCAGATGATGTCTCTGATATAAATAACAGGTTGTGCCTACTGAGTGGGCATGTACCTTTAATTCAGATGCAATGTATAGTAAAGTTCAAATAGACAATATTTGAGAATTACGGGCTTGTAAACTATGGTTGTTGATGACCGGGACATGCCCATTTGGTGCACCACACGTATGCCAACAACAGAAAATAATAACTAAACACAGTGACACATAACAAGAAGTGTAAATACTATTTTCTTAATGGATTGGCATTATACATAATACATTCCTTATAAATTGTGTGATTTGTCAGTAAATTACACCAGGTCACCAGATGTACATAAAATATAGAATCAATGATCTACGTTCGTGCATAAATTCACGTTCACAGAATATATTTGCTGTATATAATGGCTACCTAAAATGTAGATAAACTGCAGTAGCTGGTTAAGTTAAGTATAAGTTAGATCACGGTTCGTCCGCATGTACGAGGAGATACGCGGACATCGATTCTTCACAAAAACGACAGAAGATTGGGCCACAGTACAGAGATCACCAAATACAGATTAACAAGACGCGTTTGATGCGCCATATTTCATAAAATTCTGTTACATAATAAGGACAAACTAAAAGACTATGTACTTCGAATCGGGGGAGGGGAGGGGGGGGGGTGGGGTGGGGGGGGGGGTGAGGGGCTTCTCTGGAAGTTTCAGTACTTGTTGTTGTTTTAACCACGTGATCATACACATTGAGTTTATACATATGGGAACCCAACTATAACACGCAGTTATTTTTAGTAAACTCCGATTTATGTTATGCGACTGATATTTACGATATGTATGAACATATCTAAGATACCCTGACTTAAACGTACATGCCCACTCAGTAGGCACAAACTGTTCTTTATATCAGAGACATCATGTGAGACATTTTCTGCCAAAACAAACATTCATTCACCCCATTACCCCACGCATTGATTGGTATTATTATACATTTTATATCAGGGGCCTATTTCATCAACGTATCAACACTTGATCAATCAGGACCAGTAGCCTATTTCATCAACATTGCAAAGTATACTTTAGTAGCAAAGTATACTTTGAGGGAGAAATTTTTAAAATTTTTGAACAATTTATTAATTTTTATTATACTGAATTTATTACATTATCACAGCCATTTAATGGCTGTGATAATGTAATAAATTCAGTATAATAATTCTGCATACTTTTAATCATGAAATATATGAATTTGTTAGTTTTATATGAAATAATGCATTTCAGGAAAAATAAATGATTACTCCCTCAAAGTATACTTTGCTAGTAAAGTATACTTTGCAATGTTGATGAAATAGGCTACAGAAATAAATTTCCACACTGATATCAGGAGCGATAACCGTGCTTCCGTAAAATGCTAACAGACATTTTATTATTTATTCTCTGTATTTTTTATCTACAATGATCATACTTTATAATCTGTCGAAAATATTTTTTTTTCGGGTAACGCATTTAATTAGTATAAATAATACCATGCCTCAATTGCATACGAAAATAGCCTGATACCACCGCGAGTCAATATCAGTGGAATAATGACACAATTGTACACTTATTTAATTCCTATAAAGAACATTGTGTGCCTACTGAGTGGGCATGCCCCTTTAATCTTTACAGACAACCCCCCCCCCCCGCTATACACAAACACTGCCCTAATTTTCCCCAAAATTCGGATGATATTCAATAAATTAACTTTATATGGCCTCACAAGTCGCCATAATGGCCGCGATGTATCCTTCCACTAAACTGGTGCGATACCTCTGGTGACAGTTCAGTTAACTATTGTTTAAAGGGACAGTAGGTCAAAATATTGACTATAATGTAAATATATAATTAATTTTTCAGACTGTGTGCTTTATTCTCTAGTCTACATGTGTTAATTCAGTAAAATTCAGTAAAGAAACTGTCCAAATTCAACACTCATAATGGTAATTTTAAATGTATAAATAGTTGACATTCCATCTCTACGACTGCTGTACTAGGTAGCTCCAAGGGAGCTAACCTAGTTAAAGTAAGCGAACATTCACTACGGTACATTTTCTTTTATTTCTCCGTATAAATATTATGACTATGTGTTGGAATTGCATTATAATTGAGTCCAGGGGGTCCGTTTAGAGGTGTTCCACTGTAATGAAATTCCCCCAATACATACTTACACACAGGGAACTAAGAAAATTACTCATAATTTGTTGGCTGTTATTTTCCCCGCTAGCATGCAAATAGTAAAGAGTTAAATACAATTTGAATAGACACCATTTCTAATAAATGGCCTAATAAACCATTAGTAAACCTGATATATTTGGATACCATTTAACGCCAGTTTTGGTCGCCATCTAGATAAATAGTCACATCATTATCAATGGGGAAGAACAACTCAAATCAAAGTACTGAACGTACTGAAATATGTTATCTCCACAAAAACTAATCGGTGTGTGGGGTAAGTTAACTTTGTAAAACACACTGGTATAACTTGCAGGGTCAGTAGTGAAATATATAGAAATCGTCCTGCCCCTTTACTGCTAGCTCCGCACTGTACCGTGAGACCTATAGATAATAGCTGCTGTATTCATACGCACGAAATGTCATGATTCGTAGCTTCCAGAATTTAACTGATAAGCTGAGCACAACTTTGTGCAAATTATGGAGAATAGTACGGAAGCCCATTAGGGCCACTTCACTTTTTTTATTTCCATTTATTCAAGTTCTTTTCTTGAATTTTCGAGATCTTTTCTTGAATTTTGAAGATCTTTTCTTGAATATTCAAGTTTATTCTTGAATTTTCGAGATTTTATCTTGAATTTTCAAGATACTTTCTTGAATTTTCAAGTTCATTTTTTGAATTTTGATGGCCTCGTCCAGTATTCCCGCGACTTTTACAAGTTTATATCCCCGATAAATTCCACAAAAAGGCCATTCATTCCTTATAATTCCAGCATTTGAAATAAATGCATCAAGAAAATGTGTTTATTTTCCGTTTTCTTAAGGATTACTTTAACTGCGCCTCACGGTTACGGAAAGTAGTTCGGCGTGGGAGTTTACTGGGATATAAACTTTGGATAGATACTTTCTACGGGCCAATCAAATGTTAGGGAATTGTGTAAATATTTTTGTGGTGGAATTATATTATGATATCTCAAGGGAGATAGCATATAAAAAGGAAATGTACAATTCCTAATGGCACATGTTTGTAAACATATATACCTGGGCATATCATGCAATACGTCTTATCTAATCTCCTCGACATACTAGTAATGCACAAGTGTTCGTGGCAAGAACATTGGAGATACAACAGCAGGTAACAGGGGCCCGTTTCACTAAACATCGTACGACTAAAATGTTCATAAGTGCAAATTTAGCATCATCTGGAAATCTCAATAGATGGATTTACATTTATCGAGCATAGGCTGCATGTGTAAAAAGTAAAATATTTAAACCGTAATAGTTTTGGATACTTGATATTTCGTATCTATGGCTTCTAATGGTGTGCAGATTTGCAAAGTGAACTTTTATTTTTAATTTGACCCCCGGGTTATGGCTTATCTCCCTATTTCGGAATTTCGCAATTTTGTAAAACGTAAAACTATTAAACCATAATAGTTAGAGACTTGATATTTGGTATGTGGCGTCCTTATGGTGTTCAGATGCGCAAAGTGAATTTGGATGTTTGATTCGATCACACAGTCGTGGATTTTCTCCCCGGTTTGGACTTTGAATTTCGAAATTTGGCCTTGTATGTCGTAAAACTGTTAAGCCCTAAGAGTATTAGGGCTGAATAATTTTATATTTTATATGACGCTTCCTGTTTGTATGCAGATCCGCAAAGTGAATTTCGATTTTCTATTTCAGACCGGGCCATGAATTACCTCTCCCTTTCGGGTATAAATATTTGAAGAAAACGACATCGACTTTCCTCTAGTTACGAGAATTAAGTTAGTATTTTAATGTGGTTTTTGGATATCATTCATCATTGGACATATTATCTATTGCACCACATGTACATGAAGTTAAAACCCGTATATGCCAGACTAACATTGAACACTATGATTTCTCTTTTCTCCATATTTAGTGGACATAAATTGTGAAAATCTATAACATTTTCCGTAACGGGCTACCAACGTTTGTAAAACTATAGTTAAAACCAATTACTTTAGACCGGATTCCCACTTTCGACGTCAATTACGCTACCTATATCTGCGTCACTTTAGGCCTATATAAAAAATATAAGAAAATAGTTACTGGCTTCTGGAATTACCCCCCCTTGTCCCATCGACGCGTTGATTTTCGCCAATCAGCAACACATTCTGGGAATAACGGTGAATGTTGACACACATTTCAGGGCACATGTGGAGTATAATTATGGAGGATTTTACACGAGTGGTGATTTAACCCTTACACCCCTAAATATCTGGAATGGGGATTTTGTTATGTTAATTTTGAAGCCAGTCCAATCATCACACAATGCTTTTCAGACTAGTCCATTTATGGAAAGGGGGTATTTTTTGTTCTCAACAATATGAAAAATACTTCCAAACAGTGCAGATCCTGATGAGACGGCTCGTTACGAGCCGGCTCATCTGGATATGCACTGTTTGCATAGACCGCTATAGCGGGCTTTCGGGTTCAAAGGGTTAATATGATAATTATTTCTTATGAAATTAGTCAACGAGTTTAATAAATACTATATTAAATATCACAAGTGTTAGATTCTATGTACTGCATAACCACATCGTCATACACTATTGCACATAGTCATACATTGAAGCTGTACTGGTCACCAAACTTTTTTTTTTGTAACAAGATAATTTGCATATTAAATTACACAAGTGTAATATGATGTTTATTACACTGTGTTAATACAATACGAGTGGCCATTTTGTGCAATAAAATTCGGCATGTGCTCTGATATTTCCATCAACAAACGACGTCAGTTGCGATAAATGTTCGTGCCCAGTTTTTCAAAGTTCCACCTAGTAGAATGTTTAAGCTATAAGTATCATCAGTTACTCAAATAAACTGTCAAAGTCTTTTAACCCTTAGAATGCGGGAACCGAAAATAGTCGTCTGCTGATAATTCATATTTTGTCTTTTCTCTCAGTAAAAAACATGGTTTGGCAGCACTTTAGAATCATTTCCAATGGAAATGATTCTAAAATGCTGCCAAACCATGTTTTTGATGAGAAAATGGAAAATATATTCAGCAGATGACACAAATTAATTCAGCATTGTAATGGTTAACTAGTAAATGTATACGGGTCTTCAGGGCAGGGCCAGTGCTAATATCGCTGTTTTTCGAAATCGATAACTGGTACCGCGAAGCGATAAGGGAAGTAATTCCGGAGGTGTCCCGGTGGCTATATTGTACAATTACACGAGCAATGCTGATAGGCCACACCTGTCCCTCGATATCGACGCATTTTAAAGGCACGTTGCGTCAGACCATGTCTCAGACATATATTATACACGTATTGCCGTTTAATGAGTTGCACACAATATTTACGGACCCGAGTAAAGTCATATTCACCGAGACCAGGTGGGTGGGGTAATTGGGTATATAATGGACAATGTTTTTGTATGTCACATGTTGGGAGCGCCGTGGCGTAATGGTTAGTGTGTCGGACTACTGATCCAAGGCTCGTGAGCCTGACTAGCGGCGTGCGTTGTGTCCTTGAGCAAGACACGTTATCCACACTGCTCCAGTTCACCCAGCTGTAAATGGGTACCGATAATTCGTAGTTACTCTGTAAATACGAATTACCGGCTTCTCGCAAAACAATATTTACCTCCGTTCTTTCTCCCATTCTTGGGAGACGTCATGCAAGGTCCTAGAGCCAGTGCCGCCGTTAAATATAAGCTAAAGAAAGAAAGAAAGTATGTCACATGTCCGAGTCTTCCTCCTGCGACTGTGATATTTGGACCAATGTATGTTTAGCCACACTAAATCTAGCAGATTTATCACATGCATGTGGCTGTGACTGGAGAAATGGGGTTTATGGGATTTGTGACCAGTGTAGCTCCTGATCAAATAACACCATGTAGCCTGATCACGATGTATATCGCTTAACCCTTTCCCTGTTTTGCGATATTTCGACTCATCCAAATCCAAAACATCTGAATAAAAGAATCAAATGCTGGGTCAAATGATGGTTATATTATCTGATAGAGTAGAAAACATTGTGGGAAAAGGAGAAATTGCTTGTTACAAGCAATTTCTCCTTTTCCCACAATGTTTTCAAAAGACATCTTCTGCAGAGGCGTGAAAAGTCGTCTCTATCAGGGAAAGGGTTAATGGAAGCATGCCGGTGTGTCATTGGTGGAATGACGAACAGTGCAGATCCTGATCAGACTGCGGATGCACAGGCTGATCTGGATCTACACTGCTCGTAAAACACATAAGCCACATTTCTCCAGTCACAGCCACACACTGTTTGCAGATCGTGGACAATTGACGTACTGATATTCTTCACAGGCATGGTAATGTATAATTCACATCATTTTCAAGCACACTTTTAGGGTTTTCAAAACCCTCTGAACATGCTTGTCATATGTGGCTGTGACTGGAGAAATGGGGCTTATGGGTTTTTGCAACCAATGCATTAGGCGCCGGATTCGTGACGAATTCCCATTCAGCTACATGTCGAAACTGTTAAAATACACATTGTTTTAAAGTCACTCTTTTTATTAAATTTTCGACCACATGGTCTTTATTAAAATAGTGTGAAACTACATTTAAACTACATTTTCGTCTAGTTACCAGCGCGAAATCTGACAGGTTATTAGACGAAAATGTGGCTGTGACTGGATAAATGGACCTTATGGGTTCTGCGACCAATGTAGATCCAGGCCAGCCAGTGTATACGCTTCAAACAATGACTATAGATCGGTATCAGGCTACAAGAGTGTGCTATCCGATCAGGAGCTACACTGGTCACAGATGCCATAAGCCCCATTTCACCAGTCACAGCCACATGTGACGTAGTTTCGATTTCAGCCGCTGGATCGGTGAAATGATTACATTGTGCTGTCAAAGCACGTTTTTACTATTAAAAATAGAAATAAAAAAACAACAGGCGAAAAAATGTAATTCCGTATTAATATTATTTATTTTACAACAAGCGGGAGAACGCGTATACAAAGTCTTTTGATGGCCACATATGGGGGCGTAAGGATGATGCTTAATGCATAAACGCATTTGTGGCGGTGACTGGAGAAATGGTGCTTATGGTATGTGTGACCAGTGTAGCTCCAGTAGCCCATTTCATCAACATTGCAAAGTATACTTTAGTAGCAAAGTATACTTTGAGGGAGAAATTTTCAATTTTATGATAAATTTATTAATTTTTATTATACTGAATTTATTACATTATCACAGCCATTTTGGCTGTGATAATGTAATACATTCAGTATAATAACTCTGCATACTTTTAATCATGAAATACATGCATTTGTTAGTTCTATATGAAATAATGCATTTCAGGAAAAATAAATGATTACTCCCTCAAAGTATACTTTGCTAGTAAAGTATACTTTGCAATGTTGATGAAATAGGCTACTGGTCAAATAGCACACTCCTGTATCTTGCTAATGATCCGGTATATTGTTTGCTAGAAGCATGACTACTGTTTCATTCATGAAATGGCGAACAGTGCAGATCCTGATCAGACTGTGCGGATGCACAGGATGATCTGGATCTACACTGGTTGCAAAACCCATAGGGCCCATTTCTCCAGTCACAGCCACATTTTCGTCTAATAACCGGTCAGATATCGCGCCGATAACTAGACGAAAATGTATTTTAACACTATCTTCTACATGCAGCTGAATGGGAATTCGTCACGAATCCGGCGCTTATTTCGGCGTGAAACAGTTTGATGCCGACGCGGTGTGCAGTGCAGCACCCGTGTAATACGGACGCTTGTCTCACGGAACTTTTTTTTTTTTTTTTTTTTTTTTTATCTTATATTTAAGGGTAGGAATTGGCTCGAGGACCTTCCAAACCCGGGCATTTGAACCCAAAAGTGGCAGGTCAATGACCGTTGGCCCGTTTGTTTCCGAATTTACTAATATCTGCAATACAGTCGAAATATGTGCATTAAATGAAGGAGGCAATGAGGCGGTTAATTTAACCTAGCTAGTTTATTCTCCTATCGCACGAAGCCGGTATGTAAGACCGTGAAAAAGGCTGAGTGTGAGTGCATGTGATATATGGAGACTCAGCCGTAACAGTGTTATCCTATATAATGATGATATTTGACGATTGGTCAGGGCATAACATATCAGGCCGGGAATGATCGATATTTGGTTATGCAAAGTATGATGTAATATGTTTTCGGGCCCAGCTACTGTCGTTTCGCGGCTTATCGTTATATACGATTTGCAATTATTCGAGTTCAGGTGTGGCGTTTATCTGTTACTATTTGGTTATATGACAATGTGTTTCACATATTCTGAAGACGAAAGAAAAAGAGAAGATAATACACGGCGGTATAGCAATTGCTCATATATTAGTGAGTGGCCCATACCATACCGCCGGTCATGGTCCAACATGTTAAATTTGATTTCAGACGATGCATATTACAGTCAATAATGTTTAATAAGAGTAATGCGGGCGGCCAATTCCGGTCTATTCTGCATTACTCCGTGAGATGAATGGTGGGGAAACCGGAGTACCCGGGGAAAACCACCTCCTCCGGCAAGTAATGACAACTTCACATACGTCGGTGTAGAGGTGAAGAGCTGTGATCGAACAGCTACCGGGGACCAATGCCGGCTCTTTACTGCCGGTCCAAATGACGGCATCAGCTACTTTCACTCCGTGCCCGGCGCCCGGCCACACCGCAACGATATCCATTTGGTTCTACAACATATCTTTTAAAACAAGAGAACATGATTAAGGGTTAAACAGGCGATTGGCTGCCATTATTAACCTCTGTGGAAGAAGTAAAAAAAAAAAAAGTATAGGGTGCGGTCGCCAGTATTGGAAGACGATTATTGGTCAGTGGGAGTTGGGGTAGAGGTTGCAAGTTGTCCTAGTCCATGTATATGGTGTCATCGGAATTGTGTATGGTACAGAGGGAGGGGTGGGCAGTGATATGTATATTTATTAATATATAGGTAATCTATATATATCATCTATATATTGTCGAATGTATTGGTTGTCATACTGGTTATACTATGTTTGCTTGGATATTGGGTTTGCGTTAATTTATTTAGTTTAGCTTCATGTATTAGCCCCTACGAGCCTGTACATATCGTCTCGTTAATATCCCAGTACTAATCCTCGATAAGGCAATCCATACCAGATAGACTTTCCCGGGCCAGTTCCGATCGAGTACATACCCATTGGATGGGGGAGAGATCACTTGTCTAATATTTATATCTACAGCCTGATACTAATATGTAATAGACTTTTTCAGATTGGGTTTGTCTTAATTTATTTAGTTTAACTTCATGTTTTAGCCCACATGAGCCTGTACACGTGAAGTACATGTACACATGTATCCATTGTTGCACTTTCACATTCGTTTGTATCATGCGAAACAATCAACAGTGGTACACAGTGCCAGCTTCTGGCCCAGGTGAAGCTCCCACGTATCGGGTTCTCGGCGTCCGCATACCAAAGTATAATGCCTCACACGAAACATACATGTATACGTACATTTATATACCTCCCGCATACAGGCACATTTAACTTAAGATTCTAAAAAAAAAACATGAAATTCACATGTAATGTTATTGGGAAAGGATGAGCACTAAATACATTGTTTCAATGTACATGTATTGATGATATAACATATATACAACCTATATGCTGTTATGTTTGGAGATTGGGTTCTGATTGGGTTGAGCTACCGCACCCCACCTAATACATGTAATAGATCACTTGTCTTATATTTATGTTTACAGCCTGATACTAATAGACTTTTTCAGATTGGGTTTGTCATAATTTATTTAGTTTAACTTCATGCGTTACCTACACGAGCCTGTACATATCGTCTCGTTAATTTCCCAGTACTAATCCTCGATAAGGCAATCCATACCAGAGATACTTTCCCAGGCCAGTTCCGATCGAGTACAGACCCATTGGTGGATCACTTGTCTTATATTTATATTAGTTATATGTTGCTATGTTTTGAGATTTGGTTCTGATTGTGTTGGGCTACCGCACCCCACCTAATACACGTTAACGTTAACTACATGTATATACATCCTAATTGTAAACATAAGCTGCGTACATGGATCTTGCAACATTGTCAACCAGTGACGATATTTACAGTAGTTTTCATATCTGGGAAGGAGACAATGGGGCCTAGTGTCACGGACATAACTTAGCTAGGACAACTCCATCGTATTTTTATTTTGTTCCTACCCTTAGTACCGGTGTATACATGTGTACATGTATTGTATTTTGAAGTATGATTCATTATATTATTTAATTGTGCAGAATTTATTATTATTATTTTTTATATTTTTGGAGCAGCGGTATTATGTTATATTTTATTCCAGTACCCTGTCGCCTTAATGTATTTTAGTACAGCTAAGTGTATTTCCGTTTCACATTCTTTAGGGGGGAATATTAAATTATATGGGGACGATATAATATTATTTTTTAAGCAAACAGCGGCTAAATCTTTTCTTTTTCTTGCTGATTCATGCGTTGGACAGAAGAAGAAATAGTGGTCCAGTTCTTCTATTTCGTCTTCATCGCACTGACTACAGTTTATATCTATATCAATATTGCTGCCCTGTGGATAACGATTTGCCTTTATACCATTTCTGCCTAATCTAAGTCGTGTGATTATTCTGTCTGCCCGCCTATCCTTACTGTATAATTTACACGTAACTGGGATTGTGGGAATCATTGATTGCAATATGTGCCCACCGTGCTTACTTTCATGAATGTTATTCCAACGTGTTTGCCATTTGTATCTTGATTGTTTGCTAATAACAGAATATATTTCTCTATCAGTAGGTAGTGTTAATTCATCAGTGCCTGTCAAATGTGCTGAAGCAGCCGCGCGATCTGCTTCTTCATTACCGGGTATTCCAATATGGGAAGGGACCCAGTCTATATTTATAAGCTTGCCCTGTTCCACTGTTCTGCTTATTAGTGTCTTAATGTCATGTATTTTGTCGGGTCTCGTTTTAGATGTACCTGAATTAATAGCTTGAACAGAGCTTAATGAATCTGTTATAATTACTGTGTTTTTGTAGTCATTTAACGTAAGGTTGTATATAAGGGCCTTTTCTATGGCAATAAGCTCTGCTGTAAATACACTTAGAGTGGATGCCAACTTATATTGTTCTATATGATCTAGTTGGGGTACCACAAAAAGCAGCTGATGTTATTCCTAGTTCTGAATGTTTGCTACCGTCCGTGTATATCTGTAGCGTGTCTTTCCAATGGTGGTGAATGTAATCTGTTGCGTTTGTAAGGCTGAGGGCTGGATCCCTATTATTATCTATTATTATTTCTGTAAGGTCAGATCTTGCTGTGATTTCAAATGGGTAATAAGGTATGTATGTGAAGAATGGTTGTATTTTACAGTCATTTAGTCCATATTCTTCTTTTAGGCTTATAGCGTTCATTGCATAACATGTTTTTATTTTATTATTGTTAGATTGATACTTTTTATTCGGTTTACTAGGACCTCTTTTAATTCTTAACATGTTGTATTTATATGTACGTTTGGGTTGTATTAGTTCGTTAAGTGGTAGGTTAGCACCATGTGGCTGGGTGCGAGCACAGTATTTTAGTAAATTACATTCACGTCGCATATCCAGTGGTTGTACAACTGTTTCTACTTCTATTGCTGCGGCTCTAGTTGATTGATAGGCACCCGTTGCTACTTTTAATGCTGCTCTTTGAATTATTTCTAGTTTATTTAGATGACTGGCCGCTGCGTCTTTGTATAACATACAGCCGTAGTCCATTTTAGATAGTATTAATGCTTTATAGAATCGTAGGAGAGACGGTTTGTCTGCTCCATATGATGTACCTGATATAAGTTTCATTAGATTAAGGTCCTTCCTACACCGTTGGACTAGGTCTGTTACATGAGGACCCCAGGTTAATCTGTCGTCTAATATCATACCTAGAAATTTTGCACATTTCTTGTAAGGGATTGATTGGTTGTTCACCACTAGATTTTTTATTCTATAGTACTGTTCTCTTTTATAGGTATGCCGCTGCTCCGCATCTTTATAGCACAATGTCCCTCCGTTATGAAATATGACTGCCTCAGTTTTAAGTGGGGAGATTTTAAACCCCCATTTATTTTGCCATATTGTAATTTTATCTAGTGATGTCTGTACAACTCCGAGGGCTACATCTAGATTCGCATGTGCATTCCAGATCGCGCTGTCATCAGCAAATTGTGATAGGTCTTCTGTTTTACGTGTATTCTTATTAGCATTGTTAAGTTCAGTATGCAGTGTGTCAATCATGATGTTGAATAATATTGGACTAACGACGCTGCCCTGGGGGCAACCATTATCTATGTTTTGGAATTCGGAGTGCTCTGTTCCTATTCTGACTCTAATTTTCCTGCCCGTAAGAAATTTGTCAAGCCATAACACCATTCTGTTATGTATGCCCTTCTCTATGAGTTGCTCTATTGTTCCTTTTGTCCACATTAGGTCAAAGGCTTTCTCTAGGTCTAAGAAGACAGCAACGACCGTTTTCTTTTCCATCATAGCCGTTTTAATTACGGTTTCCAGTCATGCTAGTTGATCTAAGGTAGATCTTTGATTTCTGAATCCTGATTGAGTCGGGCTTATTTTTTGGTTTGATTCTATATGGTGCTGTAACCTATTCGCTACCATCGTTTCCATCACTTTGCAAATTGTTGGTGTTAACGATATTGGTCTGTATGATGATGGATACGTTGTATCCTTTTTAGGTTTTAATATAGGGATGATGGTAGCTTCTTTCCAGGAGTCAGGTAGGGTACCGTTTTCCCAGGATTTATTTATAGCCAGAAGCAATTGTTCCATAGATTCAATAGGGAGATGCTTTAAAATTGTATAGTGTATTTTATCTGCTCCTGGTGCTGTATTCTTTTTACTTTTAAGGGCAGCTTTTAGTTCTGACATGATGAAACGTCTATTGAGGCAGGTTCCTTCATTTAATTCAGGAATTATTGTTTGTGTATCTATCTTAGATTGGATAATTGGATCTCTTTGTTCTTTAACTTGTCTAAATTCTGGTGTAAGGTTGTCGTTACTTGAAATAGTTTTATAATGGTCTGTGAGCACCTCTGCCTTTTGTTTTTCATCGTAAACTAGGTTGTTGTTATGTAAAATTGGTGGTAGTGGTGGTGTACGTTTACCTCTGATTCTATTGAATTGATCCCAAATTTCTTTACTAGTTTTTTCGTTATTAAGTTCCGAAATAAATTTCTCCCAACCGATTTGTTTTGCCTCATTTAATATGGTGGACGCGAGGGATTTGGCCTCCCGATTCTCGTCCCGCCTTTTTTCTTTCAGGGTTTTATGGTATTTATATGCCTGTTTCCATCTACGCAGACAGTTCTCCCTGTTTTTAATGGCATCCGAGCAGGCCGGAGTCCACCAGGGATTGGTTGGGCGATTGTGTGCTTTGCCACTTGTCTGTGGTATGCATTCCTTACTGATTTCGTAGAGAGTGCTCACAAATTCATTATGATATTCATTGCAGTTTAATTTTTTCTCTATGTGTAACTTAGTTGAACATAAGTGATGGAAACGCTCCCAGTCAGCCTGACCTAACTTCCATTTAGGAATTGTTGCGGGAGTACTCTTATGGTATTGGGTCAAAACTTTAGTAATTATTGGATAGTGATCACTTCCTAGTGTAGAATCGTGTACGAACCAGGAGGACGAAGAAGCTAGAGCTGGTGTAGCTAATGTGATGTCTGGTGTTGTTCCTATACCTTTACTATGTGGGATATGAGACGTATCGAAGGTTACGGCCCCATCATTTAATAAAATACGTAATCTGTATTGTCTAAAAAGTTTATTATTTCATCACCAGTTTTGTTAGTTTTGGCGAGATAATGCACGTCCCATAGTGGGTTGTGTCCGTTAAAGTCACCCAATATCAGAGCTTTATTATTATCTTATCTGTTTGGTAATGTTATATAGATTGTGTAGTTTAGTAGCGTTTGTACTGCCACCGGGACCGATGTATACATTTAGTATGTCTATATTACCTTTGTTACCTAATATTTTAATTGCAGAATAAAGAATATTTTCTGTTTCCTTCAGATGATTCGTTTTTAATTTTGTACAAGAAACTCCAATTTTAGCATATATGCCTACTCCACTACCATGGAATGGATTTGTGGAGTGCGCTATTAAGTTGTATCCTGTTAGAGTTGATAGTTTTGGCATTTCCTGAAGGCATATTACATCGGGTGACAATATGTTAGTTTCTATAGCATTTATTAGCTCTCCCTTTGTCCTTAGAAATCCCCGACAGTTCCATTGAAGGACTGTCAGGGGGTGATTATTACTATTATTATTTCTACCCATATATGTTTATGTTGTATTAATGTTATGTATTATTGCGAACATATTCTGCGTTTGTGCAGAAGAGCGCCATGTTTACTATTCAGAGGTTCTGGCTGGGAGGCTGTTTCAGGTTCATTGCTTCTCAGCTGTACTGGAGGCGCTAGAACATTGGGACCTTGCTTACATTGGACTTTACGTTTAGGTTTTTTAGTTTGACGACTACCAAATGTTCCATTCCTGTTAAAAGTTTTTGATTGTTTTTGTGCAAGGGGCATATTGTGTGTTTTGTTCTTATTAGATTTAGCGCACTTATTTGTTTCCCCCACCGGGCTACCCATTGGACTGGCATTTGGGGTGGATGTTTTAATGTTGTTGGTTGCTGCCTCTGTGTGTTGTTTCGTAACATTTCTATGACCTTCTGCTATGTTGTATGTGTTAATGTTGTCGCTGGAACTATTTTGTGATATATTTGATAAGCATAGAGGTGATGACGCTGGGGCGGATTTGTTGGGGCTATTGTTTACGACTGGGCAGCAAGGACTTTTTGCGCAGTCCATGCTGATGCTATGTGACATTTCGGGTTCCATTTCAGTTGTTATGCCGAGTTCCGCCGCCAGTTCTAGTATTGTTGTGTCTATTTCCGTTATTAGTCCAGCATGTTTGCGATTACTCGTAGCTATTGATGGATGCAGGGGTTCAGTATTGTTATTTCTTCTTTGTTTAGTGGGTGGGGGTGATGTAGGGTTTTGTCTGGGTGTCGTGTTTACGTGTTGAATAATAGCGGCAGTAACTTCGGGTGTGTGAACTGACCTATTCTAATCACCGCTATTAGATCCAAAAGTTGATTTTTTGTGACATACTGCTGTATTTCAGTATCTCGTTTGGCGTGTGTATCCATGGATGGTGATTCAGATGCCCGTTTGCGTTTATTGTATTGTGGTGTGGCTGGGATAGTTGAATACTGACTGTTTTGTTGTTGTATAGGTAGATTAGTGGTGGCATGAACATGTGTGGTATTGGTCGAAGTGTGTGTTTGCAGTTGTTCCTTGAGTGCGTCACGCGTTAGTTGTCTTGTTTGATTTTTGTGATTAATGTGCGTCTTGTATTTAAGAAATATCGGGCAGTATGGATTGCTGGCTCGATGGCCACAAGCCTGTAATTCTGCTACAAAGCAATTGTTGCAGAAATCGTTGTCCCTCGTGTATTTAGATGTGCAATCCTTATAGAAGTGTGCATACCCACAAATTGGGCAGTTGACAAAATTGTTTCTGCAAGCGTCTTGTCGGTGACCAAACTGCTGGCATTTATTGCAGCGAATTGGTCGTTGAATTGTTATGCCAATATCGATTGGGTTACCGTTGTTGATGTACGAAGCTGGTGTTATTTGATATGGTAGATGTATGTTGAATTTAACAAACAATGCGGTTTTAGATTTACCTACGTGGTGTGCGTCGGTGATGCTGTTCTTTTTGGCGTCTAATGCTAGCATGATGTCTTCCTTGCTCAAGCGGGCGAAGTCAGGGTGCTCAGCTATGCCCACCGTGACAATTTGTTGTTGTTGTTGGTGCGTGTTGGACTGAGTTTTCCTGGGCATTGGTTTATTAACTAACTTGAATTCTACGTTTGACATACTTGGGGGTGCCGTGAATGATTTTGCTCTACCAATCCATTGTTTTGGTAGAGTGACTCTAATGATGTCCGGTACGCTGTCGAGTGTACACCGAATATCTGACTGGTTTAGTCTATTACCCAGGAATGACATCAGGGCCAAGACGAAATGCGGTAATCTTATTGCAGCTCATCGCCTGGACCCAATGATTTTGAAGCGGATTGTGTCAGTTTGTGTGTTGTTGTGTGTCTGTTTGTCAGGTATTGTGTCTGTGACTGGCTCAACAGTTGATTGACGTGATGGTGGGGTGGTCTGTGTGGTACATGTATGTGGTTGCTTGGCCTCTGGTGATTTACTACTAGGCGATAGTGAGTCTGACATGTCCTGTTCCCTATTTCTCTTTTTCGTATTAGGTGTGTCGAGTTGTGCCATTATTTAACTTTAACCGAAGATGGGAAACGAATATTTTTGATAATAAGTAATAGTAAGTAATTTCACAGTTTATTGTTTTCTGTACGTTGGCGCCTTGACTATATATAGTATATGCTTCTAAAGTGTAATTTCTGCTATATATCTGTCTATATATCTGTCTATATTGTCTATTTATACAAGAAGTACTAACAAATAATAACAGTTTTGATTGATTTTCATACGTTGGCCCCTAGACTATAGATAGCAATGTGCTACTGTGATGCAAGTTATATTGACTATTCCAGTAATATTATAATTTATATAAACAAGTATATATAAGTATATATTTAAGTATATATTTAGTTCTGATTATTATTGGAAAAATGAATTGAATTATATAATTTAAATTAAATTCTACTAATCAAATTAAATAATAAATAATAATGGATCCCTACGTACAAAGAATCCACTGAGAAGAATAAATATATTCACAATATAACCTCGCAGTGGCAACGTATGTGTTGAGTTATACTTACGCGTGCGCGCCAAGTACAACAATAGGGACCACCTTACCTGTATTGCCGTGGTAAGCTGTGGTAAGCTGTGCTTTGTATTCAGTGTAGATGGCTATTATTAGTAGTATTTATTGATGTGGTCAGATTTGAACCACAGTGCTGAGAAAAGAGACCCTATGCTATGCAGAACCACGATAAATCCCGTGTTTATTCAATTTAATCTACACAGATCACTATACAGAGCAGAGCAGAGCAGAGCAGAGCCAGAAATAATAAATTAATATACTTACTTGATTGTTGCTGCTAAGGTGTCGTTACTAGCTGGTAAATAAGTGATATATTGAAGTACTCACAAGATTTGAAGTTTTGCGATCGATTGCTATCAGAGCGATATAATGCGACTGTTCCGGTCAACGAAATAAATCACACTGAACCGAGTTAGGTCATTATTATATGGACGCTTGTCATCAATCAGCTGACCTCGACATTCTGCCGGAAGTTCATAAATATTCACACTCACTATAAACAATTAATTGAGACACGCCATGCGATTGTGTACCTTCGGACATCTGCGTAATTTCCTTAAATACGTTTACAGAATTTACAATATTTTTCATAAATAAAGTCAAAAGTTTACAAAAGTTTCAGAGTACATGCGGAATATAATTCCGCACGTACTCTGCAAATTTTGTCAGCTTTTCCCGTCATTTACGGAAAATATTGTAAATTTTGTGAACGTATTTCACGAAATTACGCAGATGTCCGAAGGTACAAAATCGCATGGCGTGTCTCAATTATACATAGTATAAGCTACGGTGCACAAGTATAGATAGTGACCTATGTTGTTTACACGACATTACAGTTGTGATATAATTAATTAATTAGCCGCTGGACAGTGTTTCAGTACTACGTGTTTTATAAATGTAGGGTTCTGGATAAATTAATTGTGAATATAAATACGCATTTTGCCTGCAATATATATGAAGGTAAGTTAGTTATGATGCTTTCGTCCGATTATTTATTTGATATTTTCCATTGTTCTTATCGAAACTATGTTTTAACAGCACTTTATAATAATTTCCATCACTCTTCTGTAGTCTGTAGCGATCTATATTTCTTGTTAGAAGCATGGCAGATGTTTTATTGATGGAATGGAGAACAGTACAGATCCTGATCAGACAGTGCGGATGTATATATAGTTTTATATTCATGCAAATACTATTACAGAGCGCTATATGCATGCATATCAACTTCTGTTAACCCATTTATCATGTTGAGGATATGCCATTTTTATTGGGAAAAGCATAAGTACTTTCTTTAACTTTTAAATATGCTTATATTTGAAGTATATGTCGCGACCACCATTTGAACTGTCTCATTGAGACGGTTCAAATGAGTGGTCCCGACATATTCTTTCATTGAGAAATAACAAAAATAAAATATTAAAAAAGAATCATACCCGTAAAGGTGTATTCCTCATGTAATGGGTTTATACAATGATGTGGTTGGTTGATACAGGACATGTTCAATAAATAAAGCGTAAGCCAACATATTAACCCTTTCAACCTTTCAACCGGAATGGGCTGGGATATGCTAATGTTCCGACCAATCCAATGGTCACAAACTATTTTCAGATTCGTCCATATATGAAAAGGGGGTGTTTTTGTTCTAAGAAATATTAAAATTACTTTCAAAAAGTGCAGATCCTGATGAGACGGCTCGTTACGAGCCGGCTCATCTGGATCTGCACTTTTTGCATAAACCGCTATAGCGGGATTCGGGTTCAAAAGGTTAAATATGAGATATCGTGCCTTTAAAATGTTTAAATGCATTAAATGGATCGTCTAAATAAATAGTGTTATCCAAACATTAGTAGGTTATTCCACCGCATTCGGTAAACAGAGGGAGTAAATATTGCTTTCATTTATCATTATTTATTACGCATGATCACGTGGTTACAACAACAGCAATAATTACTAAAACTTCCAGAAGTGCCTCCGATTCAAGGTACGCATTCATTTATATTGTCCTTATTATTTAACGGATTTTGATGGAATACAGCGCATCAAACGCGTCATGTTAAGCTGCATATGGTGGTCTCCGTACTTTGGCCCAAACTTCTGTCGTTTTCGCGAAGAATCGCTTTCCGTGTTTACTGCAATACTGAGACGGAAATCGATTATTCGCAAAAACGATATAAGTATGTGCCGAAGTACCGAAACAACCAAATACAGCAAAGGAAGACGCGTTTACTGCGCCATATTTCATCCGTTGCATATCAAGGAAACTATCAAATAATACTTACTCGGAGTGGGCGCGCTTTCAACACTTTCAGCCATTGTTGTTGTTGTTGTTCTAACGACGTGATCATGCACATTGCGTAGTCATTTTTCAATAACTCATGAACCGCTTCACCGATTTCGATACTATTTGGCCACACAGTGTGTCTAGGGATGGTGCTTTGTTTTGCATGCGACCCACGTCCGGACCGCCCAAGCCTAATGTCACTGAAGACTTATGTGATCCTTGTTTGTAAGGCAAATTTGTAGGGCAAAACAGTTAAAGTTATTTTTTTTTTATCAGTGCTGTCTGAACGACCCACGTTCGACCGCCCAAGGTCAAGGTCACCGAGGACTTGTGTTTTTACTTTCATTTAGTATCAAGGCTGCCAGCTTCGCTTAACGATGCCATTTCTTGTTATAGTTATTTCCTGTCCTCTCATGAATGCCGAGTCATGAATGCCATTTTTGAAAAGGGGGTTCTACTTTTATTTGTGAAACAACCGAAATCTGTAAGGGGTTCTGGGGTAACATTTCACGGCCCCAGAAAGTTTTTGATTTCTTGAAGCCAAATGCTGAATTCGGGTACGTTCGGGTATGTTTTTTACAACAAATGGCTCCTGGGCAGAGTTTGGGGATACATTTAAGAAGCGTATATGTTATGTATATTCATATGTTACTGACGACGTAGTATGTGTTTTATCCCGTCAACACAGTGCATATGTGCCGTGAAACACGGTGCCGTGAAACATTTATGATATCCAGTCAATACAATTTTTGCATTTTACAGCCATTTGTAGGTGTTGACGGGATAAATAGAATAGTAGGTTAGTGCCGTGAATGGGAAAAAATATCTGGCGCGGCACGGAAACGGGATGTGCTCGGCAGAGCCTCGCCCATCCCGTTTCCTGAGCCTTGCCAGATATTTTTTCCCATTCACGGAACTAATCTACTATTCTCTATATATTTTCCTTATTTCTGAACCAAAGTATATGTTGTGACCACTCATTTGAACCGTCTCGGCGAGACGGTTCAAATGAGTGGTCACAACATATACTTCTGATGAGAAATGAAGAAATGCTTGAGCCCTGCCGGATATTTTTTCCCATTCACGGCACTAACCTACTATTCTCTATTTATTAACACACCCCATGACATTTACACACAATGGTGATAGAGTGCCGCATCCCCTGGGCAAAACTATATTAATGAATAATAAGACAGAACTGTGGGATTATCTCCATTGTTGCTGATACGGAATCCGGTAATTGAGCATAAATTCGGTAAACCACGTCGAAAGTTGGCATACATTTCAGTACACATGCGGAATTAAATTCCACATATGTTCTGAAACTTGTGCGAACTTTTGGCGTCATTTACGGATACAGTCGTAAAATTTCGAAATCAATATCTGCTTAATCCGGAGAGGCGATTAGGTGATTATAATGTCCAAACCTGGAACAATATATATTGCCCAAAATCTGACATTTGCGACCTGTATTGTGCGCCTGTATATGCGAGTTTCTGATGATACTATTCTGCAACTGATTTCGAAAAAAACTGTGATATCTTCTGCAAATAACGTCGAAAGTTTACACAAATTTCAGTGCACATGCGGAATTAAATTGCGCATGCGCCATTGAATTTGTGTCAACTTCCGACGTCAATTCCGGAAAATATCGTACTTCTTTCACACTCGGAATCGACAAAATACGGAGATACAATGCGGCACAATATCCCATACTCTGTCCGGATTATGATATATGGGACGGTGTTGGTCCATGGGCCAGTATCCATGTAATGAAATTTCCCCTGGGAACAATTCCAGCGCCGTGCAAATGCAGTATATTATATACATGTATTATGCATTGTGTTATATATTGTATATTCACATTGTATCAGACAAATAATGGCCTTCATTCGGATAAAACCAGATCCTGATGGGTCTGCATGGGCGTCACGAGCATTTTTGAAAAGGGGGTTCGAGTTTCAGCTGTGAAGCAACCGAAATATGTAAGGGGTCCAGGGGTTGCCCCTGGACCCCTTACATATTTTCGGTTGCTGCACAGTCCCAGAGAGATTTTGATTTCTAGACGTCAAATGCTGCATTCGGGTATGTGTTTTTTTTACAACAAATAGCTCATGGGCAAAGAGTTGTGGGTAAATAAACATATTTAAACATACATATAGTAAATAAACATATTACAATATGTTTGGCGCCGCTTAGCTGTATTTTGTTAGTAGGGCATTTGAATAATATAATGTCTGTTCATGCATGCACTGAAAGTAGCGATCGCGGACCTAATTTATATAAACAAAATCCTGCTCGCTCCAAAAAAAGATCGAATCTCCCCTTCCGACGCCCGTGGGTCTGTGCAGTCGGTCATACACGCTGCGATTACCCACATTGATTCCATTACGCATTTACATTTCGTCAACTTTGGACGACGTCATTCACGGAAAATATCGCAGTTTCTGTAGATATTTTTCATCACACATCTTATTCGGTACACAAATCGCATGGCGTGTCTCATATTATAATTCGGCCACTTCGACGTTGTCCTATATATTCCGTGAACTATGACCAGTATAAACAAAACAAGATGGATGTGGTACACATGTAATTACGTCACTATAGTAGAAGGGCAAGCATCCATAAAAATGAATTATGTTCAACCCGAGAGAGCAAAAGCAAAGACTACTTTAAATCAATGCATTATATCATCCTGAACACGAATCCGGTGTCGGTCAATCAAATCAGGTGGGACAAGGTCATTTTTGGGATCATTAAGTGCACATGGGTCAAATGAGTGCAAAGCTCACTCTATTTTTATAATACAATATGTACTTGCATAACATTACAGAAAAATCGGATAAAGTATGTTTTATTGATGATTATTGTTTTATGGGGCATATACAAAGCAATTCGGTTTGCTCGGACGTCTCTATCGTTGAGAGTTTCAACATATTCCAGATGGCCGCCAAGCATCAATATTTAGCCTGAAATGTGTTCTTATTTGATGAATGAAAACAAATAGGCGCTTGGATCTTGATCGGACGGACGCAGAAAACCCTTTGGATACCATGCATTAATTTTAAACATAGATGTAGGCTATAAAATCTATATAAATCCAAGATGGACGCCAACTATTCATCAAGATCTGGCAACATTATGTACAATGTGGTGGACCATATCTTGGTACTAAGCTAGCTATGAACATATTAGTTTGATTTTCATCTGATATACGATATTAAACATATATATCAAGGTTTATGCTCTTCTTAAAGAGCGTGTTTAATTCAAAATGGCGGCCATATTTTCAAAAAAATCGAAAGTTATTGAATATAATGTTTACTTTTGTTATACTTATGTATACTACTGCATTATGTTAGGCGGTTAAATCAGTAAGTCGGAAACACTTGATTTTGAAGTCATTTGTAATTGTGTTTATTCAAAATGGTCGCCTCATTTAGGCTATTTTAATATAGTGTGGTACTGGCAATTGCGCGTTTCTTTTCATTTACTTTTAAATTTCTTTATAGGACAGATTCACATGTGTTCAGACTAGTAGATCGCTGATAATACACTTGGTGATGCTCGAATTAGGTTACACTCGTTGTAGAGTCGGAATATTAAAATATATGTACTGTTTGCTTTACATATTGTATTTTATTGAGTCTTACGTTATTATATACGTTGTACATTGCACTATAATGCCATATATGTATACACTACGTATTGCGATTGGTACACATGCTATAGTTCGGCCATGTTCGCATTACAGTCAGATATCTAACTGTTACATGCTGGTGTGCGACTAGGTACCATGACATTTCAATCACTTTTGACTTAATTATAACCAAGAGTATGTATTACAGTTTCTGTTTCCGTGAATATCCATACATTCACAAGTGGATATACCCATATGCATACACTTAAATTACACTGAAATATTTAATAATTGTCCCATATAACCATACGTCTGTATAAGGCAGATCAGCAATTCTATTTCAGAAAAACTTTCCGCATGACTGCTGGTATAATCATCGCTGATAAATGGAAATATATTCTCAATTAACATATATTCTCATCAACAAAAGTCCCGTCTCCTGCACTGAAATCAATATTGACAGCGTCTATGCGTGTCACATTTATAAACTATAATATGCTGTAACGAATGCTTATGATTTAGAGGCCTCATATCAGCTATATGTCAATGTTTAGCTTTACACGTTTCGCTTCCAGGTTAGTTCAAACCCGGTTAGTTGAAAATCCAGTCACGGGAATTGTGGTTTTGTATTGAAAAGTGGCTGTTTGGTTGTTGTTTGTACATTATTTATCCATGACTCGCAATTGCAACTACCCAAATATGTGCATGTGAAAATAAGTGTCGTCGTTTGGTCTCTTACGATCTTAAGTATATGTCGTATGTTGGTGTGCATAGACACGGACGATGGGAACTTTCTGATATAATTCTAGATTAGCATAGAATAATCAACCATGTTCATTTTAATGCATTTAAAGTATTATATATCATATTACACATATGGTTGTGATATTATAATACACAGTTATGGCACTTCCACATACCATGTAAGGACATTATATGACTACAACATATAGGATTATAGTGTATGGTATTATGACAGCATAATACATTTTTATAACATTTATTCTTTCTTTCTATGTACCAAACAATCTCATGAATGACATCAACATATGTTCCATCATGAATTTACAACATATTGATTTCGATCGCATTATAGTTTAATATACTTACTTATGTGACTCATACATACTGACTCATTAAATCTTTCATATGTACATAGTACATGCCTACCTGTATATGATTTCTTGATATTATAGGTCATCCAAACGCGATTTTATTGTTAATAAACACAGCATATGCCGTTTATGAACTGAGATGTAATGGTCTGGATGACACCTTGCATTAAATTCGTAGAATAGTGTGATAATGGCTCATAAATACTGGTTATTAACTTATTCATGCATGTACTTACATGGCATAGCCATGGCTACCGTCATATGACTACTTAAATGATACGTCATCCAAAAGTTTATTTTATTTTGGGCAATAACAACATAATATGTTGTATATAAACTGAGATTCGATGACCATGATCACACCATTGACTCTACATACATGTATATATGATATGTATATGTTATATAATTCCCCAATTTTCAAGTAATTGAGTATGTCTCTTGCTACACCGACAAGCACACTCGCAGTGTCCATGTGCAGTGTTTCCAAGTTATTGGTATTCCATGTTCATGTTACTGTCGTCAATATTACGACTTTGTTAAAATAATAAATGTGTCGATAAATACATTTCAGGTAAAAATGGTGGGAATCTAACGTATGCAAATGCAATTCAGTGTCTTCTATAGCGCACTAATGTGGACATTAGCATACTACTTATATAGCTCAAGATGCGATGGCGTGGTTTTCGTTTTAATCTCCAAAAAGCTAAGCATACTTCTTCGCTATGAAAAAAACGCTGCTTTCATTATGTGGGAAGTGAATAATGGTAGTTGTTACGTAGCCAGTCAAGTTCAGAATTCGTCAACTTTCCTTTGCTATGCCTATCGCTGTGCCTACCATGTCGTGTACCGCATTAATAAATTGATTATCGTTTTTGTATAGATATATAGTAGGCTTCGTTATAATGGAAGATGATACAATATCCGCATCCGCATGGAATGTACCGGTATCTCATGGTTTCGATGTATGCAACAGACCCGTAACCAGACATTTATGAAGCAAGAAGTATTTTCGATGGCTTGAATGGCACGAGGCAGCTATGGGGTTACGGGGCCATGCTCTCCCAGACAATTGTGAAATCCAGATGGTCTGAAATACCATTTTATATATTCTCAGCAAAAACTGAGCACATACATGTAATACGACTCTCTTGCTTGCATCAATATTATAAAATGACTACGTATTGACAATAATTCTTATTTTAGTGCATGAAAGAGTGGACATCACGGCACGACGAGGGAGGCTGGGGAGGGGGTCGTCCGACCGCACCGACCGCCTGGTTACGGACCTGTTACAATAATAAAATGCAACATTGGTGTTCATGGTCGTATAATTCCAGCATAAAAATATTTACACAATTCCCTAACATTTGATTGGTCCGTAGCAAGTCTCTGTCCAAAATTTATATCCCAGTAAACTCCTACGCCGAACTACTTTCCTCCGTAACCATGAGGCGCAGTTAAAATAATTCTTAAGAAAACGGAAAATAAACACATTTTCTTGATGAATTTATTTCAAATGCTGGAAGTATAAGGAATGAATGGCCTTTTTGTGGAATTTATCGGGGATATAAACTTGGAAATGTCGCGGGAATACTGGACGAGGCCTTAAAAAAATTACAATTTTCGAAAAAAAATCCAAAAAAAAAAATCTTTTTTTTTTTTATTTTTTTTCGAAAATTGTAATTTTTTATCGCTTCGTCCAGTATTCCCGCGACTTTTCCAAGTTTATACCCCGATAAATTCAACAAAAATGCCATTCATTCCTATAGTTAAAGATACCATGATAGAGTCCCGTTTAATTTGTAATGGCTTTAAACGGACTATTGACAGCTCATTTTATCTGCATGGATGGGGCGGGTAACTGAATATTTGCATACAATTTCCATCCAGCCCTGACATTGGACGAACCGGATATACTGTCAGCTCTGCACCACACTATAGTAACTTAGCCCCCCTCCACACAAACGTAGTAGGATTACCACTGATCGTATTACTCTTATAACGGGGTTAGCAGGATTTAACTCTCGCCTACAATAAAGATGAACATGCGAATAAGGGCCAAGCTCCCCGGTAATTATCAACCCACCATCGTTAATTATATAATAAATTGCCATTCACATGCTCCCAACCTGCCACTGTATTTTATTTCTATCCGAATACAGGTATTAGATACGGGCATTATGTTGATTCACTCAAATTAATGAATACCTAGATGTAATTGTAAATATGTTCCTGTTTCCTTTGACATTTGTCAACATGTATTATGTTCCACTTGAAACCAAGATCGTGACTATGTAGTCGTTTAGTAACCATTACCATGTTACAGCTAGGATCTATTGTTATCCATGAGTTGCACCAATATGTTGTTGATAGCTCATATTATAAAACTACTACGCAATACAGTAGCCATCTTGGTAACTTAAATGGCGGTCATAAAATAGTATTCTTTATGTTGTCATCGGAAACACTAAAACATTTATTTTATGGTGTGGCATATGCTATGTCGTTGATGACTACCCTACTTAATATAGATGTGTCAGAATTGTATCCATGTTGGCTGTCATCTTTGATTTACGTTTGTTTCCGGCGACAGATAATTCGGTACACTTTGGAACACAAGCCTCGCACTTTTAAAATATTACAAATATGATTTACAATTATGTTTCCATTTCTTTACTACTTTGTCGATCAACAGCGCCTAAGAGCTTAAGCGATACTTAGCGGCCATCTTGGATATTCCAACATGGTCAAATAATAAGTATATTGGATGGACTCATTCATTTTTGCAAGGAACACATTCAATAATAACAAAAAATGCAAACAACTGAAATATAAATGTGCATGAAAGTGTAGCTATATATTTTTGTTATTCCACACACATTTACTGCGCGTCTGTGTAATATTTGACGGCCATCTTATATGTATGTGAATTTGTCAGTGGTGAATTGTTTTTATAAGTTATCAAAATGTATTTTTATGTATGTAAACGCAGTGTATATGTATACTAATCAAGTAAGCATATATTTAAGACAAAATGTTGATACCTGATTGCCATCTTGAACATCGCAAAATACACACCGGTTTGAACCACCATAAAAACGAAGCGTCTCATATATGTCAACAATTTAAACAACTTTATCTGATATTTAAAACGTGATATGCACGTACATGTCCAACTACTGATATACAATATGTTTTTGAACTCATTTGACCTCTGATGTATCAATCTAGCATAGTCGTTGCTTTTTCTCTCTTGGGTTGAACAGAAATCGTTTTTAAGCCACTTCACTTCAAGGTGCCCCTCCACTACTATATACGTGTATTGGTATATTTGGGTCAACGAATTAACATGCAACAGTTTTACATTTATTTATAATTGGAATAATATTTAAACTGAAGGTTTGTTTAAAAGCATTGACAACAGCCATCTGAATATTTATATTTGTTTCAATGTTACAACAATACTAAATGTAGGAGAAATTGAAACATAAACACGTGTTGCTTGGGAACGATGAAAACAACAACAAAAACGACATATTTCAATCAAGGTACCGCATTATTTAATTAAATTCTAAGTAGTTTGTGTGCTGTGTGAGCCACAACGCGTTGTAGTTGTGAAGTAATAAGTGTATACACCATCCACAAAACTAGTTTTCCATGCGTACACTAGTTGAAGTAATATGTGGCTGTTACTGGATAAATGTGGCTTATGGCTTTTGCAACCAGTGTAGATCCAGATCAGCCTGTGCATCCGCACAGTCTGATCAGGATCTGCACTGGTCGCCATTTCATAAATGAAACACCCGTCGCGCATATATACAGTTATCAGGCTACTGGAGTGTGCTATTTGATCAGGAACTACAGTGGTCACAAATCCCATAAGCCCCATTTCTCCAGTACTGAATGTATAACATTATCACAGCCATTTTGGCTGTGATAATGTAATAAATTTAGTATAATAAAAATTAATAAATTTATCATAAAACTCAAAATATATTTTGCTAGAAAAGTATTCTTTGCAATGTTGGTGAAATAGGCTACTGGTATGGAAGGTGTTCGAGCCAATTCCCACCATTAAATATAAGCCGAATCGAACCAATCGGATTGTAGAGACATTTGGTACTTAAAAACTTTAACGCAGATTTGACAAAAAGACATAAAGCAACATAATTTGACATTGACCTTGGGCATGAGGGTCGCATGGATGTTCTATATATTGAAATATGGATAATAAAGAGATATGTGCGGTTTCAAGTCAATTGGACTTAGGGTTGTGGAGATATTGGATACTTAAATTGACCTTGACCTTGGACATGGGGGCCGCATGGGTGAGATAGCGAATGGACATATGGATGATGATAAAGCGGTATGTGAAGTTTCAAGTCAATCGGATTCAGGACTGTTGAGATAGTAGGTACTTAAACAAACATTAACGCAATTGCCGGACGTACATGTCGGACACAATGACGCACAGACGCACGGACGCATGCCAAAAGCGGCGACTATATCACGCCGACCGCAAGCGGGCAGGATAAAAATTAAATTAGCAATCATCGATTAAGCTACGCTAGTTACTTGTCACTTTATAAACATTTTATTTACGAAACTCGGATTTTTTTCAAGCGACTCATGTGTTTCTTTTCCAGAAACACGATACAAATCTACAGTTAATTTACATTCTTCTTGAACAGTTTCGTCAACTTCTGCGTACAGTATGTTGAAGAGTCATGGTTAATGCGCTTAACCCCTAGCAGGAACCAAATTGTTGTCTGGGGTTATTTTATTATTTTTTCCCATTGAAAATGATTCTAAAGTGCTATCAAACCATGTTGGTTATGAGAAAAATAGATTTACCAACAGTGTATATCCTGATCAGACTGTGCGGATGCACAGGCTGATCTGCATTTACACTGGTCACAAAACCCGTAAGCCCCATTTCTACAGTTGCAGCCACCACTTTTGCAGCCACCACTTTTGCACTTACGAACTTCTTAGTCGTACGTAGTTTAGTGAAACGGGCCCCAGGATCGGACTGCTAGAAAACGCAGGATATCTGGTCTACGCATGTCGAAGAATAATACAATATAGAAAGTCCCCGTTTCCGACCAGAATATGACCCAGTAGTTTTCTGAAATCGTGCTTATCACTTATCAATATGTTGTTTATTAAACTATTCTATTTTAACTGATATCATTGCATTTTCATTGCAGGTTATTCGGAAGAAACTACGACTCTACAGATTACGGTTCGCGAAAATGTCCAGAAGACATATTGCTAGTTGGAAGATTGTTAAAAAGTTCACTCCGTTAATAGTTGGGCCAATTCTTATCTGGGTTCTGTGGACATACATTAGTCATGGGAACAAGGCCATAGCAATACAGACACAACAGTTGCACAATAAGAACATTTATGACAACGTTATAAAACCATCGGTAAAAAGCGTTATAGCCCATTTTAAAGAGTCAGACAGTCTAAAGCAAGGAAATCTACTGGTAGATCATAACACCGATGGTGATACAAATAACATCCCGTTTGTTTCTCAACCTCCACAAACAAAGTGGTATACAGCTACGAATGCCATAAATGATGAAGACAGCGGTGAAAGTAAGAATAAACCATTCCTCACGACATCAGTAGGAAACTTAATGGGACTAACAATTCCAGAAAAGCCAGCTCGCGGATTTGGACTTACGAAGAATATCACCATTGGAAGTGTCATAGACTCCGATAAATGGTTGACAAACAAGGCCATCCAACAACAAATTGACATTGCTAAGTCAAAACTGGTAAACAGGATTGAAAATGATCAAACACATAAAGGAATGAAACAATCAACTATGAAAACGCCGAGCGTGGCGCAGTCTGCTGGTATTAACAAAGTTATGCACGTAACACCAACAATAAAAACAGCGTCAGACCATGTACAAAGACCATTTGTACTTAATGTGCCTATCCCGAAAACACGCACATCAATAAAACCAACGGCTCCGAGCTATTCGAAGCATATAACGAACATAACTTTTGCATCTGAAGATGGTGACGGACATTGCCAAAACGTAGTGAAATGGGGTCAAAGCTTCCATGCAGCTATTTCAACATATGACCTTCCAGAAAAGACCGACTTCTCTCTAGATAGCAAAGGACAGTATACGATTCCAATTAAACCCGCGCGTACAGTATTAAACAAAACCAAAATATCACCATTAAAGGTGATACTGGTGCCATTCTCGCACGCGGACCCGGGATATGGACTGACACTAGAGCAATACTACGACACAAAGACACACAGAACACTGGACAACATGCTGGTGAAACTCACGCAGTATCCAAACATGACATTCCAATGGGCGGAGACCGTCTTTCTCGAACGCTGGTTCCGCGATTTGAATGAGGAACAGAAAAGTCTGACCAGGAATCTAATCCATAACGGACAGTTGGAGATTGTTCTGGGTGGCTGGGTAATGCCAGATGAAGCCAGCACTCACTATGCGTCCGTAATTGACCAGCTTATAGAAGGACACCAATGGGTAATAGAAAACCTCGGCGTGAAGCCTGAAAACGCATGGGTTAATGATCCATTTGGATACTCAAGCACCTTGCCGTATTTGTGGAAATCGGCTGGAATGGATAATCTGGTTTTCCTGAGGATTCATCAGGCGGTCAAAGCGACTCTGATGAAAATGAATAGTCTAGAGTTCAACTGGCGGCCATATTGGAAACAAAATGGAGGTAGCGATATTCTCAGCAGCCTGATGCCTTTTACAAATTACTGGGTAGCAGACACCTGTGGTCCAGACAGAGACGTATGTCTAGAGTTTGTTTTCCACAAATTGGGCGACGTTGGGGAGCGAGCTATAAAAGTTACCGAATTTAATGTTGCAACACAAGCTGAGAAACTGTATCAGCAATACCGAGTAACGGCAGACCTGTACAGGTATAACACGCTGTATGTCGGGATTGGCGAGGACTTCTCGTTTATCCGACCATCAGAATGGGACAATACATATACAAACTATGACAAACTCATGCGATACATGAACTACAGACAGGACTGGAACATAACGGTGAAGTTTGGTACGTTGAAGGAATACTTCCAAAGTGTCAGATCGGAACAAAGAGATAAAATGGAAAATGGCGCAAAGACTTTCCAACATTAAGTGGGGATTTCTTTCCGTATTCTGACCACCACGGCGAGTACTGGACAGGATACTACACAAGTAGACCGTTTAACAAGAGGTTTTCACGAGAGGTAGCAGCATTGACCAGAGCTGCGGAGACCTTTAACGTTGTAGCATACTCCATACTGAAACACTACGGTATGGCGTATACAGGCTATGCCGGCATTGCCTCTCAGCTACAACGAGCACGACGGGAGTTGGGAATGTTCCTACATCATGACGGAATTACGGGAACCTCACTTCCACACGTGCTTAGGGACTTTGAATATAGACTAATGGTAGCGTATATGAATGCCCAAGCTGCCTTCAAATCTGTCCTGGTAACCCTATTGTCGCGCGGAAAGTATCACAACTATAAACAACTATTGGAGGAACGTATTCAGGTAGAGCAGCAGAAATTGTCCAAGAAATTTATTTTTGACACAGCTGGAAAGGAACACAAGCTGATTATCGTCAATCCATTACCAAGGAGCAGAAATGAACACGTGGACATTGTTGTGAGCTCACCTGAGTGTTTTGTAAAGGCGTATAACTCTGATGCGGTACCAATACAGTTTAGTATGTCGAGTAAAAAGTTAGGAGACCATGGCAACATCTGACAGCAACGTTTCCGGTAGATCTACCACCACTTGGGATACAGGTATACAAACTAATACCGAAAAGGACAAATGGAATAAATACCATTGTTGAGGAATACATACCACAGGCGGCTATAACCAATGTTATCTTGGAGAATCACTACATGAAACTTGAAATCGACCGACAAACGGGTATGATGAGACGTGTGATTAACAGAGACGGCCACGTAACGGAATTAACGTCCCAGTTTATGCTCTACCAAACCAACAACAGTGGCGCCTACATATTTGGCCCAGTAGGCGAGGCAAAGGCATTTAAAATTGGAGACCCTGTGGTAACGGTGACGAAGGGAGCACTAATGTCAGAGGTTAGAATCAAATCACCGGGATTTTACCAGCGTATTAGACTATATAACTCAACTGCGATCCAAGGACAAGGTATATATGTCAGGAATGAAATAGACATCGCGGCTGTCAGTATGCGTGACATGGAAGTTATACTTAGATTTTGCAGTGACGTTAAAAATGGAAATAATTTTTACACGGACCAAAATGGTTATCAGCTGATTGGTAGGAAAACGAACCGAAGTCGACGAATTGAAAGTAATTATTATCCAATATCGACGATGGCTATTCTAGAAGATGAAACAAAGAGACTGACTGTCCATGCGGGTCAGCCACACGGTGTGGCAAGTTTACAAGAAGGGTGTGTAGAAGTGATGCTAGACCGGCAAATGAACAGGGACGACGGACGAGGATTGGGACAAGGTATCTACGACAACGTTGAAACACTGAGTGAATTCGTTCTGCAGATTGAACACAAGGATGCACCAGAGCCGATCGCGGAATATCGATACACGCACACAACATTTGACAGCACACTTGTGAATGAACTGCTTCAAAACAAAATACACATGTTTTCCTTGACAGATAAATCGTTGACAATTATGGACAAAGTTCATCCTCTGAAATCTGAACTTCCTTGCGATGTGACTGTCGTTGGACTACGCAATCTCGTGAAGAATGACTTAAAATACAACGGAACCAGTCTCGTATTGCACCGGAAGTCTATTCAATGTGGATACCAATCCACAGAATCAAAGTGCATGCGTACTAAGCAAATTGTGTCACTTAAAACGTTGTTTCCAAAGTTAAAGGCACGCATCACAGAAACTTCGCTTTCTCATCTGTACGAAAAACGGACAATTGTTTCATCTGAGGATTTAACACCGGGTCTTATGGACCTTAGATCATTTGTCGTCTATTTCTAACATGTTCAGAGATCATTCGTTGTCTGTTGTTAACATGTTTAGAAATCATTCGTCGTCTGTTGTTAACATGTTCAGAGTTCATTAATGAGACACGCCATGTGATTTTGTACCTTCGGACAGCTGCGTAATTTCATTAAATACTTTTAAAAAATTCTCTGTTTTTCCTAAATAAAGTAAAAAATTGACAAAAAAAATTATTTTGTCAATTTTTGAGGCAATTTACAGAATTGTAAATTGTGTAAACGTATTTCATGAAATTACGCAGATGGCCGAACGTAAAAAATCACACGGCGTGTCTCATTTGTCGTGTATTAACATTCTCTGAGATCATTTGTCGTCAATTTTGAACATGGGCATACGTCATTTGTCGTCTATTGTAACATGCTAAGCCGTAATAAACTGAAATTGAACTAGTCCATGTTAGTTTCGCTATTAATCAGACAATGGGTAATTTTGTAAAAACAAAATATCCAAAAAGAAAATGATGCATGTTAATCATGTATCATTGAGATCATGTTGACATCATTTTAAAGAATAATTTTGGCTTTTTCAACCAAAAATATCTGAAGAAAAAAAATACCAGTGGGACTGTAATCCGCGTCGGCGTAAAATGTTTCACAAATTCCCAATAACTACATTCAGAAGATACTGCAAAAACGCATTTTCGTCTATGTACTATGCTTCCGATGATGTCTGAGATATTAACTATGTGGTTATTCACTTCATGCACGACATTTGACCTGAATAGTTATAGGTTATTTGATTTGTATTTGGATATATGCACGAGTTCCTTATTGTGCGATATTGCGCGACTTTAGGTGCGCGGCGGAACGAGTGGCACATATCTACACACAAATAAAATAACCTTTTTATTATATACGTATATCACTCGCAATTTATATGCGCCTCAAAAATATACAAAACACACTTAAATAAATAAATTAGTGATGATTTAGAAGGAACTATTTTGCGAGGTAACACGTAGTTCCGGCACTGACCAATATGAACTCACGAGACGTCAATATTGAAAATTATTGACGGCTTGCATTGCATTGTGATTCAATGGGAAACGAAAGTACGTATATGATAAGACTAAACGTTTCACTTGATCCCTTTCCAAAACGTTTCCGTTATATTCAAGTATTTACAATACAATTGTATTGTATTGTATATCCAAGTGTATACTATCGAAAACTGTGATAAACAAGGAAGATCATTTGGTTGTAAAAGTTTTAAATTACAAAAATATTTTTTTTAATGGTCATGTTATTACGGCAGCTTAAAAGGGACATGCGAATTTTTTGTTCTATGTCGTTCCCACGAATCTCGTTACCACGGCATAGTATCTCGTTCCCACGAGATAGCATCTCGTTACCTCGTTCCCTCGAGATAGAATCTCGTTCCAACGACATAGGTAGCCAATGAAAATGCAGAATAATTACTGTCATATTAGTCCGGCAGCCGGGAGCGTAACCTTGTTTTGATTAATGGCCGCCAAAGAGTTATAGTATGCCATATAGTTGCATCCATGTGAGGTATTGAAGTAATTTAACAGTGTAAAATGGATTCACTTGACTTATCAGATAAGCGGTCAACAGTAATATTCAATTCAATTCACTGTGACATGGAAAAAATCCAACATGGAGGCCAAATCTGACATATTTTACATATAACTACTCTCACACTCTATACCAAAGCAAACATGTATATTGATATTGGATATATTGACACAATAAACGCTTTCAGTACGTTCGATATGTTCGTATACAAGTTGTTTAACAGGGGAAGTCCAAGATGGCCGCCACATATAAATATAGTATCATATAACAATAATGTAAGCGACTGATAATTAACTGCAGTAAATTGGTATAGATGTATTGAATTTAGGTATACAATCAACGATTTCCGTAACTTAGCAATATAATTAAATAACTGTGCAAATAGCAGAAGTAAAAAATGGCCACCAAATATTTAAAAACAAGTTACGTTGCCTGATTATTAAAATAGAGAACACATTAGAAAAGTGAGACCCATAAATCCCTGTAGATAAGAAACTAACGCAATACTTTCTAATAAACAAATGACATGCGCACATCGATGGTCGCAGAACCTTCAACGCGGCACAAACATGCACTCACGGTCAGCGATGCACGGCCCCAAAAGGAAAGCAACAGTACATACACTATATAAACAATATAACAAATGCAGATCCATCCCAATAACAACTATTCCCAAATGAACTACTGGGAAAGTAACCGGAAAATCAAATCACAATGAAGTACAGTACACGGAGACATGGCAAGAAGGGTGCCACCTTGGACAGGACAGTGCATAAAAAAGAACATTTGGATGGTTGAACCTGTTTAGCAAACCTCCCGCTTACCTCGCCATCATGCTTCAAAAGGATATAAACATACAAGGCAATCCAAAAAGAATAATATATCATACGATAAATACAAACTAATCACAATGAAATACACAGTATACATGAAATGAAAGTTAATATTGTAGATATAACTACATGTATAAGAAAATAAGAAGATATGATGACACACACACAAACTATAGCTGCAATGGATGGCAAATACGTTGTTCATATTAGTATATTAAATTTTGTGATTATTACACTCCTTATATTCATTGCATGGTACCTTGAAGGCTGTCATGTTGTATATATTTATTTATGTGTACTATGTGCATTGCTGTCTGCAATGACAACAACAGTTATTGTTACCGTGCTTTAGTAGTGGCACAACCGGAATGGCTGTTGTATATATAATTTCAATGTGTATTAGTTGTGTCCACATATTTATTCTACATTATCTCAGTGTTTTTCTCAGAATTATTGAATTTGTGATTAGATTTGATTTCTTTGTTCAGCATGTACGTACTCTGACGATTTCATATCTTATTATTTTAACATGTCATATGCATTCACTCCATATTGAGTTGTATGTAATAAAATCAACTACACATGCATGTCAGACGTTGAATTCTGACTTATCATTGAAAAGAAGAATGTTATATAAACAGTACATCATCTCATTATACAAATATAATTTGCTCTATATATTCAATAACAATCTGAATATACATGTATATAAATTACTCGCAGTTTACCAAATGATAAGTGATATTAAAAGGTTGTACATAAATCACCATGTACATACGGCCCTTTTGTAGAAATTATGTACATTTCGCAGAAAAAAATAACTGTCAGAATGTAATAATAGCAGCGGGAGTCCTTAGTTGCTATGCATGTTAAACTGGTTTAACGCAAGTAATTTTAGCCAGAAACCGGAACAACACTAATGGAACGCTGAACATATATAGATGTATCGTCCATTTGTACTAGCCAGGTGAGCAAATTAGTATGATTTCACAGTGAACATGTTGAGCATTGAAGCTTTTGGAACCAAACCAATGGTATGAAAGAAAACTTCTTGTATTCATTCACATTCGGAAGTCATTAAAGTTTACTGTAAAGTTCCACGCTACATCTTCCTGCCAACGCACCACTATATAAATTATAATTTGGTAGCCATCTTTGATTTGGTGTCAGAATATTTTCAGCATGAATGTTGATGTGGATGGCAAGACAAGACGGCTTTTCAAAATAAACTGAATAAGCCAACGTATATAACCAAATGTACTATTTTAAATATTATATCAGTATTTGATTACTAGTAGAATGCACTATATCATTATCCGGCGACCATTTTAGACTTTTGTTTTGAACGTTGTCTAATGGTGTATATTAACTTAAGAAACAAAAAGATCATCTTCAGTTAATACCAGTATTTGGTATAATTACATTCTTAGATGTGACATCGAGTGTAATTGTATAAGCTATTTGCTACAATAATATCAATATAGTTGGCGGCCATCTTGGACTAATGCTGTTGAAACAATGATCTAATTGCGTACCTAAGGTACTAAAATATTTGTGTATCTAAATACAATATTCGTATGCACATTTGCTCTGAGTGCAATTATATATGTGTGCACGTATAATGTAATATATATATAATTGGCGGCTATTTTGGAGTTCTGCTATTTAGACTAGTATTCAATTTCACAGTACAGTTACAAAAACAAACATTCATTGTTTAATAAACCCAAGATTATAAAAATCATACTCTTTGTTGTGACGAACTTGTGAAAGTACGTCAACTGGTCACATTTGGCGGCCACCTTGGATTTTTCCCATATTGCAGTTAAGGAATTGAATTTTAAAGTTGCAAATTTTCATCAATGTGTCAAATACACCCAGTTTACGCTCTTAAATTGCTTAATTTCCTCATGTTAATGCAAATATATGACACACTATATCTATTTGACAGCCATCTTGAATTTGTGCAAATTTATCAAAACGCTCAAGGGTGACAGCTTGTCATCAGTTGGATTTCAAAACTAGAAGGTCTGGACATGCAAAGTCAGTAATAAAACAAACATGTTATTCAAAACAAGGTAAAGCCCAAAATCGGCTTTTGACTGCCGGACTATATTCAAATATGGCTGAAAGAAATATGGCGGTAATTATGCTGCATTTTTATTGGCTACCTATGTCGTGGGAACCAGATGCTATCTCGGGGGAACGAGATGCTATGTCGTGGGAACGATATAGCTAACTCGTGGTAACGAGATCCTATCTCGTGGGAACGAGATGCTATGTCGTGGTAACGAGATGCTATCTCGTGGGAACGACATATATAAGTCGTGGTAACGAGATTCTATCTCGTGGGAACGAGATCCTATCTCGTGGGAACGATATACTATATCGAGGGAACGAAATGCTATGTCGTGGGACGACATAGCTAAGTCGTGGTAACGAGATGCTATGTCGTGGTAACGAGATGCTATGTCGTGGGAACGAGATAGAAAGAAAATTGCGCATGCCCCTTTTAAGCTGCCGTATGTTATACCACATGTTGGATGAAGTTTCCTTAGACACCAGTTTAAATAAGTTAGTAACCATCGATTGGGGGGAAATAGAATTTGCAACACTGGTTATATAAATAGAGGATCTTACATGAGAGATGATTTAATATGATATTTATTAAACGAGGTTCTTGATTTAATAAGAAATGATGCTATGCAACATTTCAAATGAAATTAGTCAACTAGTTAATAACTACCATATTAAATCATCACAAATGTTAGATTATATTAATTTCATAAGCATACCATCATACATTGAGCATTACTGGTCACCAATCCTGTTTTCAGCTAATTTGCATATTTATTACACTATTGTATTAGGATTTTTATTAAACTGTGTTAATACACTGCGTGCGCCCATTTTCTGCAATAAATATGTTTTACTGTTATTCCAGATGATTTTTAGGCAACTCGTATGTACACTTGTGTTCAGTAGTCTATTTCACCAACATTGCAAAGTATACTTTTCTAGCAAAGTATACTTTGAGGGAGTAATTATTTATTTTTTCCGAAATGCATTATTTCATATAGAACTAACGACTGCATATATTTGATGATTAAAAGTATGCAGAATTATTATACTGAATGTATTACATTATCACAGCCAAAATGGCTGTGATAATGTAATAAATTCAGTATAATAAAAATTAATAAATTTATCCTAAAATTGAAAATTTCTCCCTCAAAGTATACTTTGCTAGAAAAGAATACTTTGCAATGTTGGTGAAATAGGCTACTGGACTGTGTGTCCGTCTGTGCGTGTGTCTATGTGTCCGGTTATGAAATTTGTCGGATTTTCTCCAATCTGCCACATTGTCTTGTTTACTAATTTGTTTCTTTTAACAAGTTTCTAAGATCCAGTGCAGTTTCGTATAAGACAAATGAGGGATCGTAGCTAGTTATAATTTATTTATATAAATCCGGTCCAAATTATATAGTTTACGGCCTTATTGCTTGGATAAGGGGCGAATGTATCATGATTTGTTATGAAAAGGAGCAATTATAGTGATTTAACTAAGTTGATCCAGATCATCGTACATATCTGCGCAATCTGGTCCGGGGCTGCATTGTTTGCCAGATTTATATTTTCACACTTAATAATGTTATTGCGTTCAGTGCAAATCGAGATCAGTTTGCACATATGTGCAGTCTGATCTGGGTCCACTAAATTGTTGTGCTATTCAGTAAGAAATAAACGCTGACACACAACATATAACCGGATCTCTATAAATAGATTTGCAAAGGGAAATAACTAGCTACGCTCACCCATTGTCCGCTATACTATTAAAACCCAATTTCGAAGGGCGATAATCCAATAAACACTGGCTGTGTGAGGTTTGGGAGAGTTATCTCTGCTACTATAGTATCATGATAGTCTCTTTTATCCTACACACAACCTACGGGGCGCCAAGTGGGACATGGCTCAATTTTGTCAACAAAATTCATTTTTGTGCCACAAAATTCAATTCTGTGTCACAAAATTGTCACAAAATTCACTTTTGTGCCACAAAATTCAATTCTGTGTCACAAAATTCAATTCTGTGCCACAGAATTCAATTGTGTCAATTCTGCACACGCATGTAAGAAGGACTACCATTGGTCAGAAACTGCACTGGAGAAATGGGTCACGGTCGCCGATCTACACATTCAATGTCGATGATTCATTTCTCATTCTGCCGATGATTCATTTCTCATTCTGCCATTTTGCTTCAACTATCTCCAAACAGTCAAACGTTGGCAAACACATTCGTATTTAAACTCATTTGCGTTATAATTGTACACATAATTCATGTACATGTAGATCTCCCGCGAGTACTGACGTCATGTATTGTGTATCGCAAGGTACACCTGCCCCAGTTAAATCAATAATACACGCGCTGTGGCCTGTGTTCTGACTGCTGTCTGTGTTTATAAACAGAATGTGTGTATTGGGCCATTTGAGGAAACCATTTGTAGTATTTGTGTAGATACCATGGATACTAAGATGGTGTATACTGTAAATAATGCATGTAGACACATAGTTGCGAACACGTAACTTCGCAACTAGTAGACACAGATCCAATACCATTTGTTTCACAAGGTTAGATCTACTGTTAGAATACGACGTCATCTAATGTCATTTTCGAGCATAAAACGTTACCTGATAAATAGAATACCAGGCTAGTGTATTTTAATATCAAGTTTATCAGGCTCGGCTCGGAAACGGTAGGAATTCTCCGGCAAGCCTCGGAATTCCTGCGCGTTTCCTAGCCTTGCCTGATAAACTTGATATCAAAATACACTAGCCTGGTATTCTCTATATATGGGCATGCTCTCAGGTCTAGCTATGTCCCGGCTACTTTATGTTTGACCCTGTTTAAATAATTGAGGGAAAATTCTGAATATTTTTCTTATTTCTCCTTCAAAGTATATATGCTTATATGGTGTTACCACTCATTTGTAATCATAATATAACCAAAATAACTGTCCATAAAGAAGTATAATATTGATATATTGGGTTATATTTTCGCATTGAAATATTTAAACCTGCAAGTGTACTCCACCATCTAGTAAAATGGACTAAGACCGATCTCAACCAATCAACGTAGAGATGACATAGACTATCCTACGCAAACTAATTTTTGTGGACAAAAATGAATTCTGTCCCACAAAACTGAATTTTCTTCACAAAACTCAATTCTGTCTTACAAAATTGAATCATTTATAACAAAAATGAATTTTGTGACACAGAATTGACAGAATTGAATTTTGTGACACAGAATTGAATTTTGTGACACAGAATTGAATTTTGTGATTTTTAGTGTTACAAAACTAAATTTTGTACACATAATTAACCTGTCCTGCATGGCGCCCCGTACAACCGTCTTCCCATCTGAACATCTATTGGCAATCTCAACTGGCAATCAAGCAGTTTGACTGGCTGAGCTCAGGCTGTACATCTGTCTTCTGAATGTGCTCTTTATACTATCTGGACCTTGATCTGATAACATCACCCTTCTTTGACAGTGCTAGATCTATATATGTAGCCTATTTCACCAACATTGCAAAGTATATTTTTCTAGCAAAGTATACTTTGAGGGAGAAATTTTAAATTTTATGATAAATTTATTAATTTTTATTATACATGTACTGAATTTATTACATTATCCCAGCCATTTTGGCTGTGATAATGTAATAACTTCAGTGTAATAATTATGCATGCTTTTAATCATCAAATATATGCAGTCGTTAGTTCTATACGAAATAATGCATTTCAGGAAAAATAAATGATTACTCCCTCAAAGTATACTTTGCTAGAAAAGTATACTTTGCAATTTTGGTGAAATCGGCTACAGATAAAATCACCCTTCTTTGACAGTAATAGCGGTTTTTGTTACAGAATCAGACAGCAGTAGTTATCTTTTACCGGTACGTTGGTTTCTCGGTTTCTCACCTGGAAACCAATACCGGTACGATGGTTTCTCATTCGTTAAATTTCAATTCCGAGATAAGCCTTGTTTTCTTTTATTCTTATCGAGAAACCGATGGGTCCACTAGCAACAAATGTTGCTAAAATTACATTCTTGACATTCCTAGATCTATATGAGGGAAAAGAATACTATAAAATGTAAAAACGTTTTAAGTGCTTTAATTGAAAATATATGACGATACTCGGACCGCTGGGTTGTTTTTATTTTCACCCATATAGGTGCATACATGTTGGATTTCCTATCTTGTTGCGGTCAGCAATATAGAAAATCTGATACTTATGGTATGTTATATAGTTTATTTATAGTGCAACCTGTTACACATATACATATTACAAGCAGTTACAACTGATGATAACAGCCAGCCTACAGAGGCTCATGATGCACTAGCATATACATATTCATTGTTTCGTAATAATGTTGATATCCAATACTTCACGTTCTAAAGTAATGGTTTTGGTGTTCATTTAGGATATAACGTAATATAAAAGAAAGCAAGATAGCACAACGGAGCATACAACGACTTCATACGCCGTGAGAATGTGATCGTGCTTGATCCGAAAACCAGAACGATCAATTGTCAGTGCGTCACACAGTAGCATTCAATATTGATTGACAACAAGACTTTATTATTCAAACTGATTTGACAACGTGCTAAATATCAGATTGACAAGCGACACTGTTTGATCCGGAAACCAATCACCATCACTTGACAATGCGATACTGAATACCCATTAACACATTGAATATAACACTTACATTATAATAACGGATGATTTATTTACTGTTCAATATAGCACTGGCAAGCGACATTGATTGATCCGGAAACTAATCATCATCACTTGACAGTGTGATACTGAACATGCAATACTCGATTAACACCTGCATACACATTAACCGATTGAATTTACGACTTACATTATAATAAGGGATGCATTATTTACTGTTCAGTATAGCACTGGCAAGCGACATAGATTGATCCGGAAACCAATCACCATAACTTGACAGCGCGATACTGAATACACCTTACATATTGAATTTTTACCATTTACATTATAATAACGGATGCCTTATTTACTGTTCAGTATAGCACTGGCAAGCGACATAGATTGATCCGGAAACCAATCAGCATCACTTGACAGCGCGATACTGAATGCACATTAACATATTGAATTTACCTCTTACATTATAATAACGGATGCATTATTTGACAGCGCGATACTAAATACTCATTGAATATACCACTGACAATGAATATACCACTGAATACATATTGAATATACCACTCACATTGAATATACCACTGAATACACATTGAATATACCACTCGCATTGAATATACCACTGAATACATATTGAATATACCACTCACAATGAATATACCAACCACTCACATTGAATATACCACTGAATACATATTGAATATACCACTCACATTATAATAATGGATGCATTATTTACTGTTCAGTATAGCACTAGCAAGCGACATCGATTGATCCGGAAACCACAATCATCATCACTTATGTACGGAAGCCCATTATGGCCACTTCACTTTTTTTTAATTTCCATTTATTCAAGATGTTTTCTTGAATTTTCAAGTTCTTTTCTTGAATTTTCAAGACCTTTTCTTGAATTCAAGAAAACATCTTGAAAATTCGACAAAAGATCTCGAAAATTCAAGAAAGTATCTTGAAAATTAAAGAAAAGATCTTGAAAATTCAAGAAAACATATTGAAAATTCGACAAAATATCTCGAAAATTCAAGAAAGTATCTTGAAAATTAAAGAAAAGATCTCGAAAATTCAAGAAAAGATAAAAAAAAAAAGTGAATTGGCCCTAATGGGCTTCCGTACTTATGTACCAGTATCGGTGAAAGTTGAAACAACCCAGCATCGTCAAAGTAAACAACTTTACACAGGGCCATGATGAAAACACGTTTTTAATTTTTATAGTATTTTTTGCTCCAAAAATCCTGAGCCCCGTCGTCCACTGACAACCTCAATTGTATTTCTATTTTTATTAATACTATCTTTTTAGTATGATCTGGTAGTCATTTTTGTATTTGTAATTGAGACACGCCATGTGATTTTGTACCTTCGGACATCTGCGTAATTTCATGAAATACGCTTACAAAATTTACAATATTTTCAGTTAATGACGTCAAAAGTTGACAAAATATTCAGTGTACGTGCGGAATTCTGAAAGTGTTGTCAACTTTTGACTTTATTTATGAAAACTATTAAAAATTGTGTAAACGTATTTAATGAAATTACGCAGATGTCCGAAGGTAGAAAATAACATGGTGTGTCTCAATTTATAAATTAACGAAACAAAGACAGCCATAAACGTCCCTAATGCAATAGCATTTTTGTTTCTTTTATTACAATGGTTACTGTATGCATATTTACATATTCAAGTTGCATGATCACGTGGTTATAACAACAACAACAGTGGCTGAAAGTGTTGAAATCTTGAAAGTATTATTTGATATTTTCCTTATTATGAAACGGATTTTGATGAAATATGGCGCAGCAAACACGTCTTTATGAGCTGCATTTGGTGCTCCAGGGAGTTTGGCACAGACTTATATCGTTTTTGCGAAGAATCGATTTCCGTGTCGGAGACACGGAAATCGATTCTTCGCAAAAACGACATAAGTTTGTGCGGAAATACAGAGACCACCAAATGCAGCTTAACAAGACGCGTTTGATGCGCCATATTTCATCAAAATCCGTTACGTAATAAGGACACAAAACAAGAATACGTACTTTGAATCCGATGGATTCTGGAAATTTCAGTACTTGTTGTTGTTCTTAGTACCACGTGATCATACACCTTGATATTTTCATCTCTAATACATTTATCATGCATCGCAGGAAGCGGAAACTAGGAACATAATTTAAGAATAAAATTACCAGTTTATGCTAATATCAGTACTGTATGTCCTGTATGTGTTTTATGTCCTGGTTTCGGCAGCCGGTGATATTCAGTAACATGTTAGGGAGAGGATTTTATTTTATATAAGTTTGCTTTCAATCCAATACCATTTGTATAATACTGTATACAGTAATATACAATGGAACCTCTCTAAACAGAACACCAAGACAACATCTGTGATCCTGATAGTTGATAGGTTTCTCGGCCATTTATCTCAGATGTTAATGTATGTTCATGATTGCAAAGCACGCACATACGTATCAGAATGGTCATATGCCTGATTGACAGTGGAACATCTCTAAACCGGACACCCTGGGGGCCTCCCATGGTGTCCGGTTTAGAGAGGTTTCACTGTACACATGCACTATGTTTAAACCAACTGGGGTTTGATATATATAGCTAGAAAATCGGCCCGCCCAAACAGGCCATAGTCCCAGTTCTGAGCCGCCGGTGCCCGGGAGAAGAGAAACTGGGGGTATGACGTGTGCCGGTCAAAATAACACGGCCTGTAGGCCTCGTCAACCGCGTCCGTGGTAACCAGATGTCCCCTATCATTTAGGACAGCCCCCGTATGCGAAATTGATAAAGAATCGACGTGAACAATGCGAGTGTCCAGCTATGGAGAAGTAGTTGTATCTCTTTCCCGCAGTAATTACAACCCACGAGGATTCCAGCACCCGTGACCTTGAAAACCAATTCGTGTTGTCGGAACCATGGCCATGGAATACAACATAACCAACCTCACGCCCGCGTTCATACAGCGAGAACCTCACGTAGCCGATGTTTAAAGTTGCCCACGCATCAAGACGGGTGTCTCTGCAATGGCCGCCACGCAATCGCCGTTCCGGGAACATGTCCGTCGGCTTGTCGTCGTGCGTGCCGTCCCCGTGGAGCCAAGCGTTCAGCACGTTCACCCAATTGCCAGACGTAGCTCGGAATACCAGGTTCCAGTCGTCGCTCCGAGCGTTCCCGAATACGGCTTTGCTCGTCAATCGGAGACGTTCGTCTATGGCGTCAAGTGTTTCCATCCGGACATACTTGAAAGAAAAGTACCATTGGTTTCAAAGATAATTGTTTACTAATGTGACGTATACATGTACAATATATATCTGAACTGGGCATTGCCGGTGTACACTATACATTGTGTTGTCATTTCGGAATTCACAGTGTGTACATGCCATCGGTCAGTTTCACCTATTGTAGCGTTTGACGCAGAGTGCAAAAAAATACTATATATACGATATAGGATTTAGTACAACATGCTCAAATATTTAGTTATTACAAGGTGCTTTCAATTCTATCTTGCCAAAGTATAGGCTACACAATGCTCGATATGTACAGTGAAACCTCTCTCAACCGGACACCGTGGGAGGTTCCCAGGGTGTCCGGCTTAGATAGGTTTCACTGTAAATCAGGCATTTGATAGTTCTGAGCCATAGTTGTGTGCTATGCGATCACGAACAGACATTATTACCTGAGATAAATGACCAAGAAACTCATCAAAAATAAGATCACATGTGTTTTCTTGGAGTCCGGTTTAGAAAGGTTCCATGTACCATTATTTCGTAATTACCAAAATCTTGCAATAGCCATGTTATAGAGAATAGTAGGTTAGTGCCGTGAATGGGTAAAACTATCTGGCAAGGCTCAGGAAACGGGACGGGCCAGGCTCTACCGAGCACATCCCTTTTCCGTGCCGCGCCATATATGTTTTCCATTCGCGGCACTAACCTACTGTTCTATTTATCCCTTCAATACCTACAAATGGCTTTAAAATGCAAAAAATATAACCCCAGCCACCGCATATATTCATACGCAATGATTAGGTCGTATTGACAGGATATTAAAAAGTTTCACGGCACGGTGTTTCACGGCACATACGCACTGTGTTGAAGGTATAAATATTATTACCCAACTCCCTATATACATGTACATGTATAAGTTGATATTCCATGGTTTTGATGAATTCCCTGGGTTTTGACGCGTCTGGGAAATAGTTTCACTTGCCCGGGAAATACTGTGGAACCCCTCTAAATCGGACCCACACCTGTGATCTTATTTGTAATGAGTAGCTCGGTCATTTATCTCAGGTGATAATTTTCGTTACCGCATAACACTCACCTATGACTCAGAATGATCAAATGCCTGATTTACAGTGAAACCCCGGGGATCTTCCATGGTGTCCGGTTTAGGGAGGTTCCACTGTTTGTTTCTCGTGCCTATGGAATAGTCAATACTATTTTATATATAGGATCTCACATGAGTGATGAGTTAATATCATATTTATTAAACGAGTTTACTGATTTCATAAGAAACGAGTTTAATAAATATCATATTAAATCAGCACAAATGTTAGATTTTATTTATTGCATAACCACATCATCATAATTTGATGTTATACGGAATACCAAACATGTGTTCTATAGCGGGTTCATTAGCATATGTATTACACTAGTCTATTATGATTTATTTTTATTACACTGTGTTATTAATCTGTGAATGCCTATTTTATGCAATAAATAGTAAATACATGGTTAGTGCCGTCGAATATTAAAAAAATATATTCGGTTGAGCCTTAGACAGCTTTATTAGGGCGAGCTTTAGCTTATAAAATATATTCGGTTGAGCCTTAGACAGCTTTATTAGGGCGAGCTCGCCCCAATAAAGCTGTCTAAGGCTCAACCGAATATATTTTATATTCGATGGCACTGATCATGTATTTACTATTTATTATACGAGTACTATTATACCCTTGAACATCACGAGTCATAAATTGTGTCGAAGATTACGTCATACAATTCAACGAAATTTAGATCGGTCAGTTCATGCACTCTACCCCAAATGCACATTCAGTGTGTCACTTGCAGTGCATTACATGATGCGTAGTAAAACAGTAATTTCATGAGGAACAGTCAAAACATATGGCCTCGGGCAATAGAGCCTCAGGTCGTCCGCAGCACTTCCGGGGAAATAGTTTTGACTGCCCTACCCCCCCCCCCCACCCCGAATGACCATGAAACAACTGTATACTGTATAAAGGATCAGATCACTCGACTCACTGCGTAGATTATACTAGTAACACATTTATGATAGCGACACAAGTCCGTGAAACACAATCCCCTTCAGGCCTCGACAAATTCTTAATTTTCCACTCGTCCAGATTGGATTGCAAGTCGTACATTCCTATACATGTATATGTTTTTAATGTTTATGCCGCACTCTCTCTCTCTCTCTCTCTCTCTCTCTCTCTCTCTCTCTCTTCAAATTACCACCCGTTCGGATCGAAAATTCACTCGCCAATACGAGCGGACTAGTGGATTTGCCCTTTACATTCAATGCACAAGGTGCATGATCACGTGGTTATAACAACAACAACAGTGGCTGAAAGTGTTGAAATCTTGAAAGTATTATTTGATATTTTCCTTAATATGAAACGGATTTTGATGAAATATGGCGCAGCAAACGCGTCTTCATGACCTGCATGTAGTCGACCAGGGAGTTCGGCACAGACTTATGTCGTTTTTGCGAAGAATCGATTTCCGTGTCTACTTGATTCTTCGCAAAAACGACAGAAGTTTGGGCCAATGTACAGAGACCACAAAATGCAGCTCTTTACATTCAATGCAGTGTATGTACAAAGTATTATCTTTGAAAGTGTATGATTACGTGGTACTAACAACAACAACAAGTACTGAAACTTACAGAATCCATCTGATTCAAAGTACGTATTATACGATAAACAGCAGATGACAACATTTAATTCAGCATTGCAATGGTTAATCGCGCTCTCTAGATATGTTGGCGTCTGCTGTTTTTCGAACTTGTATTTCTAAACAAAACCGTGTTTGGCCAATATTCAGTGCTGACAAAGCATCATATTATAGATAAACAATTAAAGTAAACAGCAGACGACAACTTTAACTCAACATTTATGATGGCTGTTGTTTGACACCGCTCACAGCCATGTTCAAACGTACAGCGCGTGCTGTTTGACCATGGCTGTAGGCAATGCTAATTTCGGGGCCAAGTCAACACCTACATAATGCACACGTCTCATGACGTTACAGAACGCGCCATTACGTCACCAGACCAGTTCACAACGGTCGCACTAACATTTTGAAATTGATGCGACGTGCACTGTGGCCCCGGAATATGTATTTGTAAATCAGCTGTTTGAATGGAGCAGATTATCAAAGTAACGAACGTACTGCATAAATGCTCAAATTGCATGACATTTCCGACGGAAATGTAACAATAACGTTCGACCATGTCCAGCCGTGGCTAAACATTTGAAGTGCTCCTCGGGAACTATTTGAACCTGTGGCCTACGGCATTGTGGTTTAAACAGTTCCCTCGTGCCACGGCAAACGTTTACCCACGACTGGACATGGTCAAACCTTATAACTCTACTCTACCTTCTGCGTCAAGGTGCTCAGTTGTTCTTGAAACAGTTCCGACATTTCTCTAGTCGTTTCATTTATGTTTCCTTGTAAACTCAGCAAGTTTTCTATGTTCTGTGAACTCAAGATATCAAAACGGTTTTCGAGGTCAGCAAGTCTGCCGATCTCTGCTTCAAATTTAGCCACAGTGCCTTTGATATTTGCCTTCACATCCATTATCCACTGTTGTGTCCGGACCTCCATGCGTGTACGTTTGGAGTTCATGGACTCAATGGCATCCTGTACGACCTCTTCGATTTTATCAACTCTGTCGTTCCCCGTGTCGTTATCAGAGACCGCGTTTTCACGTTGTTCCTTCTTGTCTCCTACAGCCGATTGGTTGAAGTAAGTCTCTAGACTATCTAGGCGTTCGTGCAACGATGTAACGTCGTAGTCAGTTGTTTTATGTCGACATTGTGGCGATTTTCTGCTTCAGTCGCGATTGAGATACTCGTTGTGATACACAATCATGCGGTGTGGAGGCCAGAATACACATGGCCATCCACGCTGTGGCGCGTGTTGTCCACAACATCATGGTAGTTTTGTGACGGAATATAATTTACACAGATGTGATTCACCCACGTGCACATATGTACTTGACAATCAGTGGTCTGTGTTTGCGATACTTAAATGTACATGTCCACTAAGTAGGCACAAAATGTTCTTGATAGCAGAGACATTTCCTGGCAAAATAAACATTAATTCACCATTTACCCACGTAATGATTGGCATTATTATACATTTTATAGCAGAGGTAAATATCCACACTGATATCAGGGGCGATAACCGTGTTTCTTTAAAATGTTAGTTTAAACATATTTTATTTGCATATTGTTTACAAGTTCATTGTCAATGTCAATTCTATATACAGTACTATACCTTAAAATGTTAACGGGCATTACTAATTATTCTCTGTATTTATATTTTGATATGCAATGATCATACTCTATAATCTGTCGAAAATACAATTTTTTCAAGTGAGGCATTTAATTTGTATAAATAATTAAAAAATATCATGCCTCATTTGCATATGAAAAAGGCCTGATACCACCGCGCGTCACTATCAGTAAAATAAATATTACTAAATGATTATATCTGTATAGCTGGCATTCGTAATTTTTAGAACTGGTGGAAAAGTGACACAAATATACACTTATTTAATTCCTGTAGATAACCGTTTGTGCTCTCTGAGTGGGCATGTACCTTTACATAATAAATTGTGTGACTGGTGCAATGGGGCTTATGGTATTTGTTGAATTCAAACTTCTGATCTTCTAGCGCGCTCCTGAATCCTTATAACGATCAAAACTATACGTGTACGTTGGAAGCATGACGGATGTTTCATTAACTGAATAGCGAACAGTGCAGCCCCTGATCAGACTGCGCGGTGCGCAGGCTGATCTGGGGTTGCACTGGTCGGATAATCCATACGCACAATTTCTCCAATCATAGCCGCAAATATGCTGATTGACAAACCCGGATTCATTGCATATTGCAGCGTTTTTCATGTCCCTTTACCATTTAGGCAACCGTATACGGATATATACTTTAATATGAATTTTATTACACACGGCTAGACGACGATTGGGAATTCCGAGTCTCGCTGAGGAATTCCTACCGTTTCCGAGCCAACATCGGATTAAGTTGACACACAAAGACAGTTACCTGGTATTATATGTGTCAGGTGACACTTGTTGCTATGGAATATGCAATTATAATATGTTATCAAGAGTCATTGACATTTATAAGTGTCTAGTGAGTTGGTTAATGCTTTCGAACTACTTTATTTCCATTTAGTTCATACTGGTTGTACATTGTCTTGTTTACTAATCTGTTTATTTTAACAAGTTTCTAAGATCCAGTGCAGTTTCGTATAAGAGAAATGAGGGATCGTAGCTAGTTATAATTTATTTATAGAAATCCGGTCCAAATTATATAGTTTACGGCCTTATTGCTTGGATAAAGGGCGAATGTATCATGATTTGTTATGAAAAGGAGCAATTATAGTGATTTAACTAGTGTTGATCCAGATCATCGTACATATCTGCGCAATCTG